>CM067359.1:81244791-81760791 GCA_034401795.1 Chaetoderma sp. LZ-2023a
CTGCACTGCCTGGTAATAACCTGTAGTACCTAAAGCTGCACTACCTGGTAGTAACCTGTAGTACATAAAGCTGCACTGCCTGGTAGTAACCTGTAGTACCTAAAGCTGCACTGCCTGGTAGTAACCTGTAGTACCTAAAGCTGTTCTGCCTGGTAGGTTAGCTGTAGTACCTAAAGCTGCACGCCCTGGTAGTAACCTGTAGTACCTAAAACTGCACTGCCTGGTAGTAACCTGTGGTACCTAAAGTTGCACTGCCTGGTGGTAACATTTAGTACCTAAAGCTGCACTGCCTGGTGCAGTAACCTGTAGTACCTAAAGCTATACTGCCTGGTAGTAACCTGTAGTACCTAAAGCTGTACTGCCTGGTAGTAACCTGTAGTTCCAAAAGCTGTACTGCCTGGTAGTAATCTGTAGTACCTAAAGCTGCACTGCCTGGTAGTAACCTGTAGTACCTAAAGCTGCACTGCCTGGTGGTAACTAGCAGTACCTAGGTAGTGCACTGCCTGGTGCAGTAACCCGTAGTACCTAGAGCTGTAGTGCCTGGTAGTAACCTGTAGTACCTAAAGCTGTAGTGCCTGGTCGTAACCTGTAGTACCTAAAGTCGCGCTGCCTGGTAGTAACCTGTAGTACCTAAAGCCGCACTGCCTGGTAGTAACCTGTAATACCTAAAGCTGTACTGCCTGGTGGTAACCTTTAGTACCTAAAGCTGCACTACCTGGTAGTAACCTGTAATACCTAAATCTGCACTGCCTGGTGGTAACCTTTAGTACCTAAGGCTGCACTACCTGGTAGTAACCTGTAGTAACTAAAGCTGCACTACCTGGTAGTAACCTGTAGTACCTAAAGCTGTACTGCCTGGTAGTAAACTGTAGTACCTAAAGCTGTACTGCCTGGTAGTAACCCGCAGTACCTAAAGCTGTACTGCCTGGTAGTAATCTGTAGTACCTAAAGCTGCACTGCCTGGTAGTAATCTGTAGTACCTAAAGCTGCACTGCCTGGTAGTAACTAGCAGTACCTAAAGCTGCACTGCCTGGTGCAGTAACATGTAGTACCTAAAGCTGTAGTGCCTGGTAGTAACCTGTAGTACCTAAAGCTGTACTGTCTGGTAGTAACCTGTAGTACCTAAAGCTGCACTGCCTGGTGGTAACTAGCAGTACCTAAAGCTGCACTGCCTGGTGCAGTAACATGTAGTACCTAAAGCTGTAGTGCCTGGTAGTAACCTGTAGTACCTAAAGCTGTACTGTCTGGTAGTAACCTGTAGTACCAAAAGCTGCACTGCCTGGTAGTAACCTGTAGTACATCACACTGTACTGCCTGGTGGTAACCTGTAGTACCTAAAGCTGTACTGCCTGGTAGTAACCTGTAGTACCTCACACTGTACTGCCTGGTAGTAACCTGTAGTACCTAAAGCTGCACTGCCTGATAGTAACCTGTAGTACCTAAAGTTGCACTGCCTGGTAGTAACCTGTAGTACCTAAAGCTGCACTGCCTGGTAGCAACCTGTAGTACCTAAAGCTGCACTACCTGGTAGTAACCTGTAGTACATAAAGCTGTACTGCCTGATAGTAATCTGTAGTACCTAAAGCTGTAGTGCCTGGTAGTAACCTGTAGTACCAAAAGCTACACTGCCTGCTAGTAAACTGTAGTACCTAAAGTTGCACTGCCTGGTAGTAACCTGTAGTACCTAAAGCTGCACTGCCTGGTAGTAACCTGTAGTACCTAAAGCTGTACTGCCCGGTAGTAATCTGTAGTACCTAAAGCTGCACTGCCTGCTAGTAACCTGTAGTACCTAAAGCTGCACTGCCTGGTGGTAACCTTTAGTACCTAACGCTGCACTGCCTGGTGCAGTAACCTATAGTACCTAAAGCTGCACTCCCTGGTGCAGTAACCTGTAGTACCTAAAGCTATACTGCCTGGTAGTAACCTGTAGTACCTAAAGCTGCACTGCCTGGTAGTAACCTGTAGTACCTAAAGCTGTACTGCCTGGTAGTAATCTGTAGTACCTAAAGCTGCACTGCCTGCTAGTAACCTGTAGTACCTAAAGCTGCACTGCCTGGTGGTAACCTTTAGTACCTAAAGCTGCACTGCCTGGTGCAGTAACCTATAGTACCTAAAGCTGCACTGCCTGGTAGTAACCTATCGTACCTAAAGCTGCACTGCCTGGTAGTAACCTGTAGTACCTAAAGCTGTACTGCCTGGTAGTAACCTGTAGTACCTAAAGCTGTACTGCCTGGTGCAGTAACCTGTAGTACCTAAAGCTGCACTGCCTGCTAGTAACCTGTAGTACCCAAAGTTGCACTGCCTGGTAGTAACCTTTAGTACCTAAAGCTGCACTGCCTGGTGCAGTAACCTATAGTACCTAAAGCTGCACTCCCTGGTGCAGTAACCTGTAGTACCAAAAGCTATACTGCCTGGTAGTAACCTGTAGTACCTAAAGCTGCACTGCCTGGTAGTAACCTGTAGTACCTAAAGCTGTACTGCCTGGTAGTAATCTGTAGTACCTAAAGCTGTACTGCCTGCTAGTAACCTGTAGTACCTAAAGCTGTACTGCCTGGTGCAGTAACCTGTAGCACTTAAAGCTGTACTGCCTGGTGCAGTAACCTGTAGTACCTAAAGCTGCACTTCCTGCTAGTAACCTGTAGTACCTAAAGTTGCACTGCCTGGTAGTAACCTGTAGTACCTAAAGCTGCACTGCCTGGTAGTAACCTGTAGTACCTAAAGCGGCACTGCCTGGTAGTAACCTGTTCTGACTGGTAGTAACCTGTAGTACCTAAAGCTGCACTGCCTGCTAGTAACCTGTAGTACCTAAAGCTGCACTGCCTGGTAGTAACCTGTAGTACCTAAAGCTGCACTGCCTGGTAGTAACTAGCAGTACCTAAAGCTGCACTGCCTGGTAGTAACCTGTAGTACCTAAAGCTGCACTGCCTGGTAGTAACATGTAGGACCTAAAACTTCACTGCCTGGTAGTAACCTGTAGTACCTAAAGCTGCACTGCCTGGTAGTAACATGTAGGACCTAAAACTCACTGCCTGGTACTAACCTGTACTACCTAAAACTGCACTGCCTGGTGCAGTAACCTGTAGTCCCCCTAGCTGCACTGCCTGATAGCAAACTGTAGTACCTAAAGCTGCACTGCCTGGTAGTAACCTGTAGTACCTAAAGCTGCACTGCTGGGTAGCAACATGTAGTACCTAAAGGTGCACTGCCTGGTAGTAACCTGTACGACCTAAAACTGCACTGTCTGGTAGTAACCTGTAGTACCTAAAGCTGCACTGACTGGTAGTAACCTGCAGTATCTAAAGCTGCACTTCCTGGTAGTAACCTGTATGACCTAATGCTGCACTGCCTGGTAGTAATCTGCAGTACCTAAAGCTGCACTGCCTGGTAGTAACCAGCAGTACCTAAAGCTGCACTGCCTGGTAATAACCTGTAGTACCTAAAGCTGCACTACCTGGTAGTAACCTGTAGTACATAAAGCTGCACTGCCTGGTAGTAACCTGTAGTACCTAAAGCTGCACTGCCTGGTAGTAACCTGTAGTACCTAAAGCTGTACTGCCTGGTAGGTTAGCTGTAGTACCTAAAGCTGCACGCCCTGGTAGTAACCTGTAGTACCTAAAACTGCACTGCCTGGTAGTAACCTGTGGTACCTAAAGTTGTACTGCCTGGTAGGTTAGCTGTACTGCCTGGTGCAGCAACCTGTAGTACCTAAAGCTGCACTGCCTGGTAGTAACCTGTAGTACCTAAAGCTGCACTGCCTGGTAGTAACCTGTAGTACCTAAAGCTGTACTGCCTGCTAGTAACCTGTAGTACCTAAAGCTGCACTTCCTGGTAGTAACCTGTATGACCTAAGGCTGCACTGTCTGGTAGTAACCTGTAGTACCTAAAGCTGCACTGCCTGGTAGTAACCTGCAGTACCTAAAGCTGCACTGCCTGGTAGTAACCAGCAGTACCTAATGAAATCTTTCCTGTTAGAACTGTCTTATGTTAGAGCACCCTCCTGTTAGAACCCTTTCCTGCTAGAATCCTTTCCTGCTAGAACTGATTCCTGCTAGAACCCTTTCCTGCTAGAACTGATTCCTGCTAGAACCCTTTCCTGCTAGAACTTATTCCTGCTAGAACCCTCTCCTGCTACAACACTCCTGCTTGAACCCTCTCCTGCTGGAACCCTGTCCTGCTACAACACTCCCCTGCTGGAACACCCTCCTGCTACAACCCTCTCCGGCTGGAACCCTCTCCTGCTACAACACTCTCCTGCTGGAACACTCTCCTGCTACAACACTCTTCTGCTGGAACCCTCTCCTGCTACAACACTCTCCTGCTGGAACCCTCTCCTGCTACAAGACTTCTGCTGGAACCCTCTCCTGCTGGAACCCTCTCCTGCTACAACACTCCTGCTGGAACCCTCTCCTGCTGGAACCCTCTCCTGCTGGGACCTTCTCTGGCTGAACCCCTCTCCTGCTGGAACCCTCTCTGGCTGAAACCGATTCCTGCAGAACCATCTGTTAGAACTCTCTCCAGCTAGAACCTCCTTTGCTAGATCCATCTCCTTGCCTCTCTCTTACAGTATCCATTTTAACAAGAACCCTCTCCAACCCTGATATCATTGTTAATCTATCTCCTTCCTGTCAGAACAATAGCCAAGCCAGACATTAAACATATAGTATCGTTCTCATGCAAGAACCATGCCAATATATATCTCTATTATGGTATTGCATTCCTGATTTGCTGAGGGAGGGTCTGTCGTTTAAATCAAAGACATTTTACGGGGAGAGAGAGGGCACCATACAATTCAACCGTGAACCAAGATATACCACTGATTGGCTTAAATCTTTAGAAATTGGTTTCCAATGATTAATAAAAGGAACAAGATGCTGCAAACACACTCTTAATTTGTAAAAATACTTTTTATTGGATTTTTTTTTAAATCAAGACAAAAACATAGAATTCTTAATCCGCTCCCCCCCCCCCCCCTCCCCAACACCACCCCCTCCCTATTCTTGTGTTAGTTTGAGCAAAACCAGATCAGTAGGTTCTGAGATGCAGCCATGAATAGACAGATTGATGGACGGACAAATGCTTTTACAGATGTATGAATAGGCAGACGAAAGGATGGACACAAGACCTAAATTGAAGCGCTCATTTCCCATACTGGGCAACAGAAATAAAACAGTTTTAAAGCTACAAGACATGTTAACAACACCCGAAGAGGTAAATCAAGTAATAGGTTTGTCACATGTGCCAGCAGTTGTGTCTGACCTAGGTTTGTCAAGTGTCCCTCCAGTGTTGTCAGCAAGAGGGTAGTCAAGTGGAACTTCAGTTTTGTCTGAAAGCTTTTAGTCAAGTGTCCCTCTAGTTGCCTCTCATGTCTGAAGGAGATGAGCTAAGTGTACCTGCACTTGTGTCTGTTGTTGCTGCTGCTGATACTGAATTAAGTGTACATACACTTGTGTCTGTCATTGCTGCTGATATTGAGCTATGTGTACCTGTATTTGTGTCTGTTGTTGCTGCTGATATTGAGCTACGTGTACCTGTATTTGTGTCTGTTGTTGTTGCTGCTGATATTGAGCTACGTGTACCTGTATTTGTGTCTGTTGTTGTTGTTGCTGCTGATATTAAGGTAAGCGTACCAGTATTTGTGTCTGTTGCTGTTGTTGCTGCTGATATTAAGGTAAGTGTACCTGTATTTGTGTCTGTTGTTGCTGCTGATATTGAGCTACGTGTACCTGTATTTGTGTCTGTTGTTGCTGCTGATATTGAGGTAAGTGTACCTGTATTTGTGTCTGTTCTTGCTGCTGATATTGAGCTACGTGTACCTGTATTTGTGTCTGTTGTTGTTACTGCTGATATTGAGGTAAGTGTACCTGTATTTGTATCTGTTGTTGCTGCTGATATTGAAGTAAGTGTACCTGTATTTGTGTCTGTTGTTACTGCTGATATTGAGCTACATGTACCTCTATTTGTGTCTGTTGTTGCTGCTGATATTGAGCTAAGTGTACCTGTATTTGTGTCTGTTGTTGCTGCTGATATTAAGGTAAGTGTACCTGTATTTGTGTCTGTTGTTGCTGCTGATATTGAGCTAAGTGTACCTGTATTTGTGTCTGTTGTTACTGCTGATATTGAGCTAAGTGTACCTCTATTTGTGTCTGTTGTTGCTGCTGATATTGAGCTAAGTGTACGTGTATTTGTGCCTGTTGTTGCTGCTGATATCGAGCTAAGTGTACCTGTATTTGCGTGTGTTGTTGCTGCTGATATTGAGCTAAGTGTACCTGTATTTGTGTCTGTTGTTGCTGCTGATATCGAGCTAAGTGTACCTGTATTTGTGTCTGTTGTTGCTTCTGATATCGAGCTAAGTGTACCTGTATTTGTGTCTGTTGTTGCTACTGATATTGAGATAAGTGTACCTGTATTTGTGTCTGTTGTTGCTGCTGATATTGAGATAAGTGTACCTGTATTTGTGTCTGTTGTTGCTGCTGATATTGAGAGAAGTGTACCTGTATTTGTGTCTGTTGTTGCTGCTGATATTGCCATTCCTGCTGCTGATGGACCATATGCTGCTGCTGTTGATGTCCTACTACTAGCTGTTCTCGTTGCTGTGGTGACAGTTGCACTGGCTGAGGCTGCATACTGATTGGCTGAGACTGGCCATGTAACTGTTGGTGTTCTACGGAAGAACTGTATTGGTAATTTTCAGCATGGCCGAGTGTAGCAGGCTGTGCAAACACAACACTCCCGACTGGCGTCGACGCTCCTAAGAAGAAAATAATTATAGCATGAGACCAGAAAGTAATTTATTTCACTAAAAACCTAAACTTGGATTTTAAAATAAAATGTTGACATGCCAAAGATGTTTAAAAGCTATTCATGCAGCAAGCATGTACTATCGAGAAGTAGTGACAGCTTTTCAGTCTAAAAGAACAGAAACGCATTTCAATTTACATCCCAAATCCTTTTACATGTGGACAAGAGCAACATTTATACATGGCAGAGGTGTAGGTCTGTAAAATGGTCGTACAATGTGCTGTGCATTTTATGTGCAAAACCTTCATACCATATGCCATTACATGCATTCCAGTAAACCTCTCCCAACACCACATACATGTGTCTGCAACATATCGTTACAAAGCATGTTACACACTCGTATGTAAGCACAAATCTTCCCATCAGAGCATGGCACACACAGGTATGAAAGTCCAACAGTTCCAAAACGAGCATGCAACATACACGGATGTTAAACATTGACAAATAAAGCAGGTAAGTGTATCTCTAGATACAAGGGGACAGCAACTTAACTCATTCACCCATGCAAATTTTACATATATATATCTGAGAAATATGCTGTTAATCCACTGATCATTGACTTTCTCAATGTTTTTCCAATGAACAAATGATAGAATAAATTGTAGCTATACATTAAGAAGATTATATCAATCCTAGGAATGTGGCTCCATGACGATTTAATTACTGCTTTCATTACCGTAATTTCTCGACTAAAGGCCGCCCTCGAATATAGGATGCTGTCCCAAATTTGATCAAAATCCACACAAAAAACTTATAATCAAGTATAAGACGCTGTTACATTTAGAAAAAACGTACCTTTAAAAAATCGAAAATTGGTATAAAAAATAACCATCACTCAGCGCTTTGTTTAATGCATGAATAAAATTATCATGGTGGAAGAGAAATTATTAAATAGGACCGCCTAAATATTGTGTATCTTCAATAAAGATTGTTTATTACATCAAAATCAATCTAATTTTGGCATAAAATGTCTCCTTGAAAACATACAAATCGCGTGATAGAAACAGATTGTAATGGTTCTTTTGCGTTTGGAGGCGCTGTGTGATCTTATGCGCTAACAGGAGTTGGTTATCTGGCTCTTTTGTGATTGGAGGCGCTGTGTAATCTTAAGCGTTAACGGGAGTTGGTTCTAAAACGGGTATGGGGAATATTCAGATGGTCACTAGTTGTAATGACTCTTGCGTTTGGAGGCGCTGTGTGATCTTATGTCCTAACGGGAGTTGGTTATCTGGCTCTTTTGTGATTGGAGGCGCTGTGTAATCTTATGCGCTAACAGGAGTTGGTTATCAAACGGGTACGGGAACATTCAGTTCCTATTGCGCAATGATGATATATAGCAATTTCCGAGTCCAGAATATTTAGATCCGAGTACTCGCTCTAATTAGAATAAAGATCTTTTGCGATTGGAGGCGAATCACGTGATTTATACATGTATCTTTTCTCGACGCCATTTTATGTCAAATTCTGGATTAATTTTGATGTAATAAGTGATATGTATTAAAGAATAAGCAACATTTAGGCGCCCCAATTTAATAATTTCACTTCCGCTTGGTGTGTTTTTTAGTATACATTAAACATAGTAGTCAGGCGGCGCGAATTGTCTAGGGTAACATTTAGTTCAATTTCCGTGGTATAATCTGTGAATTTTTAAGAAAAATTTGGACCCAAAAATGTGCGGAAGGAATGTTCTCAATTATAGGACGTACCCCCTTTCTAGTAGATGTATTTTGACCAAAAAAACTGCGTACTTTAGTCAAATTTTTATGGTATTTAATAAAATGACAAAAGAATTCCAGTAAAATTATAGATCATTCTTCGAAACATCCATTTTTAACTTGGATATAAACTTTCATTGCACTAAAATTTAAATACAACCAAACAGTTTGTTTTCTAGTATAATAATAACTGTAGGTCCCAATCATATTCTTACAGTGAAGGTGCCAATGAACTGTCTCTATGTTTCTATCATCGCTTACTATAGATCGATTCTCACGATGTTTGTTGGCACATTATACTGGTACACACTTTTTTATTTCGGTTGGTAACATTTCATTATAAAACAGACCGATTAGACTGACCTCTAGTGATTACACTGACCTATAGAATGATTACAGTGTCCCCTACAGAGTGACTACATTGACCCATAGAGTGATTATACTGACCCCCTATAGTGTGATTACACTGATCCTCTTAAACAGTGATTAGTGACCCCCTATAGCGTGATTAAACTGACCTCTATAGCGTGATTACACTGACCCCCCCCCCCCCCCCTATAGCGGGACTAGTGACCCTCCCCCCCCCCCATAAGTATGATTACACTGACCCCCATAGAATTATTACACTGATCCCCAATAGTGATTGCACTGACCCCCTATAGCATGATTACACTGACCCCTAGTGGCTAGTGACCCCCCTATAGCGTGATTACACTGACTAGAGTGACTAGTGAACCCCTATAACATGATTACACGGACTCCCTATAGTGACCACAGTGACGCCCTATAGCATGATTAAACTACCCCCCATAGTGTGATTACACTGAACCCATATAGTGATCACACTGACCCCCTATAGTGACCTATTATACTGTGATTACAGTGACCCCCCATAGCGTGATTACCCTGACCCCTTATAAAGTGACTAGTGACACCCCGACAACCCCACCCCATACTGTGATTACACTGAGCCACTAAAGAGTGACTACAGTGACCCCATATCGTGATTACACTGACCCCCTATAGCGTGATTACACTGACACCCCCCCCCCCCCCCTCCCATAGCGTGATTACACTGACACACCTATAGGGTGATTACACTGACTCCATATAGTGATTACACTGACCCACTATTACAGTGACTACAGTGACACCCTATAGAGTGATTACACTGATCAGTGATTTCTCTGACTCTGTATGGAGTGATTACACTGACCTACTATACAGTGACTACAGTGACACCCTATAGAGTGATTACACTGACCCACCTATAGTGATTACTCTGACCCTGTATAGTGATTACACTGACCACCTAGTGACTAGTGCGCTGTAGTGCTGTCAGTTTGAGTGAAGTGTTAGTAAAGAACACAATGATTACATTGGGCAGAATGCAATGGTGTTATAGTGTGTAAATGCAGTGTGCAGTGAACTAACTACCTGAAGATTCACGCGCAGACACTGAATGTTCTATATCAGAAACAGATGCATACAATGGGTCGAAGTCCATACGGGGCAGTCGCGGGGCAGGATAGCTCCTCACCACAGGCGAATAGTGCACAGGTTGGGTGCTAATGTGTGACGATGTCGATGACGAGGTGCATGATGATTGCCCATATCTTGTGTACTGGGGTGCTGTTGTTGAGTACTGGGGTGATCGTGCTAGCATTGTTATAGGCACTAGAAATAACATGTGCAGAAATATTCACCATTTGGCTGCTGATATGTGAACACAGATCATCAGACAGCAAATAGTTTAACGTGCAAATAGCTAGATTAATTCTCCAGGCATGATTTAAGAGAAATAGAAAATTTTAACCATTCAACTCAAGTCAGTAACAATTCTCTTCTCTACTGGTTTGAATTATATATTTGCAGACCAAGAGACGACTATATTTGAAGATTTACGACGTGAATGGCTATTGAGTCTGTGACTCCTGCGTTAAATGGCTCAGCTACTGAGCCTGTGATTCCTGCATTAAATGGCTCAGCCATTGAGCATGTGATTCCAGTGTTAAATGGCTCAGCTATTGAGTCTGTGACTCCTGCGTTAAATGGCTCAGCTATTGAGTCTGTGACTCCTGCGTTAAATGGCTCTGCTATTGTGCCTGTGATTCCAGTGTTAAATGGCTCAGCTATTGAGCCTGTGATTCCAGTGTTAAATGGCTCAGCTATTGAGCCTGTGATTCCAGTGTTAAATGGCTCAGCTATTGAGCCTGTGGTTCCAGTGTTAAATGGCTCAGCTATTGAGCCTGTGATTCCAGTGTTAAATGGCTCAGCTATTGAGCCTGTGATTCCAGTGTTAAATGGCTCAGCTATTGAACCTGTGATTCCAGTGTTAAATGGCTCAGCTTTTGAGCCTGTGATTCCAGTGTTAAATGGCTCAGCTATTGAGCCTGTGATTCCAGTGTTAAATGGCTCAGCTATTGAGCCTGTGATTCCAGTGTTAAATGGCTCAGCTATTGAACCTGTGATTCCAGTGTTAAATGGCTCAGCTATTGAGCCTGTGATTCCAGTGTTAAATGGCTCAGCTTTTGAGCCTGTGATTCCAGTGTTAAATTGCTCAGCTATTGAGCCTGTGATTCCAGTGTCAAATGGCTCAGCTATTGAGCCTGTGATTCCAGTGTTAAATGGCTCAGCTATTGAGCCTGTGATTCCAGTGTTAAATGGCTCAGCTATTGAGCCTGTGGTTCCAGTGTTAAATGGCTCAGCTATTGAGCCTGTGATTCCAGTGTTAAATGGCTCAGCTATTGAGCCTGTGATTCCAGTGTTAAATGGCTCAGCTATTGAACCTGTGATTCCAGTGTTAAATGGCTCAGCTTTTGAGCCTGTGATTCCAGTGTTAAATGGCTCAGCTATTGAGCCTGTGATTCCAGTGTTAAATGGCTCAGCTATTGAGCCTGTGATTCCAGTGTTAAATGGCTCAGCTATTGAACCTGTGATTCCAGTGTTAAATGGCTCAGCTATTGAGCCTGTGATTCCAGTGTTAAATGGCTCAGCTTTTGAGCCTGTGATTCCAGTGTTAAATTGCTCAGCTATTGAGCCTGTGATTCCAGTGTCAAATGGCTCAGCTATTGAGCCTGTGATTCCAGTGTTAAATGGCTCAGCTTTTGAGCCTGTGATTCCAGTGTTAAATGGCTCAGCTATTGAGCCTGTGATTTCAGTGTTAAATTGAACACATTAAAGGTGCCATTCATGCTGGTGGTAAATTATCAAATGTAGGCTTCTCCTGGTCTACAAAAAGAGATTCAATAAGAACATTTTTTTTTTCTTGACCAATTTTGACCATCAAAGTCAATTAAATAAAATAGTCTTAATGTTAAGAACTCATTTAATTCCAACAGAATCTTATTTCATTTTGAGAGTTAATTTCAATAGCATTTAAATATTTTTATTTAAACAAATACTGAGTTGAAGCTCTAAAAGCTTTCAATTGTAAATGATAATTTCTTATTTCACTTTCCACATTGACCAGAAAATTGTAAGACTTCAAATTCAATAAAAAACACAATTCTCTGAAAAATAAGATCATTTAATGTCTATCCAAATAAATATTTGAAATACGGTTTAATACGTTTTCTCTAAATATCCTGAAGAATTATTCAGCAGTGTAAACATGCAGATTAATGTTTTCAAATCTGAAGGGCCGGCACCACAATTTAAAGAAAATCACACAAATATGTAAGGTTTGAATATTTTAAACCAATTTGACTGCCATCTTCTGATGCAATAGATGGCTTCCAAACAAATTCATTTCAAAATATTCAACAGCTATAACAGAATATTTATTAAATTGTAAATACTGTTTTGGTGCTTGATGCTTCAGGTTCAAAGTATGTAAGAGGTGTATTAGAATATATTAATCATGTTTCATCCTCAGACGACAGAACATAAGCTCATAATGCTTCAGCATCAGACGTCAGAACATCAGTTCATAATGTTTCATCGTCAGACATCATTAGAACATAAGCTAACAAGAGGCCCAATGGGCCTGTATTGCTCACCTGGAACACTGCCATTTTAACTAATCTTACTTAAGTTTTACATCCATCGGTGCCACTTCCAATGACTTTCAGTCAAATGGTTTAGTTTTCGAGATATTGACAACAATCTCTGGACTGTTTTTTTGCATTAGTGATTTTGAACAATGTTTAAGTAAAAATAGATGATATCAGCGCTAACTACAGCTGGTTTCTTAACTGTCTCACTGCTGCAAGCCAGTGCAGCCAATAATTTCAATTTTCAAAAGCTCTTCACTTGTTGAATATTTTGAAAACAATTCGACTGAAAGTTGTTGACAGCTTAGCCACCAACAATTTCAGTCCAATTGTTTTCAATATATTTATCAGGTTCAGAGATATAACCTTTGGAATATGTCGTCTGCAAAAACTCAGTCAGACGGTTATTGGAGGTTTAAATACAATTTGAAGAAAATGGTCTCTAAAGGCAGGTAGGTGGTCTTTATAGTAGGTTATTCCCCACCACCACACAATCCATTTAACACATGCGCAACTGGCTGAATCACCAAGTTAACAGCTGAGGTACATGTAGGGCGAGCTGGAGTCGATTAAAAAAATAATTTGACTGAAATCATTGCTGCCTTAGGCAGCAACAACTTTCACTGCTGCCTAACGCAGCAACAACTTTCAATCAAATACACTTCAAAATATTTTCAGAGCACATAATACATATCTTAAATATTTCGGCAGTACTGGAAAGGTTAATCCGTTAATTGGAATTTAATATCTAGTTTGGCAATAAAATCTGACATAGTGATAAATCAATGGATGGCGGAAACAAACCTATATTTGCCCTATGAAAGTGAGACTGCAAGTATTTAAGGAGTGGTAACTCTGGCATTTGACGTCCTATCAGTTTCATTTTCACAACACAGATATTAGATGCCGACATTAACATTGTGACCAAGTTTGGTGTCAATCCATCAAGAAATAACAAAATGAGCCGCCATTGTTGGTGAGACAGACAGATGGATGGAGGGACATACAGAAGACGGATGGGGTCATCGCTATAAGACAGCTGACTGACAAAGTAAGCGGAGTTAAGAAAACCAATTTGGACTTCAAAATCCATCAAATAAAAAAATAGAATATGGCAGCCAAACACGCTAAAATTTGATTGGTCCACGGCGGGCATGTTTTTTACCAATCAACTTCCCATGAACAAACTTTAATGGCCCTTAGTCCATAATCATATCCCCAAAATTTCAGCCTGATCCGTTCAGCGGTTCTGCAGAATAAGTCGTTTTCACGAAAACTACGTCATCCAAAATGGCTGCCGAACCATTTGGCCAATCAAGTTCCTTCGAACAAACTTGATTCAGCTCTTGCCCTATATGATATTTCGTGAGTTTTGAATCGATCCACCAAGCGGTTTTGGAGAAGATTTTTAAAGCAATTTCCTAAAATCGGCCAAAATCCAAGATGGCCACCGGCCAAATTGGCCGATCGGCTTTGTTTGAACAAACTTGGATCCCTATGCCCTAAGGATACTTCCTGCCAAATATAATTGAAACCTAATAATGCTTCACCGTCATACATTAGAACATAAGCTCATAATGTTTCATCATCAGAACATAAGCTAACAAGAGTCCCAAGGACCTGTGACACTCACCTGAACAATTAACATTTGAACCATTTGCATTTAAATATACATGAATAATTTTCGGAAAATCCAAGATGGGCACCAAAAAAATAGGCCAATCCAGATTCTCATTTGACATTTTGAAGCCTACCGTCATAGAATTGTTCGACCCAAGTTTTGTTGAAATCGGACTATTGGTTAAGGAGTACCATCTTTAAATGGTTCCGGATAATTTTCAGAAAATCAAAGATGGCCACCAAAACATTGACCTATCAAAATTTAGAATAGATGTTCTAGAGGCTACCACTATAGGATCCTTCCAGATAAATTTGGTTTAAATTGCCGAAGTTAATGAGGAATAGCGTCTTAAACGAATTCCCATTTTCCAGAAAAGACAAGATGGCCACCCAAAAAAAAAATCAAGCAGTCAAAATTCTGTATATAAGTTCTTAAGTATACCAGACTAGGATCCGTCCAGCTGACTTTGGTTAAAATCATCGGCCAAGCAGTTAATGAGTAGCCTTTTAAATAATTTCCAATTTTTCCCCGCAAAATCCAAGATGGCCACTGGAAAAATTAGAAATCAGAATTCTGTATACATGTTCTGTAGCGTACTACTCTAGGGTCCTTCCCAACCAGTTTGATTGAAATCGGCCCAGTGGTTAACGAACAGCAGGCTTTTAACTGATTTTCAGAAAATCAAAGATGGGCGCCGGAAGAATTGTTCAATCAAAATTCTGTATACCGGTTTTGAAACCTACCAGCCTAGTATCCTTCCAGCCAAGTCTGGTTGAAATTGCTCAAGCAGTTAATGAGTAGTAGCATTTTAAACGATTTCCCGTCATTTTTTTGGAAAATTCAAGATGGCCACAGGAAAAATGGACCAATCAAAATTCTGTATACACGTTCTGAAGAATACGATGCTAGGGTTCTTTCACCCAAATTTGATTGAAATTGGCACACTGGTTATCAAGTAGGCTTTTAAGTAATTTCCCGAAATTTTCAGAAAATCCAAGATGGCCACCGGAAAAATTGACCAATAAAAATTCTGTATAAAAGTTCTGAAACATGCCAGCATACTAGCCTCCCAGCTTAACCTGGTTGAAATTGTCTAAGCAGTTAATGAGGAGTAGCGTTTTAAACGATTTCACGCAATTTTTCAGAAAATTCAAGATGGCAGCCGAAAAAAATTGACCAATCAAAATTCTGTATACATGTTCTGAAGTCTACCCCCAAAGGGTCCTACCAGCCAAATTAGGTTGAAATCCGCCAAGCGGTTAATGAGGCGTAGCGATTTTAAAGAAAAACTTGAGACGGCCAGACGCTGGACGGATGGATGGATGGTCGCCATGCCATAAGCTCACTTGGGCAGTTTGGCCAGGTGATCTGAAAATCATCCAAAATCCAAGATGGGCGTGGGTCAAATTTGGCGATCGGCGTTGTTTGAACAAACATAAATTGCTTTGCCCTAAGGATTGTTCCTGCAACATAGAATTGAAATCGGCCCGGTGGTTCTCGAGAATACATTTTAATTTTCCCATTGCTTTACTATGAGAGCTTTAGGCGGGGAAATGATCCCAGATGGCCGCCAAACCATTTATCAGACAGTTTCGAAGTAGCAAATTTGAAAAAAGAATATCCAATATCCAATATAGCAATGGTCCTTATCATTATTGAACAATTACGCAATTATCCTTACCACCAATACAACAAGAGCTCCACAAACGGTGCATATACCACGAATGGTGCATAATACTACAACATGATGACAAATCAATGAATGAGAGCTATCAGACATATGAAGCTTCATCGTGATCTGCTAAACAGTCATGGAGTTATTGTCTGAAAATCAATTTCCAAGATGGCCACCGGTGGCTGGCAGGTAAATTGGATTTCGGATCATCTACAATTTCAATAAGTTTTTTCCTCAGACAGAGTCCTGTCATCCCATGAAGTTTTGCTAAACAGAAATGGAGAAATCAATTTTCAAGATGGCCACGAGCAGCTGGAGGCCATCTTGGATTTAGGACCATCGTCGAATTCAATAGTTTCTTTCTCCAGAGCTAGTCCCAACCACCCTATCAAGATTCAAAGCAATCCGATAAACGGTAATGGAGTTATGATCCGGAAACCAATTTTCAAGATGGACGGACACCTTTGGCTGGCAACCATCGTGAACTTTGGATTATCGTCGATTTCGATGAGTTTTTTCTCCAGACCTAGTCCAACCACCATATACCGGTGGCTCGCAACAATCTTGGATTTCACATCTGCTGAATTAGGTTTTAATCAATTGCTAAATGACGAAACGTGCCATAAACGTATTTTCCCCATAGGCCTCAATACGTTGAAATTATAGCAAGAACTATAACTCTGCTATTTGTGGGCTTCATCTTCATAGTCCCACTGGATATTGTCTAAAGGAGCATATTTGCCAAATTTGGTTTTAATCCGTTGATAAATGGCGAAATGTGCCACAAATGTATTTTCCCCAACGGCTTCAATACTTTGAAAATATAGCAAAGGCCATAGCTCTGCTATTTGTGGGCGTGGCCTCCTCATCTTCATAGCACAAATAGATAATGTCAAAAGGAACATATCTGCCAAGTTTGATTTTAGTCCATCAACAAATGGCGAAACGGGATACAATTGTTGACAGACGACAGACAGACAAATCACTATTGTATAAGCTCACCTAAACGAGCTAAAAACCTACAAAAATCCAATTTCGGCTTAAAAATCCATAAAATAAAAAAATCCAAAATGGCTGCCAAACACGCTACGTTTAGATTGGCCCATGGCGTCCATGTTTTTTGACTCATCAACTTCCCTTGAACAAACTTTAATGGTCCTTCGTCCATAACCATATCCCCCACAATTTTGGCCCGATTCATTCAGCCATTCTGGCCAGGTGAGCTAATAATGCTTCATCGTCAGACGTCATTGGGCTCTGTCGATTGAGCTAGTATTGTCAACACTAGTGCCGGGTTGAATTTGTTTGCGCCAGTTTAATAACAATCATGATAATGTAGGTTCTGGACCTCTCGGTATTGACACAGTAAAGGCCCATAATGTGCGTTATCATGGTCATTGGCGTGACATGATTACATCGTCATAATTGAATCAATATGACATCACAACAAGAGTGGTGCAGAATTCGCACAAACAAATTTTCGCAAAAACGTCATAATCATACCACGGCAACAACCCGACACTAGTGTTATAACACTAGCCCAATCGAAAGCACCCATTAGAACATAAGGTAACAAGAAGTAAATGAATACAATCCTAATAACTATCTTAACATGAGGCCCACGGGACCTGCATCGCTCACCTGGAACATAGGCATTTCAACTAGAAAGCCATCGCCTAAATGTAGAATCATATGGTTCTGGCCAGAATTGCAACAAGAACTAGGTCATCCAAGACGGCTGTCAAGCAAATCGATTATCGACTCATCAGATTCTCTTGAACAAAGTTGGTTCAGATCTTGCTCTAGATGCAGCTTCACGAGTTTCACACCAATCCGGCAAGCCATCAAAATCCAAGATGGTCACCAGAAGAATTGGCCAAACGGCTTTGTTTGAACAAAACTGTATCTCTGCTCTTGACACACCTGACATCCATGATTGACAGTGCATGTTTGACACACATGATGGCCATGATTGACAGTGCATGTTTGACACACATGACAGCCATGATTGACAGTGCATGTTTGACACATATGACAGCCATGATTGACAGTGTATGTTTGACACACATGATGGCCATGATTGACAGAGTATGTTTGACACACATGACAGCCATGATTGACAGTGCATGTTTGACACATATGACACCCACCATTGACAGTGTATGTTTGACACACATGACAGCCATGATTGACAGTGTATGTTTGACACACATGACACCCATGATTGACAGTGTATGTTTGACACACATGATGGCCATGATTGACAGTGCATGTTTGACACACATGACAGCCATGATTGACAGTGCATGTTTGACACACATGATGGCCATGATTGAACAGTGCATGTTTGACACACTTGACAGCCATGATTGACAGTGCATGTTTCACACACATAATTGCCATGATTGACAGTGTATGTTTGACACACCTGATATCTATGATTGACAGTGCATGTTTGACACACATGATGGCCATGATTGAGTGCATGTTTACACACATGACAGCCATGATTGACAGTGCATGTTTGACACATATAATGACCATGATTGACAGTGCATGTTTGACACATATAATGACCATGATTGACAGTGCATGTTTGACACACATGACAGCCATGATTGACAGTGTATGTTTGACACACATGATGACCATGATTGACAGTGCATGTTTGACACACATGACATCCATGATTGACAGTGCATGTTTGACACACATGACAGCCATGATTGACAGTGCATGTTTGACACATATGACAGCCACCATTGGCAGTGTATGTTTGACACACATGATGGCCATGATTGACAGTGTATGTTTGACACACCTGACATCTATGATTGACAGTGCATGTTTGACACACATCATACCCATGATTGACAGTGCATGTTTGACACACCTGACATCTATGATTGACAGTGCATGTTTGACACACGTGATTGACAGTGCATATTTCACACACATAATGGCCATGATTGACAGTGTATGTTTCACACACCTGACATCTATGATTGACAGTGCATGTTTGACACACGTGATTGACAGTGCATGTTTGACACACCTGACATCTATGATTGACAGTGCATGTTTGACACACAAGATGGCCATGATTGACAGTGCATGTTTGACACACATGACAGCCATGATTGACAGTGCAAGTTTGACACATATAATGACCATGATTGACAGCGTATGTTTGACACACCTGATATCTATGATTGACAGTGCATGTTTGACACACATGATGGCCATGATTGAGAGTGCATGTTTGACACACATGACAGCCATGATTGACAGTGCATGTTTGACACATATAATGACCATGATTGACAGTGCATGTTTGACACACTTGACAGCCATGACTGACAGTGCATGTTTGACACATATAATGGCCATGAAGGACAGTGAATGTTTGACACACATAATGGCCATGATTGACAGTGTATGTTTGACACACCTGACATCTATGATTGACAGTGCATGTTTGACACACATAATGACCATGATTGACAGTGTATGTTTGACAGACCTGACATCTATGATTGACAGTGCATGTTGACACACATGATGGCCATGATTGACAGTGCATGTTTGACACACATGACAGCCATGATTGACAGTGCATGTTTGACACACGACAGCCATGATTGACAGTGTGTTTAGCACACATGATGGCCATGATTGACAGTGCATGTTTGACACACATGACAGCCATGATTGACAGTGCATGTTTGACACACATGATGGCCATGATTGACAGTGCATGTTTGACACACATGACATCCATGATTGACAGTGCATGTTTGACACACATGACAGCCATGATTGACAGTGCATGTTTGACACATATGACAGCCACCATTGGCAGTGTATGTTTGACACACATGATGGCCATGATTGACAGTGTATGTTTAACACACCTGACATCTATGATTGACAGTGCATGTTTGACACACATCATGGCCATGATTGACAGTGCATGTTTGACACACATGACAGCCATGATGGACAGTGTATGTTTGATACACATGATGACCATGATTGACAGTGCATGTTTGACACACATGACAGCCATGATTGACAGTGCATATTTCACACACATAATGGCCATGATTGACAGTGTATGTTTCACACACCTGACATCTATGATTGACAGTGCATGTTTGACACACGTGATTGACAGTGCATGTTTGACACACCTGACATCTATGATTGACAGTGTATGTTTGACACACAAGATGGCCATGATTGACAGTGCATGTTTGACACACATGACAGCCATGATTGACAGTGTATGTTTGATACACATGATGGCCATGATTGACAGCGTATGTTTGACACACCTGATATCTATGATTGACAGTGCATGTTTGACACACATGATGGCCATGATTGAGAGTGCATGTTTGACACACATGACAGCCATGATTGACAGTGCATGTTTGACACATATAATGACCATGATTGACAGTGCATGTTTCACACACATGACAGCCATGATTGACAGTGCATGTTTGACACATATGACACCCACCATTGACAGTGTATGTTTGACACACATGACAGCCATGATTGACAGTGTATGTTTGACACACATGACACCCATGATTGACAGTGTATGTTTGACACACATGATGGCCATGATTGACAGTGCATGTTTGACACACATGACAGCCATGATTGACAGTGCATGTTTGACACACATGATGGCCATGATTGAACAGTGCATGTTTGACACACTTGACAGCCATGATTCACAGTGCATGTTTCACACACATAATTGCCATGATTGACAGTGTATGTTTGACACACCTGATATCTATGATTGACAGTGCATGTTTGACACACATGATAGCCATGATTGACAGTGCATGTTTACACACATGATAGCCATGATTGACAGTGCATGTTTGACACATATAATGACCATGATTGACAGTGCATGTTTGACACATATAATGACCATGATTGACAGTGCATGTTTGACACACATGACATCCATGATTGACAGTGCATGTTTGACACCCATGACAGCCATGATTGACAGTGCATGTTTTACACATATGACAGCCACCATTGGCAGTGTATGTTTGACACACATGATGGCCATGATTGACAGTGTATGTTTGACACACCTGACATCTATGATTGACAGTGCATGTTTGACACACATCATGGCCATGATTGACAGTGCATGTTTGACACGCATGACAGCCATGATTAACAGTGCATGTTTCACACACATAATGGCCATGATTGACAGTGTATGTTTGACACACCTGACATCTATGATTGACAGTGCATGTTTGACACACATGATTGACAGTGCATGTTTGACACACGTGATTGACAGTGCATGTTTGACACACAAGATGGCCATGATTGACAGTGCATGTTTGACACACATGACAGCCATGATTGACAGTGTATGTTTGACACACATAATGGCCATGATTGACAGTGTATGTTTGACACACCTGACATCTATGATTGACAGTGCATGTTTGACACACATAATGACCATGATTGACAGTGTATGTTTGACAGACCTGACATCTATGATTGACAGTGCATGTTTGACACACATGATGGCCATGATTGACAGTGCATGTTTGACACACATGACAGCCATGATTGACAGTGCATGTTTGACACACGACAGCCATGATTGACAGTGTGTTTGACACACATGACAGCCATGATTGACAGTGCATGTTTGACACACATGATGGCCATGATTGACAGTGCATGTTTGACACACATGACAACCATGATTGACAGTGCATGTTTGACACACATATTGGCCATGATTGACAGTGTATGTTTGACACACCTGACATCCATGATTGACAGTGCATGTTTGACACACATGACAGCCATGATTGACAGTGCATGTTTGACACATATGACACCCACCATTGACAGTGTATGTTTGACACACATGATGGCCATGATTGACAGTGTATGTTTGACACACCTGACAACCATGATTGACAGTGCATGTTTGACACACATGATGGCCATGATTGACAGTGCATGTTTGGCACACATGACAGCCATGATTGACAGTGTATGTTTGACACACATGATGGCCATGATTGACAGTGCATGTTTGACACACATGATGGCCATGATTGACAGTGCATATTTGGCACACATGACAGCCATGATTGACAGTGTTGTTTGACACACATGATGACCATGATTGACAGTGTATGTTTGACAGACCTGACATCTATGATTGACAGTGCATGTTTGACACACATGATGGCCATGATTGACAGTGCATGTTTGACACACATGACAGCCATGATTGACAGTGCATGTTTGACACATGACAGCCATGATTGAGTGTGTTTGACACACATGATGGCCATGATTGACAGTGCATGTTTGACACACATGACAGCCATGATTGACACACATGATGGCCATGATTGACAGTGCATGTTTGACACACATGACAGCCATGATTGACAGTGCATGTTTGACACATGACAGCCATGATTGACAGTGTGTTTAGCACACATGATGGCCATGATTGACAGTGCATGTTTGACACACATGACAGCCATGATTGACAGTGCATGTTTGACACACATGATGGCCATGATTGACAGTGCATGTTTGACACACATGACATCCATGATTGACAGTGCATGTTTGACACACATGACAGCCATGATTGACAGTGCATGTTTGACACATATGACAGCCACCATTGGCAGTGTATGTTTGACACACATGATGGCCATGATTGACAGTGTATGTTTAACACACCTGACATCTATGATTGACAGTGCATGTTTGACACACATCATGGCCATGATTGACAGTGCATGTTTGACACACATGACAGCCATGATGGACAGTGTATGTTTGATACACATGATGACCATGATTGACAGTGCATGTTTGACACACATGACAGCCATGATTGACAGTGCATATTTCACACACATAATGGCCATGATTGACAGTGTATGTTTCACACACCTGACATCTATGATTGACAGTGCATGTTTGACACACGTGATTGACAGTGCATGTTTGACACACCTGACATCTATGATTGACAGTGTATGTTTGACACACAAGATGGCCATGATTGACAGTGCATGTTTGACACACATGACAGCCATGATTGACAGTGTATGTTTGATACACATGATGGCCATGATTGACAGCGTATGTTTGACACACCTGATATCTATGATTGACAGTGCATGTTTGACACACATGATGGCCATGATTGAGAGTGCATGTTTGACACACATGACAGCCATGATTGACAGTGCATGTTTGACACATATAATGACCATGATTGACAGTGCATGTTTCACACACATGACAGCCATGATTGACAGTGCATGTTTGACACATATGACACCCACCATTGACAGTGTATGTTTGACACACATGACAGCCATGATTGACAGTGTATGTTTGACACACATGACACCCATGATTGACAGTGTATGTTTGACACACATGATGGCCATGATTGACAGTGCATGTTTGACACACATGACAGCCATGATTGACAGTGCATGTTTGACACACATGATGGCCATGATTGAACAGTGCATGTTTGACACACTTGACAGCCATGATTCACAGTGCATGTTTCACACACATAATTGCCATGATTGACAGTGTATGTTTGACACACCTGATATCTATGATTGACAGTGCATGTTTGACACACATGATAGCCATGATTGACAGTGCATGTTTACACACATGATAGCCATGATTGACAGTGCATGTTTGACACATATAATGACCATGATTGACAGTGCATGTTTGACACATATAATGACCATGATTGACAGTGCATGTTTGACACACATGACATCCATGATTGACAGTGCATGTTTGACACCCATGACAGCCATGATTGACAGTGCATGTTTTACACATATGACAGCCACCATTGGCAGTGTATGTTTGACACACATGATGGCCATGATTGACAGTGTATGTTTGACACACCTGACATCTATGATTGACAGTGCATGTTTGACACACATCATGGCCATGATTGACAGTGCATGTTTGACACGCATGACAGCCATGATGGACAGTGTATGTTTGATACACATGATGACCATGATTGACAGTGCATGTTTGACACACATGACAGCCATGATTAACAGTGCATGTTTCACACACATAATGGCCATGATTGACAGTGTATGTTTGACACACCTGACATCTATGATTGACAGTGCATGTTTGACACACATGATTGACAGTGCATGTTTGACACACGTGATTGACAGTGCATGTTTGACACACAAGATGGCCATGATTGACAGTGCATGTTTGACACACATGACAGCCATGATTGACAGTGTATGTTTGACACACATAATGGCCATGATTGACAGTGTATGTTTGACACACCTGACATCTATGATTGACAGTGCATGTTTGACACACATAATGACCATGATTGACAGTGTATGTTTGACAGACCTGACATCTATGATTGACAGTGCATGTTTGACACACATGATGGCCATGATTGACAGTGCATGTTTGACACACATGACAGCCATGATTGACAGTGCATGTTTGACACACGACAGCCATGATTGACAGTGTGTTTGACACACATGACAGCCATGATTGACAGTGCATGTTTGACACACATGATGGCCATGATTGACAGTGCATGTTTGACACACATGACAACCATGATTGACAGTGCATGTTTGACACACATATTGGCCATGATTGACAGTGTATGTTTGACACACCTGACATCCATGATTGACAGTGCATGTTTGACACACATGACAGCCATGATTGACAGTGCATGTTTGACACATATGACACCCACCATTGACAGTGTATGTTTGACACACATGATGGCCATGATTGACAGTGTATGTTTGACACACCTGACAACCATGATTGACAGTGCATGTTTGACACACATGATGGCCATGATTGACAGTGCATGTTTGGCACACATGACAGCCATGATTGACAGTGTATGTTTGACACACATGATGGCCATGATTGACAGTGCATGTTTGACACACATGATGGCCATGATTGACAGTGCATATTTGGCACACATGACAGCCATGATTGAGTGTTGTTTGACACACATGATGACCATGATTGACAGTGTATGTTTGACAGACCTGACATCTATGATTGACAGTGCATGTTTGACACACATGATGGCCATGATTGACAGTGCATGTTTGACACACATGACAGCCATGATTGACAGTGCATGTTTGACACATGACAGCCATGATTGACAGTGTGTTTGACACACATGATGGCCATGATTGACAGTGCATGTTTGACACACATGACAGCCATGATTGACACACATGATGGCCATGATTGACAGTGCATGTTTGACACACATGACAACCATGATTGACAGTGCATGTTTGACACACATGACAGCCATGATTGACAGTTTATGTTTGACACACATGACACACCTGTTCTAGACTCACCTGCTATCATCAACTTAGCAGCGCAATAATCCGGCCAAAATAACACGCTATCAATCCCCTAACAACTAGGATACACAACCGATATACACCTTTGTGCATCCATGTACATTCATAATGCTATGTAACAACCTGCATCTACCTTAACCTATCTAAGTATATATATATATATATATATATATATCCCCATATGCTATAACAAAATAGAGATAGAAAAAACACTTCAATTTTTCAAGCATGCGGCACAGCATGAGCTACAAACTGAAATTGACAAACAAATTATGCTCCATGACAAATATGGATCCTCCACAGATGAGCGTAACAGCTTGCTTTAGACATCATTTCTGGATTCATTCTCTCACAGCTTTCAGGGTATTTGCTTTAAATATATCTACAAGCTGTTAAAGATCTTTACAACACACAGTATCCGCTACTGTTGAACATATAAACATTGGTGTGTACACACAGCTAACTGTATTAACAGGTCTCTGAGTGACTACTAGTAAATATGCAGTGTACAAACTGCTATACAAACTATTGGATATTCCCCTAGCCCTGAGCTGTAAATGACCCAAATACTGATATTCAGCTCTGTAAATAACAGCCTAGAGCACTAATCTGACAATCACTAACCTCTCATAATAATCACAGTGTTCATTTCAAACTAACTATATATGCAGCTAGGACGTTGAATACATATATTTTGAAAACTAGAAGCTGTTGCTGCTGCCAAAATGCTGGACAGGCAGCAATAACTTTCAGCCAAATTGGTTTCAAAATGTTCAACAGAGAATTTTCTATAAAGAATGTCATATTTGGTTTGAAAAAAAAATCAAACAGTCAAAATTTTGTATTACCAGTTCTGATGAGTACCATAGTATAGCATCCTTCCAGCCAACTTTGGTTGAAATCGGCCAAGCGGCTAATGAGGCGTAGCCTATTAACTGATTTCACAAAAATTGTATTTGAAAAATTGACAAATCAAAAGTATGTATATAAGTTTTGAAGCCTACCACACTAGGGTTCTTCTAGTCAAGCCTGCTGAAATCCATAAAATGTTTGCAGCCAAATTTGGTTAAAGTCCATCTAGCTGTTTAGGAGATATGTTTTAAAGGATTTCCAGATAATTTTGAATATTTTGAAATGAAGTGTACTGGAAGCTGTTGTAATCTTAAAAGTGGATGCATCTCCATGTCTTAATCATAACTAAAGTATCCTATCCCATGCTGTGCCATGTTGAAAATGTTAAACGTTGTTATACTTCAACACGGTTTAATCCTTTTGTGATGCAACCGGCCAAAACCAGCCTCTGTAGTGGTTTTGAGTAATGTCCATTTACAGGCCAAGAGAAACCCGTTTTTTGAAAATTTACCTCTTAAATAGCTGTCTCAGTAACCAAGCCAGTCATTACAGTGTTAAATTTTCAAAAATAGTCTCTTGGCCTGCAAATGGACATTCAATAAGTAATTATTAAAATTTTTTAAACAAATTTAGTCATTAAAGGGTTAAACGTGATTTACTTGTTACCGAGTTTAAACTTGGTATCTGAATAGCGACCATGTTTAAGGCTAAACGTGGTAACAAACCTCTTATTACCTGATTTAACAAGTGATTTGTTAGCACGTTTAGGACAACCATGGTTTAACCTTTTCACGATGAAGTCGGCCAAGACCGGCCTGTTTGGTGGTCCTGGGAATGTCCATTTGCAGGCCAAGAGAAGACTAGTTTTTGAAAATTTAAAACTGGAATGATTGGCTCGATAACCGATTCAGTCATTCCAGAAAATAGTCTCCTCTTGACCTGCAAATGGACAGTCAATAAGTAAATATTTTTAAAACAAATTTTGTCATTAAAGGGTTAGTCATGGTAGATTCTATACAAATTTTCACCATTTTAGAGAATGGATTTCAATTTCTCTATGCGTCCTTTCTATGAGTATAAGGATTTTTGGGGTTGGTTTGGGCCAAAATTGAGCCCGCGTCCAGTACAAGCTAATGTCTTTTCCTCGAATAAAAATGGTACCACCCACAAAAACATATATTCACCGACGTCACAGGATAAAATCGGTCAATTAATAAAAGCTCAATTTTGCTTGGTGGCTATGTTTTTAATGTACCAACTTCACCTGAACAAGATTTAATGCTGCTTTATCCCTACATTCTGAGTGGTCAATCATATTAACACTACATTCTGATTGGTCAATCATATTAACACTACATTCTGTTATATTAACACTACATTCTGTTTGGTCAATGGTGGCCATGTTTTTTTAACATACCAACTTCGCTTGAACAAACTTGGTACTTCTATCCAAATTTGGCTAAAATCTGGTCAATTTGATGATATGGTCAAAAGATTTGAGAAAAAATTTAAAAAATCAAGATGGTTAATGGTAAAAAATAGTCCAAGGGCCTTAATGTTCACCTGGCTGATAACTGAAAACATATTTACACTAATCAATGCAGAACAATTGGTCAATCAGGAAAGCATAACTGTTGCCATAGACCAATGGTCCTTATAATTATTTACCAATGAGGCAATCATCCTTATCAATATCACTATCAATTTCCAGAAAGCTATACAGGTAACCTGTTGAATATTTTGTCTAAGGCAGCAATAGCGCCCAGTTAAATTAGTTTCAAAATATTCAACAGCATGTTTATTAAATAGCAAAGAATTACAAAGAGATACAATTCATACGTGTCAGACTATTTGAGATTTGATGGTGGTCTATATGGAACCCTTTGTGACGCAACGATTGTGATGTCATCATACACACGCTGAGCTGGTTATGACCTCATAAGAGATCTGAGGACAGATGATGTAGGGATACTCTGGAAAGGTGAATATTGGACACTATAGGTCAGAAAGGCGCAAACAAAAATAACAATAACAATAATCCAAGAACTTCCAAACTGGTATGAATTTACACATCTTTTGTAGGAAGGAAAACTAGTTCATCCAAGATGGCCACCAAACCATTTGGCCAATCAAGTTTTCTTGAACAACCTTTGTTCAGGTCTTGCACTAAATGATATTTCATGAGTTTTGAATGGATCCCACATGTAGTTTTGGAAGATTTTTAAAGAAGTTTCCTAAAATCGGCTAAAATCCAAGATGGCCACCAGCCAAATTGGCCGATCGGCTTCATTTGAACAAACTTGGATCCCGATGCCGTAAAGATGCTTCTTACCAAATATAATTGAAATCGGCCCAGCGGTTCTCAAGATGTTTAAAGAAAAAGTTGATAGACGATGGATAAACAGATGGGCACACGACGGATGGTCGTCCCGACATAAGCTCAATTGACCTTTCAGGCCAGGTGAGCTAATAATCCAATACCTTCCAAACTGGTATGAGTTTTCACATCCTTTGTAGGAAGGACTACACAGCAGCATGGGTAAGAAATCACCCTTTTGAATGACAAAGAGCACCTGTGGTGACATTAGGACATCTAGATATGAGGTATTACCTCTATCCGCCTGTACTGTCTGTTAATCCTTTAACACTCATATCAGCAAAAGCGGCTTCTGTAGTAGCCTTGAGAAATGGCCATTTGCAGGCCGAGAAGACTTTTTGAAAATTTATCACTGAAATGACTGGCTCGATAACCGAGCCAGTCATTCCAGTGGTATATTTTCAAAAATACTTTTCTCTTGGTCTGCAAATGGACATTTTCTATGAGAAAACTGAAATTTTCCTGAATAAATTCAAGGGTTAAATGGTTAAGATGTCTATTTGAAATCAGCATATCCACAAAATTATATCCATTGCCATGTAATATACATAACATGTTTAGCAAATTAACATTGTACATTCCGCGACTGTATTGATAAATTTAAAGATGGGTGTAATTTCACAGACTTGGATTGAATAGTTGTTGAGATTAATTAGCATTGTGTCCATGGACTCGCTCCATATAGGAATAGAGGAACCAGTTCCTTAGTGCACAATGGCGTCCTCAGAGCTGGAGTATAACTATTAAAGCATACCCAATGAAGAGAAATAACATCATTATAAAGACTTCACTTGACAAAGTATATTTTTTACAACCTAAAATTGGACTAATGTCGCCATGCGAATAAGTTTATCATTCTTGGATGCCTTCTCTGGTATAAGCCGCTTTCTTGTTCGATGGTAAAACTGACAGCTTTAGCTCCCGATGCTAGTAAAGAGCGAAACAAAGTCTGCTCGTCGTAAATTCCAGCTAGTCGAGTAGATCAGTGGGTAGTTCAAATTGGCTAGCATCCAGGAGCATACTATATAAGCTATTATCCTCCTTTCGGTTTTATTGGTCAGGCCCAGAATCCTCAGGATATCAGATGGGTTGTTGATTGTACGTTGAGCTCGGGTATGGACACGATTTGCTTCATAATAGGACACCTCACAGGTTCACTGGCTCGGCATTGAATCACGAAATGTACCACGGTCTCTGCATGATCTAAGCACAGCAGGCTAGTGCCGTCCAGGACTGCGCATGATCCATGCACAGCAGTATAGTGCGGATCACGTCTGTGCATGAGCTAAGCACAGTAGCATAGTGCGGTCCAGGTATGCGCATGATCTAAGGACAGCAGCATATGCAGCCCAGGTCTGTGCATGAGCTAAGCACAGCAGTATAGTGTTGTCCAGGTCTGTGGATGATCTAAGCACAGCAGTATAGTGCTGTCCAGGTCTGTGCATGATCTTTGCACAGCAGTATAGTGAGGTCCAGGTCTGCGCATGATCTAAGCACAAAAGCATAGTGCGGTCCAGGTCTGCGCATGATCTAAGCACAGCCGTGTAGTGCAGGGGCTAAGCACAGCAGTATAGTGCGGTCCAGGTCTGCGTATGATCTAAGCACAAAAGCATAGTGTGGTCCAGGTCTGCGCATGATCTAAGCACAGCCGTGTAGTGCGGTCCAGGTCTGCACATGATCCCAAGCACAGCAGTATAGTGCGGTCCAGGTCTGCGCATGATCCCAAGCACAGTAGGCTATTACAGTCCCGGTCTGCGCATGATCCAAAGTACAGCAGTATACTGTGGTCCAAGTCTGCGCATGAGCTAAGCACAGCAGTATAGTGAGGTCCAGGTCGCGTATGATCTAAGCACAGCAGGCTAGTGTGGTCCAGGTCTGTGCATGATTCAAGTACAGCAGTATAGTGCGGTCCAGGTCTGCGCATGAACTAAGCACAGCAGCATAGTGTGGTCCAGGTCTGCGCATGATCTAAGCACAGCAGCATATGCAGCCCAGGTCTGTGCATGATCCAAAGCACAGCAGCATAGTGCAGTCCAGGTCTGCGCATGATCTAAGCACATCAGTATAGTGTGGTCCATGTCTGCGCATGATCTAAGCACAGCAGGCTAGTGCAGTCCAGGTCTGTGCATGATCTAAGCACAGCAGTATAGCGCCGTCCAGGTCTGCGCATGATCTAAGCACACCAGCATAGTGCGGTCCAGGTCTGAGCATGATCCCAAGCACAGCATGCTAGTGCGGGCCAGGTCTGTGCATGATCTAAGCACAGCAGTATAGTGCAGTCCAGGTCTGTGCATGATCTAAGCAGAGCAGGATGGAGAAGTCCAGATCTGCACATGAACTAAGCACAGCAGGCTAGTGCGGTCCAGGTCTGTGCATGATCTAAGCACAGTAGTATAGTGTGGTCCAGGTCTGTGCATGACCTAAGCACAGCAGTATAGTGCGGTCTGGGTCTGTGCATGATCTAAGCATAGCAGTATAGTGCGGTCCAGGTCTGCGCATGATCTAAGCATAGCAGGCTAGTGTGGTCCAAGTCTATGCATCATCCAAGCACAGAAGTATCGTGCAGTCCAGGTCTGTGCATGATCTAAGCACAGCAGCATAGTGCGGTCCTGGTCTGTGCATGAGCTAAGCACAGCAGTAAAGTGAGGTCCAGGTCGCGTATGATCTAAGCACAGAAATATAGTGCGGTCCAGGTCTGTGCATGAGCTAAGCACAGCATGCTAATACGGTCCAGGTCTGCGCATGATCTAAGCACAGCAGGCTAGTGCGGTCCAGGTCTGAGCATGATCTAAGCACAGCAGGATAGTGCGGTCGAGGTCTGCACATTATTCAAAGCACAGCAGGCTAGTGCAGTCCAAGTCCGTGCATGATCCCAAGCACAGCAGGCTAGTGCGGTCCAGGTCTGTGCATGATCTAAGCACAGCAGCATAGCGCAGTCCAGGTCTGTGCATGATCTAAGCACAGCAGCATAGTGCAGTCCAGGTCTGTGCATGATCTAAGCACAGCAGCATAGTGTGGTCCAGAACTGTGCATGAGCTAAGCACAGCAGTATCGTGAGGTCCGGGTCGCGTATGACCTAAGCACAGCAGTCTAGTGTGGCCCAGGTCTGCGCATGATCCAAGCACAGCAGCATAGTGCGGTCCAGGTCTGCGCATGATCTAAGCACAGCAGCATAGGGCGGTCCAGGTCCACGCATGATCCAAGCACAGCAGTATAGTGCGGTCCAGGTCTGCGCATGAGCTAAGCACAGCAGTATAGTGAGGTCCAGGTCTGCGCATGATCTAAGCACAGCAGGCTGGAGCGGTACAGGTCTCCGCATGATCCAAGCACAGCAGTATAGTGCGGTCCAGGTCAGGGCATGAGCTAAGCACAGCAGTATAGTGCGGTCCAGGTCTGCGCATGATCTAAGCACAGCAGGCTACTGCAGTCCAGGTCTGCACATTATTCCAAGCACAGCAGGCTAGTGCAGTCCAAGTCCGTGCATGATCCCAAGCACAGCAGGCTAGTGCGGTCCAGGTCTGTGCATGATCTAAGCACAGCAGCATAGCGCAGTCCAGGTCTGTGCATGCTCTAAGCACAGCAGTATAGTGCAGTCCAGGTCTGTGCATGATCTAAGCACAGCAGCATAGTGTGGTCCAGAACTGTGCATGAGCTAAGCACAGCAGTATCGTGAGGTCCGGGTCGCGTATGACCTAAGCACAGCAGTCTAGTGTGGCCCAGGTCTGCGCATGATCCAAGCACAGAAGCATAGTGCGGTCCAGGTCTGCGCATGATCTAAGCACAGCAGGCTGGAGCGGTACCGGTCTCCGCATGATCCAAGCACAGCAGTATAGTGCGGTCCAGGTCAGGGCATGAGCTAAGCACAGCAGTATAGTGCGGTCCAGGTCTGCGCATGATCTAAGCACAGCAGGCTACTGCAGTCCAGGTCTGCGTATGATCGAAGCACAGCATGCTAGTGCGGTCCAGGTCTGCGCATGATCCAAGCACAGCAGGCTAGTGCGGTCCAAGTCTGCTCATGATCTAATCACAGCAGGCTAGTGCAGAGCAGGGCTGCGCATGATCTAAGCACAGCAGTATAGTGCGGTCCAGGTCTGAGCATGATCTAAGCACAGCAGGCTAGTGTGGTCGAGGTCTGCACATGATTCCAAGCACAGCAGGCTAGTGCGGTCCAAGTCTGTGCATGATCCCAAGCACAGCTGGCTAGTGCGGTCCCGGTCTGTGCATGATCCAAGCACAGCAGTATAGTGCGGTCCAGGTCTACGCATGAGCTAAGCACAGCAGCATATGCGGGCCAGGTCTGTGCATGAATTAAGCACAGCAGTATAGTGTGGTCCAGGACTGTGGATGATCTAAGCACAGCAGTATAGTGCTGTCCAGGTCTGCACATGATCCCAAGCACAGCAGTATAGTGCGGTCCAGGTGGGTGCATGATCCCAAGCACAGTAGGCTAGCACAGTCCCGGTCTGCGCATGATCCAAAGTACAGCAGTATAGTGCAGTCTAGGTCTGCGCATGATCTAAGCACAGCAGGCTAGTGCGGTCCAGGTCTGCGCATGATCTAAGCACACGAGTATAATCCGGTCCAGGTCTGCGCATGATTTAAGAGCAGCAGTATAGTGCGGTCCAGGTCTGCGCATGATCCCAAGCACAGCAGGCTAGTGCGGTCCAGGTCTGTGCATGATCTAAGCACAGTAGTATAGTGTTGTCCAGGTCTGTGCATGACCTAAGCACAGCAGTATAGTGCGGTCCAGGTCTGCGCATGATCTACGCATAGAAGTATAGTGTGGTCCAGGTCTGCGCATGATCGAAGCACAGCAGGCTAGTGCAGTCCAAGTCTGCAGATGATCTAAGCACAGGAGCATAGGGCTGTCCAGGTCTGAGCATGACCTAAGCACAGCAGTATAGTGCGGGGGCTAAGCACAGCAGTATAGTGCCATCCAGGTCTGCGCATGACCTAAGCACAGCAGCATAGTGTGGTCCAGGTCTGCGCATGGTCTTAGCACAGCAGTATAGTCCAGGTCTGCGCATGAACTAAGCACAGCAATATAGTGCGGTCCTGCTCTGCGCATAATCTAAGCACAGCAGGCTGGAGCGGTCCAGGTCTGCGCATGATCTAAGCACAGCAGTATAGTGCGGTCCAGGTATGCGCATGATCTAAGCATAGCAGTATAGTGCGGTCCAGGTCTGCACACGATCTAAGCACAGCATGCTAATGCGGTCCAGGTCTGCACATGATCTAAGCACAGCAGGCTAGTGCAGTCCAAGTCCGTGCATGATCCCTAGCACAGCTGGCTAGTGCGGTCCTGGTCTGCGCATGATTCAAGCCAGCAGTATAGTGCGGTCCAAGTCTTTGCATGAGCTAAGCAGAGCAGTATAGTGAGGTCCAGGTCGCGTATGATCTAAGCACAGCAGGCTAGTGTGGTCCAGGTCTGCGCATGATCCAAGCACAGCAGTAACATGCAGTCCAGGTCTGCGCATTAACTAAGCACAGCAGTATAATGCGGTCCACGTCTGTGCATGATCTAAGCACAGCAGTATAGTGCGGTTCAGGTCTGCGCATGAGCCAAGCACAGCATGTCAGAGTGGTCCAGGTCTGCGAATGATCTAAGCACAGCAGCATATGCGGCCCAGGTCTGCGCATGATCCCAAGCACAGCAGTATAGTGCAGTCCAGGTCTGCGCATGATCTAAGAACAGCAGTATAGTGTGGTCCACGTCTGCACATGATCTAAGCACAGCAGGCTAGTGCGGTCCAGGTCTGAGCATGATCCAAGCACAGCAGGCTAGTGTGGTCGAGGTCTGCACATGATTCCAAGCACAGCAGGCTAGTGCGGTCCAAGTCTGTGCATGATCCCAAGCACAGCTGGCTAGTGCGGTCCAGGTCTGAGCATGATCCCAGCACAGCAGTATAGTGCAGTCCAGGTCTGCGCATGATCTAAGAACAGCAGTATAGTGTGGTCCACGTCTGCACATGATCTAAGCACAGCAGGCTAGTGCGGTCCAGGTCTGAGCATGATCCAAGCACAGCAGGCTAGTGTGGTCGAGGTCTGCGCATGATTCCAAGCACAGCAGGCTAGTGCGGTCCAAGTCTGTGCATGATCCCAAGCACAGCTGTCTAGTGCGGTCCAGGTCTGAGCATGATCCAAGCACAGCAGTATAGTGCGGTCCAGGTCTACGCATGAGCTAAGCACAGCAGCATATGCGGCCCACGTCTGTGCATGAACTAAGCACAGCAGTATAGTGTGGTCCAGGTCTATGCATGAACTAAGCACAGCAGCATAGTGTGGTCCAGGTCTGTGGATGATCTAAGCACAGCAGTATAGTGCTGTCCAGGTCCGCACATGATCCCAAGGACAGCAGTATAGTGCGGTCCCGGTGGGCGCATGATCCCAAGCACAGTAGGCTAGCACAGTACCGGTCTGCGCGTGATCCAAAGTACAGCAGTATAGTGCGGTCTAGGTCTGCGCATGATCTAAGCACAGCAGGCTAGTGCGGTCCAGGGCTGCGCATGATCTAAGCACACGAGTATAATCCGGTCCAGGTCTGCGCATGATTTAAGCACAGCAGTATAGTGAGGTCCAGTTCTGCGCATGATCACAAGCACAGCAGGTTAGTGCAGTCCAGGTCTGTGCATGATCTAAGCACAGTAGTATAGTGTGGTCCAGGTCTGTGCATGAGCTAAGCACAGCAGTATAGTGCGGTCCAGGTCTGCGCATGATCTAAGCATAGAAGTATAGTGCGGTCCAGGTCTGCGCATGATCGAAGCACAGCAGGCTAGTGCAGTCCAAGTCTGCAGATGATCTAAGCACAGGAGTATAGGGCTGTCCAGGTCTGTGCATGACCTAAACACAGCAGTATAGTGCGGTCGAGGTCTGCACATGATTCCAAGCACAGCAGGCTAGTGCGGTCCAAGTCTGTGCATGATCCCAAGCACAGCTGGCTAGTGCGGTCCAAGTCTGTGCATGATCCCAAGCACAGCTTGCTAGTGCGGTCAAGGTCTGCGCATGATCCAAGCCAGCAGTATAGTGCAGTCCAAGTCTTCGCATGAGCTAAGCACAGCAGTATAGTGAGGTCCAGGTCGCGTATGATCTAAGCACAGCAGGCTAGCGCCGTCCAAGTCTTCGCATGAGCTAAGCACAGCAGTATAGTGAGGTCCAGGTCGCGTATGATCTAAGCACAGCAGGCTAGTGTGGTCCAGGTCTGCGCATGATCCAGCACAGCAGTAACATGCAGTCCAGGTCTGCGCATGATCCAGCACAGCAGTAACATGCAGTCCAGGTCTGCGCATGAACTACGCACAGCAGTATAATGCGGTCCAGGTCTGTGCATGATCTAAGCACAGCAGTATAGTGCGGTTCAGGTCTGTGCATGAGCCAAGCTCAGCAGGTCAGAGTGGTCCAGGTCTGCGCATGATCTAAGCACAGCAGCATATGCGGCCCAGGTCTGCGCATGATCCCAAGCACAGCAGTATAGTGCAGTCCAGGTCTATGCATGATCTAAGCACAGCAGTATAGCGCCGTCCAGGTCTACGCATGATCTAAGCACAGCAGCATAGTGCGGTCCAGGTCTGCGCATGATCCCAAGCACAGCATGCTAGTGCGTTCCAGGTCTGTGCATGATCTAAGCACAGCAGTATAGTGCAGTCCAGGTCTGCGCATGATCTAAGCACAGTAGGATAGTGTGGTCCAGGTCTGTGCATGACCTAAGCACAGCAGTATAGTGCGGTCTGGGTCTGCGCATGATCTACGCATAGCAGTATAGTGCGGTCCAGGTCTGCGCATGATCTAAGCATAGCAGGCTAGTGCAGTCCAGGTCTACGGATGATCTAAGCACAGGAGTATAGTGCAGTCCAGGTCTGTGCATGATCTAAGCACAGCAGCATAGTGCGGTCCTGGTCTGTGCATGAGCTAAGCACAGCAGTAAAGTGAGGTCCAGGTCGCGTATGATCTAAGCACAGCAGTCTAGTGTGGCCCAAGTCTACGCATCATCCAAGCATAGCAGTATCGTGCAGTCCAGGTCTGCGCATGATCTAAGCACAGCAGCATAGTGTGGTCCAGGTCTGCGCCTGATCCAAGAACAGCAGTATAGTGCGGTTCAGGTCTGCGCATGATCTAAGCACAGAAATATAGTGCGGTCCAGGTCTGCACATGATCTAAGCACAGCAGGCTAGTGCGGTCCAGGTCTGTGCATGATTTAAGCATAGCAGCATAGCGCAGTCCAGGTCTGTGCATGATCTAAGCACAGCAGCATAGTGCGGTCCAGGTCTGTGCATGATCTAAGCACAGCAGTATAGTGCAGTCCAGAACTGTGCATGAGCTAAGCACAGCAGTATCGTGAGGTCCAGGTCGCGTATGACCTAAGCACAGCAGTCTAGTGTGGCCCAGGTCAGCGCAGGATCTAAGCACAGCAGTAACGTGCAGTCCAGGTCTGCGCATGAACAAAGCACAGCAGCATAGTGCAGTCCAGGTCTGCGCATGATCTAAGCACAGCAGTAACGTGCAGTCCAGGTCTGCGCATGAACTAAGCACAGCAGTATAGTGCGGTTCAGGTCTGCGCATGATCTAAGCACAGCAGTATAGCGCGGTCCAGGTCTGCACATGATCTAAGCACAGCAGCATAGGGCGGTCCAGGTCCACACATGATCCAAGCACAGCAGTATAGTGCGGTCCAGGTCTGCGCATGAGCTAAGCACAGCAGTATAGTGAGGTCCAGGTCTGCGCATGATCTAAGCACAGCAGGCTGGAGCGGTACAGGTCTCCGCATGATCCAAGCACAGCAGTATAGTGCGGTCCAGGTCTGCCCAGGAGCTAAGCACAGCAGTATAGTACGGTCCAGGTCTGCGCATGAGCTAAGCACAGCAGGCTACTGCAGTCCAGGTCTGCGTATGATCCAAGCACAGCAGTATAGTGCGGTCCAGGTCTGTGCATGAGCTAAGCACAGCAGTATAGTGCGGTCCAGGTCTGCGCATGAGCTAAGCACAGCAGGCTACTGCAGTCCAGGTCTGCGTATGATCGAAGCACAGCAGTATAGTGCAGCCCAGGTCTGCTCATGAGCTAAGCACAGCATGCTAGTGCGGTCCAGGTCTGCGCATGATCTAAGCACAGCAGGCGAGTGCGGTCCAGGTCTGCGCTTGATTTAAGCACACGAGTATAGTCCGGTTCAGGTCTGCGCATGATATAAGCACAGCAGTATAGTGCGGTCCAGGTCTGCGCATGATCCCAAGCACAGCAGGCTAGTGCGGTCCAGGTCTGCGCATGATCTAAGCACAGCAGTATATTGCAGTCCAGGTCTGTGCATGAATTAAGCACAGCAGTATAGTGCGGTCCAGCTCTGTGCATGATCTAAGCACAGTAGTATAGTGTGGTCCAGGTCTGTGCATGACCTAAGCACAGCAGTATAGTGCGGTCTGGGTCTGTGCATGATCTAAGCACAGCAGGCTAGTGCAGTCCAGGTCTACGGATGATCTAAGCAAAGGAGTATAGTGCAGTCCAGGTCTGTGCATGATCTAAGCACAGCAGCATAGTGCAGTCCAGGTCTGTGCATGAACTAAGCACAGCAGTCTAGTGTGGCCCAAGTCTACGCATGATCCAAGCACAGAAGTATCGTGCAGTCCAGGTCTGCGCACGAACTAAGCACAGCAGTATAGTGCGGTCCAGCTCTGCGCATGATCTAAGCACAGCAGGCTGGAGTGGTCCAGGTCTGCGCATGATCCAAGCACAGCAGTATAGTGCGGTCCAGGTCTGCGCATGAGCTAAGCACAGCAGTATAGTGCAGTCCAGGTCTGCGCATGATCTAAGCACAGCAGGCTAGTGCGGTCCAGGTCTGCGTATGATCTAAGCACAGCAGCATAGTGCGGTCCAGGTCTGCGCAGGATCTAAGCACAGCATGCTAATGCGGTCCAGGTCTGCGCATGATCTAAGCACAGCAGGCTAGAGCAGAGCAGTTCTGCGCATGCACTAAGCCCAGCAGTATAGTGCGGTCCAGGTCTGAGCATGATCTAAGCACAGCAGGCTAGTGCGGTCGAGGTCTGCACATGATTCCAAGCACCGCAGGCTAGTGCGGTCCAAGTCTGTGCATGATCTAAGCATAGCAGTATAGTGCGGTCCAGGTCTGCGCATGATCTAAGCATAGCAGGCTAGTGCAGTCCAGGTCTACAGATGATCTAAGCACAGCAGTATAGTGAGGTCCAGGTCGCGTATGATCTAAGCACAGCAGGCTAGTGCGGTCCTGGTCTGTGCATGAGCTAAGCACAGCAGTAAAGTGAGGTCCAGGTCGCGTATGATCTAAGCACAGCAGTCTAGTGTGGCCCAAGTCTACGCATCATCCAAGCACAGCAGTATCGTGCAGTCCAGGTTTGCGCATGATCTAAGCACAGCAGCATAGTGTGGTACAGGTCTGCGCCTGATCCAAGCACAGCAGTATAGTGCGGCTCAGGTCTGCGCATGATCTAAGCACAGAAATATAGTGCGGTCCAGGTCTGTGCATGAGCTAAGAACACCATGGTAATGCGGTCCAGGTCTGCGCATGATCTAAGCACAGCAGGCTGGTGCGGTCCAGGTCTGAGCATGATCGAAGCACAGCAGGCTAGTGCGGTCGAGGTCTGCACATTATTCCAAGCACAGCAGGCTAGTGCAGTCCAAGTCCGTGCATGATCCCAAGCACAGCAGGCTAGTGCAGTCCAGGTCTGTGCATGATCTAAGCACAGCAGCATAGTGCGGTCCAGGTCTGTGCATGCTCTAAGCACAGCAGTATAGTGCAGTCCAGGTCTGTGCATGATCTAAGCACAGCATCATAGTGTGGTCCAGAACTGTGCATGAGCTAAGCACAGCAGTAGCGTGAGGTCCAGGTCGCGTATGACCTAAGCACAGCAGTCTAGTGTGGCCCAGGTCTGCGCATGATCCAAGCACAGCAGTAACGTGCAGTCCAGGTCTGCGCATGAACTAAGCACAGCAGCATAGTGCGGTCCAGGTCTGCGCATGATCTAAGCACAGCAGTAACGTGCAGTCCAGGTCTGCGCATGAACTAAGCACAGCAGTATAGTGCGGTTCAGGTCTGCGCATGATCTAAGCACAGCAGTATAGCGCGGTCCAGGTCTGCACATGATCTAAGCACAGCAGCATAGGGCGGTCCAGGTCCACGCATGATCCAAGCACAGCAGTATAGTGCGGTCCAGGTCTGCGCATGAGCTAAGCACAGCAGTATAGTGAGGTCCAGGTCTGCGCATGATCTAAGCACAGCAGGCTGGAGCGGTACAGGTCTCCGCATGATCCAAGCACAGCAGTATAGTGCGGTCCAGGTCAGCGCATGAGCTAAGCACAGCAGTATAGTGCGGTCCAGGTCTGCGCATGATCTAAGCACAGCAGGCTACTGCAGTCCAGGTCTGCGTATGATTGAAGCACAGCAGTATAGTGCAGCCCAGGTCTGCGCATGAGCTAAGCACAGCATGCTAGTGCGGTCCAGGTCTGCGCATGATCTAAGCACAGCAGCATATGCGGCCCAGGTCTGCGCATGATCCAAAGCACAGCAGCATAGTGCAGTCCAGGTCTGCGCATGATCTAAGCACATCAGTATAGCGCGGTCCATGTCTGCGCATGATCTAAGCACAGTAGGCTAGTGCAGTCCAGGTCTGTGCATGATCTAAGCACAGCAGTATAGCGCGGTCCAGGTCTACGCATGATCTAAGCACAGCAGCATAGTGCGGTCCAGATCTGAGCATGATCCCAAGCACAGCATGCTAGTGCGGGCCAGGTCTGTGCATGATCTAAGCACAGCAGTATAGTGCAGTCCAGGTCTGTGCATGATCTAAGCACAGCAGGATGGAGAAGTCCAGGTCTGCACATGAACTAAGCACAGCAGGCTAGTGCGGTCCAGGTCTGTGCATGATCTAAGCACAGTAGTATAGTGTGGTCCAGGTCTGTGCATGACCTAAGCACAGCAGTATAGTGCGGTCTGGGTCTGCGCATGATCTAAGCATAGCAGTATAGTGCGGTCCAGGTCTGCGCATGATCTAAGCATAGCAGGCTAGTGCAGTCCAGGTCTACAGATGATCTAAGCACAGGAGTATAGTGCAGTCCAGGTCTGTGCATGATCTAAGCACAGCAGCATAGTGCGGTCCTGGTCTGTGCATGAGCTAAGCACAGCAGTAAAGTGAGGTCCAGGTCGCGTATGATCTAAGCACAGCAGTCTAGTGTGGCCCAAGTCTACGCATCATCCAGCACAGCAGTAACATGCAGTCCAGGTCTGCGCATGAACTAAGCACAGCAGTATAATGCGGTCCAGGTCTGTGCATGATCTAAGCACAGCAGTATCGTGCAGTCCAGGTCTGCGCATGATCTAAGCACAGCAGCATAGTGTGGTCCAGGTCTGCGCCTGATCCAAGCACAGCAGTATAGTGCGGTTCAGGTCTGCGCATGATCTAAGCACAGAAATATAGTGCGGTCCAGGTCTGTGCATGAGCTAAGCACAGCATGCTAATGCGGTCCAGGTCTGCGCATGATCTAAGCACAGCAGGCTAGTACGGTCCAGGTCTGAGCATGATCTAAGCACAGCAGGCTAGTGCGGTCGAGGTCTGCACATTATTCCAAGCACAGCAGGCTAGTGCAGTCCAAGTCCGTGCATGATCCCAAGCACTGCAGGCTAGTGCGGTCCAGGTCTGTCCATGATCTAAGCACAGCAGCATAGCGCAGTCCAGGTCTGTGCATGATCTAAGCACAGCAGCATAGTGCGGTCCAGGTCTGAGCATGCTCTAAGCACGGCAGTATAGTGCAGTCCAGGTCTGTGCATGATCTAAGCACAGCAGCATAGTGTGGTCCAAAACTGTGCATGAGCTAAGCACAGCAGTAAAGTGAGGTCCAGGTCGCGTATGATCTAAGCACAGCAGTCTAGTGTGGCCCAAGTCTACGCATCATCCAAGCATAGCAGTATCGTGCAGTCCAGGTCTGCGCATGATCTAAGCACAGCAGCATAGTGTGGTCCAGGTCTGCGCCTGATCCAAGAACAGCAGTATAGTGCGGTTCAGGTCTGCGCATGATCTAAGCACAGAAATATAGTGCGGTCCAGGTCTGCACATGATCTAAGCACAGCAGGCTAGTGCGGTCCAGGTCTGTGCATGATTTAAGCATAGCAGCATAGCGCAGTCCAGGTCTGTGCATGATCTAAGCACAGCAGCATAGTGCGGTCCAGGTCTGTGCATGATCTAAGCACAGCAGTATAGTGCAGTCCAGAACTGTGCATGAGCTAAGCACAGCAGTATCGTGAGGTCCAGGTCGCGTATGACCTAAGCACAGCAGTCTAGTGTGGCCCAGGTCAGCGCAGGATCCAAGCACAGCAGTAACGTGCAGTCCAGGTCTGCGCATGAACAAAGCACAGCAGCATAGTGCAGTCCAGGTCTGCGCATGATCTAAGCACAGCAGTAACGTGCAGTCCAGGTCTGCGCATGAACTAAGTACAGCAGTATAGTGCGGTTCAGGTCTGCGCATGATCTAAGCACAGCAGTATAGCGCGGTCCAGGTCTGCACATGATCTAAGCACAGCAGCATAGGGCGGTCCAGGTCCACACATGATCCAAGCACAGCAGTATAGTGCGGTCCAGGTCTGCGCATGAGCTAAGCACAGCAGTATAGTGAGGTCCAGGTCTGCGCATGATCTAAGCACAGCAGGCTGGAGCGGTACAGGTCTCCGCATGATCCAAGCACAGCAGTATAGTGCGGTCCAGGTCTGCCCAGGAGCTAAGCACAGCAGTATAGTGCGGTCCAGGTCTGCGCATGAGCTAAGCACAGCAGGCTACTGCAGTCCAGGTCTGCGTATGATCCAAGCACAGCAGTATAGTGCGGTCCAGGTCTGTGCATGAGCTAAGCACAGCAGTATAGTGCGGTCCAGGTCTGCGCATGAGCTAAGCACAGCAGGCTACTGCAGTCCAGGTCTGCGTATGATCGAAGCACAGCAGTATAGTGCAGCCCAGGTCTGCTCATGAGCTAAGCACAGCATGCTAGTGCGGTCCAGGTCTGCGCATGATCTAAGCACAGCAGGCGAGTGCGGTCCAGGTCTGCGCTTGATTTAAGCACACGAGTATAGTCCGGTTCAGGTCTGCGCATGATATAAGCACAGCAGTATAGTGCGGTCCAGGTCTGCGCATGATCCCAAGCACAGCAGGCTAGTGCGGTCCAGGTCTGCGCATGATCTAAGCACAGTAGTATATTGCAGTCCAGGTCTGTGCATGAATTAAGCACAGCAGTATAGTGCGGTCCAGCTCTGTGCATGATCTAAGCACAGTAGTATAGTGTGGTCCAGGTCTGTGCATGACCTAAGCACAGCAGTATAGTGCGGTCTGGGTCTGTGCATGATCTAAGCACAGCAGGCTAGTGCAGTCCAGGTCTACGGATGATCTAAGCAAAGGAGTATAGTGCAGTCCAGGTCTGTGCATGATCTAAGCACAGCAGCATAGTGCAGTCCAGGTCTGTGCATGAACTAAGCACAGCAGTCTAGTGTGGCCCAAGTCTACGCATGATCCAAGCACAGAAGTATCGTGCAGTCCAGGTCTGCGCACGAACAAGCACAGCAGTATAGTGCGGTCCAGCTCTGCGCATGATCTAAGCACAGCAGGCTGGAGTGGTCCAGGTCTGCGCATGATCCAAGCACAGCAGTATAGTGCGGTCCAGGTCTGCGCATGAGCTAAGCACAGCAGTATAGTGCAGTCCAGGTCTGCGCATGATCTAAGCACAGCAGGCTAGTGCGGTCCAGGTCTGCGTATGATCTAAGCACAGCAGCATAGTGCGGTCCAGGTCTGCGCAGGATCTAAGCACAGCATACTAATGCGGTCCAGGTCTGCGCATGATCTAAGCACAGCAGGCTAGAGCAGAGCAGTTCTGCGCATGCTCTAAGCCCAGCAGTATAGTGCGGTCCAGGTCTGAGCATGATCTAAGCACAGCAGGCTAGTGCGGTCGAGGTCTGCACATGATTCCAAGCACCGCAGGCTAGTGCGGTCCAAGTCTGTGCATGATCTAAGCATAGCAGTATAGTGCGGTCCAGGTCTGCGCATGATCTAAGCATAGCAGGCTAGTGCAGTCCAGGTCTACAGATGATCTAAGCACAGCAGTATAGTGAGGTCCAGGTCGCGTATGATCTAAGCACAGCAGGCTAGTGCGGTCCTGGTCTGTGCATGAGCTAAGCACAGCAGTAAAGTGAGGTCCAGGTCGTGTATGATCTAAGCACAGCAGTCTAGTGTGGCCCAAGTCTACGCATCATCCAAGCACAGCAGTATCGTGCAGTCCAGGTTTGCGCATGATCTAAGCACAGCAGCATAGTGTGGTACAGGTCTGCGCCTGATCCAAGCACAGCAGTATAGTGCGGCTCAGGTCTGCGCATGATCTAAGCACAGAAATATAGTGCGGTCCAGGTCTGTGCATGAGCTAAGAACACCATGGTAATGAGGTCCAGGTCTGCGCATGATCTAAGCACAGCAGGCTGGTGCGGTCCAGGTCTGAGCATGATCTAAGCACAGCAGGCTAGTGCGGTCGAGGTCTGCACATTATTCCAAGCACAGCAGGCTAGTGCAGTCCAAGTCCGTGCATGATCCCAAGCACAGCAGGCTAGTGCAGTCCAGGTCTGTGCATGATCTAAGCACAGCAGCATAGTGCGGTCCAGGTCTGTGCATGCTCTAAGCACAGCAGTATAGTGCAGTCCAGGTCTGTGCATGATCTAAGCACAGCAGCATAGTGTGGTCCAGAACTGTGCATGAGCTAAGCACAGCAGTAGCGTGAGGTCCAGGTCGCGTATGACCTAAGCACAGCAGTCTAGTGTGGCCCAGGTCTGCGCATGATCCAAGCACAGCAGTAACGTGCAGTCCAGGTCTGCGCATGAACTAAGCACAGCAGCATAGTGCGGTCCAGGTCTGCGCATGATCTAAGCACAGCAGTAACGTGCAGTCCAGGTCTGCGCATGATCTAAGCACAGCAGTATAGCGCGGTCCAGGTCTGCACATGATCTAAGCACAGCAGCATAGGGCGGTCCAGGTCCACGCATGATCCAAGCACAGCAGTATAGTGCGGTCCAGGTCTGCGCATGAGCTAAGCACAGCAGTATAGTGAGGTCCAGGTCTGCGCATGATCTAAGCACAGCAGGCTGGAGCGGTACAGGTCTCCGCATGATCCAAGCACAGCAGTATAGTGCGGTCCAGGTCAGCGCATGAGCTAAGCACAGCAGTATAGTGCGGTCCAGGTCTGCGCATGATCTAAGCACAGCAGGCTACTGCAGTCCAGGACTGCGTATGATTGAAGCACAGCAGTATAGTGCAGCCCAGGTCTGCGCATGAGCTAAGCACAGCATGCTAGTGCGGTCCAGGTCTGCGCATGATCTAAGCACAGCAGCATATGCGGCCCAGGTCTGCGCATGATCCAAAGCACAGCAGCATAGTGCAGTCCAGGTCTGCGCATGATCTAAGCACATCAGTATAGTGTGGTCCATGTCTGCGCATGATCTAAGCACAGTAGGCTAGTGCAGTCCAGGTCTGTGCATGATCTAAGCACAGCAGTATAGCGCGGTCCAGGTCTACGCATGATCTAAGCACAGCAGCATAGTGCGGTCCAGGTCTGAGCATGATCCCAAGCACAGCATGCTAGTGCGGGCCAGGTCTGTGCATGATCTAAGCACAGCAGTATAGTGCAGTCCAGGTCTGTGCATGATCTAAGCACAGCAGGATGGAGAAGTCCAGGTCTGCACATGAACTAAGCACAGCAGGCTAGTGCGGTCCAGGTCTGTGCATGATCTAAGCACAGTAGTATAGTGTGGTCCAGGTCTGTGCATGACCTAAGCACAGCAGTATAGTGCGGTCTGGGTCTAAGCATAGCAGTATAGTGCGGTCCAGGTCTGCGCATGATCTAAGCATAGCAGGCTAGTGCAGTCCAGGTCTACAGATGATCTAAGCACAGGAGTATAGTGCAGTCCAGGTCTGTGCATGATCTAAGCACAGCAGCATAGTGCGGTCCTGGTCTGTGCATGAGCTAAGCACAGCAGTAAAGTGAGGTCCAGGTCGCGTATGATCTAAGCACAGCAGTCTAGTGTGGCCCAAGTCTACGCATCATCCAGCACAGCAGTAACATGCAGTCCAGGTCTGCGCATGAACTAAGCACAGCAGTATAATGCGGTCCAGGTCTGTGCATGATCTAAGCACAGCAGTATCGTGCAGTCCAGGTCTGCGCATGATCTAAGCACAGCAGCATAGTGTGGTCCAGGTCTGCGCCTGATCCAAGCACAGCAGTATAGTGCGGTTCAGGTCTGCGCATGATCTAAGCACAGAAATATAGTGCGGTCCAGGTCTGTGCATGAGCTAAGCACAGCATGCTAATGCGGTCCAGGTCTGTGCATGATCTAAGCACAGCAGGCTAGTACGGTCCAGGTCTGAGCATGATCTAAGCACAGCAGGCTAGTGCGGTCGAGGTCTGCACATTATTCCAAGCACAGCAGGCTAGTGCAGTCCAAGTCCGTGCATGATCCCAAGCACTGCAGGCTAGTGCGGTCCAGGTCTGTCCATGATCTAAGCACAGCAGCATAGCGCAGTCCAGGTCTGTGCATGATCTAAGCACAGCAGCATAGTGCGGTCCAGGTCTGAGCATGCTCTAAGCACGGCAGTAATGTGCAGTCCAGGTCTGTGCATGATCTAAGCACAGCAGCATAGTGTGGTCCAAAACTGTGCATGAGCTAAGCACAGCAGTATCGTGAGGTCCAGGTCGCGTATGACCTAAGCACAGCAGTCTAGTGTGGCCCAGGTCTGCGCATGATCCAAGCACAGCAGTAACGTGCAGTCCAGGTCTGCGCATGAACTAAGCACAGCAGCATAGTGCGGTCCAGGTCTGCGCAGGATCTAAGCACAGCAGGCTAGTGCGGTCCAAGTCTGCTCATGATCTAAGCACAGCAGGCTAGTGCCGAGCAGTTCTGCGCATGATCTAAGCCCAGCAGTATAGTGCGGTCTAGGGCTGAGCATGATCTAAGCACAGCAGGCTAGTTCGGCCGAGGTCTGCACATGATTCCAAGCACAGCAGGCTAGTGCGGTCCAAGTCTGTGCATGATCCCAAGCACAGCTGGCTAGTGCGGTCCAGGTCTGCGCATGATCCAAGCCAGCAGTATAGTGCAGTCCAAGTCTTCGCATGAGCTAAGCACAGCAGTATAGTGAGGTCCAGGTCGTGTATGATCTAAGCACAGCAGGCTAGTGTGGTCCAGGTCTGCGCATGATCCAGCACAGCAGTATAGCGCCGTCCAAGTCTTCGCATGAGCTAAGCACAGCAGTATAGTGAGGTCCAGGTCGCGTATGATCTAAGCACAGCAGGCTAGTGTGGTCCAGGTCTGCGCATGATCCAGCACAGCAGTAACATGCAGTCCAGGTCTGCGCATGAACTAAGCACAGCAGTATAATGCGGTCCTGGTCTGTGCATGATCTAAGCACAGCAGTATAGTGCAGTTCAGGTCTGTGCATGAGCCAAGCACAGCAGGTCAGAGTGGTCCAGGTCTGCGCATGATCTAAGCACAGCAGCATATGCGGCCCAGGTCTGCGCATGATCCCAAGCACTGTAGTATAGTGCAGTTCAGGTCTATGCATGATCTAAGCACAGCAGTATAGCGCCGTCCAGGTCTACGCATGATCTAAGCACAGCAGCATAGTGCGGTCCAGGTCTGCGCATGATCCCAAGCACAGCATGCTAGTGCGGTCCAGGTCTGTGCATGATCTAAGCACAGCAGTATAGTGCAGTCCAGGTCTGCGCATGATCTAAGCACAGCAGCATAGTGTGGTCCAGGTCTGTGCATGAGCTAAGCACAGCAGTAGTGAGGTCAAGGTCGCGTATGATCTAAGCACAGCAGTCTAGTGTGGCCCAGGTCTGCGCATGATCCAAGCACAGCAGGCTAGTGCGGTCTAGGGCTGCGCATGACCTAAGCATGACCTAAGCACAGCAGCATAGTGAGGTCCAGGTCGCGTATGAACTAAGCACAGCAGCATAGTGCGGTCCAGGTCTGCGCATGATCTAAGCACAGCAGTAACGTGCAGTCCAGGTCTGCGCATGAACTAAGCACAGCAGTATAGTGCGGTTCAGGTCTGCGCATGATCTAAGCACAGCAGTATAGCGCGGTCCAGGTCTGCACATGATCTAAGCACAGCAGCATAGGGCGGTCCAGGTCCACGCATGATCCAAGCACAGCAGTATAGTGCGGTCCAGGTCTGCGCATGATCTAAGCACAGCAGTATAGTGAGGTCCAGGTCTGCGCATGATCTAAGCACAGCAGGCTGGAGCGGTACAGGTCTGCGCCTGATCCAAGCACAGCAGTATAGTGCGGTTCAGGTCTGCGCATGATCTAAGCACAGAAATATAGTGCGGTCCAGGTCTGTGCATGAGCTAAGCACAGCATGCTAATGCGGTCCAGGTCTGCGCATGATCTAAGCACAGCAGGCTAGTACGGTCCAGGTCTGAGCATGATCTAAGCACAGCAGGCTAGTGCGGTCCAGGTCTGCGCATGATCTAAGCACAGCAGCATATGCGGCCCAGGTCTGCGCATGATCCAAAGCACAGCAGCATAGTGCAGTCCAGGTCTGCGCATGATCTAAGCACATCAGTATGGTGTGGTCCATGTCTGCGCATGATCTAAGCACAGTAGGCTAGTGCAGTCCAGGTCTGTGCATGATCTAAGCACAGCAGTATAGCGCGGTCCAGGTCTACGCATGATCTAAGCACAGCAGCATAGTGCGGTCCAGGTCTGAGCATGATCCCAAGCACAGCATGCTAGTGCGGGCCAGGTCTGTGCATGATCTAAGCACAGCAGTATAGTGCAGTCCAGGTCTGTGCATGATCTAAGCACAGCAGGATGGAGAAGTCCAGGTCTGCACATGAACTAAGCACAGCAGGCTAGTGCGGTCCAGGTCTGTGCATGATCTAAGCACAGTAGTATAGTGTGGTCCAGGTCTGTGCATGACCTAAGCACAGCAGTATAGTGCGGTCTGGGTCTGCGCATGATCTAAGCATAGCAGTATAGTGCGGTCCAGGTCTGCGCATGATCTAAGCATAGCAGGCTAGTGCAGTCCAGGTCTACAGATGATCTAAGCACAGGAGTATAGTGCAGTCCAGGTCTGTGCATGATCTAAGCACAGCAGCATAGTGCGGTCCTGGTCTGTGCATGAGCTAAGCACAGCAGTAAAGTGAGGTCCAGGTCGCGTATGATCTAAGCACAGCAGTCTAGTGTGGCCCAAGTCTACGCATCATCCAGCACAGCAGTAACATGCAGTCCAGGTCTGCGCATGAACTAAGCACAGCAGTATAATGCGGTCCAGGTCTGTGCATGATCTAAGCACAGCAGTATCGTGCAGTCCAGGTCTGCGCATGATCTAAGCACAGCAGCATAGTGTGGTCCAGGTCTGCGCCTGATCCAAGCACAGCAGTATAGTGCGGTTCAGGTCTGCGCATGATCTAAGCACAGAAATATAGTGCGGTCCAGGTCTGTGCATGAGCTAAGCACAGCATGCTAATGCGGTCCAGGTCTGCGCATGATCTAAGCACAGCAGGCTAGTACGGTCCAGGTCTGAGCATGATCTAAGCACAGCAGGCTAGTGCGGTCGAGGTCTGCACATTATTCCAAGCACAGCAGGCTAGTGCAGTCCAAGTCCGTGCATGATCCCAAGCACTGCAGGCTAGTGCGGTCCAGGTCTGTCCATGATCTAAGCACAGCAGCATAGCGCAGTCCAGGTCTGTGCATGATCTAAGCACAGCAGCATAGTGCGGTCCAGGTCTGAGCATGCTCTAAGCACGGCAGTATAGTGCAGTCCAGGTCTGTGCATGATCTAAGCACAGCAGCATAGTGTGGTCCAAAACTGTGCATGAGCTAAGCACAGCAGTATCGTGAGGTCCAGGTCGCGTATGACCTAAGCACAGCAGTCTAGTGTGGCCCAGGTCTGCGCATGATCCAAGCACAGCAGTAACGTGCAGTCCAGGTCTGCGCATGAACTAAGCACAGCAGCATAGTGCGGTCCAGGTCTGCGCAGGATCTAAGCACAGCAGGCTAGTGCGGTCCAAGTCTGCTCATGATCTAAGCACAGCAGGCTAGTGCCGAGCAGTTCTGCGCATGATCTAAGCCCAGCAGTATAGTGCGGTCTAGGGCTGAGCATGATCTAAGCACAGCAGGCTAGTTCGGCCGAGGTCTGCACATGATTCCAAGCACAGCAGGCTAGTGCGGTCCAAGTCTGTGCATGATCCCAAGCACAGCTGGCTAGTGCGGTCCAGGTCTGCGCATGATCCAAGCCAGCAGTATAGTGCAGTCCAAGTCTTCGCATGAGCTAAGCACAGCAGTATAGTGAGGTCCAGGTCGTGTATGATCTAAGCACAGCAGGCTAGTGTGGTCCAGGTCTGCGCATGATCCAGCACAGCAGTATAGCGCCGTCCAAGTCTTCGCATGAGCTAAGCACAGCAGTATAGTGAGGTCCAGGTCGCGTATGATCTAAGCACAGCAGGCTAGTGTGGTCCAGGTCTGCGCATGATCCAGCACAGCAGTAACATGCAGTCCAGGTCTGCGCATGAACTAAGCACAGCAGTATAATGCGGTCCTGGTCTGTGCATGATCTAAGCACAGCAGTATAGTGCAGTTCAGGTCTGTGCATGAGCCAAGCACAGCAGGTCAGAGTGGTCCAGGTCTGCGCATGATCTAAGCACAGCAGCATATGCGGCCCAGGTCTGCGCATGATCCCAAGCACTGCAGTATAGTGCAGTTCAGGTCTATGCATGATCTAAGCACAGCAGTATAGCGCCGTCCAGGTCTACGCATGATCTAAGCACAGCAGCATAGTGCGGTCCAGGTCTGCGCATGATCCCAAGCACAGCATGCTAGTGCGGTCCAGGTCTGTGCATGATCTAAGCACAGCAGTATAGTGCAGTCCAGGTCTGCGCATGATCTAAGCACAGCAGCATAGTGTGGTCCAGGTCTGTGCATGAGCTAAGCACAGCAGTAGTGAGGTCAAGGTCGCGTATGATCTAAGCACAGCAGTCTAGTGTGGCCCAGGTCTGCGCATGATCCAAGCACAGCAGGCTAGTGCGGTCTAGGGCTGCGCATGACCTAAGCATGACCTAAGCACAGCAGCATAGTGAGGTCCAGGTCGCGTATGAACTAAGCACAGCAGGCTAGTGCGGTCCAGGTCTGTGCGTGATCTAAGCACAGCAGCATAGTGCAGTCCAGGTCTGTGCATGATCTAAGCACAGACGCATAGTGCGGTCCAGAACTGTGCATGAGCGAAGCACAGCCGCATAGTGAGGTCCAGGTCGCGTATGATCTAAGCACAGCAGCATAGGGTGGTCCAGGTCTGCGCATGATCTAAGCACAGCAGTATAGTGTGGTTCAGGTCTGCGCATGATCTAACCACAGCACTATAGCGTGGTCCAGGTCTGCGCATGATCTAAGCACAGCAGCATTGTGCGGTCCAGGTCTGCGCATGATCTCAGCACAACACTATAGTGCGGTCCAGGTCTGTGCATGATCTTTGCACAGCAGTATAGTGAGGTCCAGGTCTGCGCATGAACTAAGCACAGCAGTGTAGTGCGGTCCAGGTCTGCAGATGATCTAACCACAGCAGCATAGTGCTGTCTAGGTCTGTGCATGATGTAAGTACAGCAGTATAGTGTGGTCCAGGTCTGCGATTGATCCCAAGCACAGCAGTATAGTGCGGTCCAGGGCTGCACATGATCCCAAGCACAGCAGGCTAGTGCAGTCCAGGTCTGCGCATGATGCAAAGCACAGCATTATAGTGCGGTCCAGGTCTGCGCATGATCTAAGCACAGGAGGCTAGTGCGGTCCAGGTCTGCACCATTGTGACACCTTCTACTTGACTGCAATTGTAAGCTTCCGGTTAACATCAATGTCTTGATTACTGCTCTGTAGACATCTCGCAGGCTATTACTGATAGCTGCTATTACAGGCTGTGGCTGGATAGGGATGGTATTTTTAGTGGATCATCTTAATGACGGAGTAACACTTGTCCCTTGATGTACTCAAACAAGTATCTGTCTACTGCTTTATTCACCATTGACTTCCAAGATGCCTTTCCCGTTGTGTTGTCTAGAATGTTATGAATTGATGGGAGTAGATACTTGGCTAGCAGTTTCCTTGCCGTACAGCTCCATCTCTCATCATGAAACTCTTTCATGATCATCTGCCTATTCAGTATATTACATTCCGCTGTGTTTTTGTCTCTACAGATATTTTTTAGAAAGAATAATACCTTGACATCAAAGATTGCTTCAATTAGGCGAATTCCAACGGAGACTAGTCTGCCACATCAATTACCTGACCACCAATCGCCCATGGACTAGGCAGGTCGGTATACTGTAGACATTTGTAATTTGTGACAATCACACTCTTGCCACCTTGGTACTTGTATCTTCAGGAATCTGCATAGGCTATCCCTAGATGTAATTGTGTTTGTAGATAAATTATATTTGTAGTTACAATTGTGAGATCATCGGCCACACATGGACTGGCTACCTTAGTTACTCCTACAACTGCTCCTTTGTTACTGTTACTTAATTGATGCAGGAGAGGATTGATGTGTGGCTTGTACAGGTTCGTCGATATAATACCTCCTCGTCACACGCCTTGTAAGATCTTAGATGGCATTGAAACTTGTTCATTCTACTTTACCTTCATCACAGCATTTTAACTTAAGTTCCTGATTAACAGCCATAGGCAACCTTGGACACCATCCAGATAGAGCTGCCGATACAGGCTGCCTTTGCTTCCAGATAGGCTTCATATTCGAGGCAGCCTTATGCTTTTGCCTCTATGGCTGAATGAATAGCTTAAAGTTTAAAACACAGGTGGTCCTTTAGCAAACAGTGAATTAAGTGGCTTACTGTGTTTGATGTTGTTACAAAACTCTGGCAAATATGGATGGATTTTGCTGACATTAACACAAATCTCAATTCCTACCTTTGTTGAAATGACATGTAAGGAATCTGGATAATTCACTTGCCTGCTCCATATAACTGATATATGTGCTTACATTACAGTTAGGTGCTGTAAGGGAATGACATCAAAGTAACAAAGTTTGTATTTTTCAAGGTTCATAACTCTGATAAATATTGACAGAAACTGATGAAACAGGACAGTAACCTCTGTATTAATAGTATGAATTTAAATTGTGAATTTGGATCAAATCCGTTTAGTTTATCTTGAGCTATTGCCAGAAATGGCCAACTTAACAATATTTGTATATTTCAAAGGGTGATAACTGCCAAATATGGACAAAACCTAATGAACCACTAACGTGACCTCCGCCTCAGTAGTATTAAGCTTTATTCTGAATTTGGTTTCAATCCCTTTAGTCTAACACAGGATATCGTTCGGAATAAGTAGTTTGTATATTTCAAGGACAATAACTCTCTTACAAATATTGATGAGAACTAATGGAATGTGAAACTTCGGCTTTATATTATTAAGTTATATTCTAAAGTTCAGATCCATTTGGTAAGTTATTGCAGATCAAAGAACTTTTTAATTTTAAAGGGGAATAACTTTAGCAAATACAGACAAAAACTAATGGAACATGAACTTGACATATTCCGAATTGGGGAAAGATCCATTTAGTCAAACAAGTTTTTGCACAGAAACCAATTCATGAATCCATTTCCACACTCAATCATATATGTCATTATCAACTACGTGACGTGTATGTTGACATCATAATCATGACGTCATGAATGATTCGATTAAGCCCGCCTTTAAAGCTTAATAATCTGACACGTATGAATTGTATGTTTTTGCTATTTAAGACACATGCGGTTTAATATTTTGAAACTAATTTGACTGGGCACTGTTGCTGCCATAGTTTCAAAAGATTCAATAGGTTACCTGTAGTTTTATGGAAATTGATAGTCAGGGAGTTCAGAGATTGAATGATCCCAACACGAGCGAGGCGTGGGTGGTGTTTAGATAGAGATGGGCGGCACATAGCTAGAGTGGAAAAGTCCATTATTCATGTACATACCTATATACATACATACCTATATACATATATATCTATATACATAGATACCTATATATATATATATATATACATACCTATATACATATATACCTATATACATATGGTACATACATATATACATAAAAATGGGAACATTCCTATATCACCTTTAACTTTGTTTTTGAGGGGGTACTAAATAATTAATTTAGATTCAATTAAATATGAAATACCAGGTAATTATGTATGTTATGAAGTGGATTATGACAACATCAATGTACAACATACGTAATTAAGACACTCTATAGCAACTCAGATATCCTTACCTCTATCAGCACGATTGCGTGATGCCTCATTCTGGTAGGGTGTGCCCGGGGAATGAGGAAAAGGTGGTGTTTCTATGGTAACAAAACAAAAAGCATGCAAAACACAAACAATCATCTCGATGCAAATCATTAGAAATTAAAACAATTAAAATAAAGTACAGAAAGTTGACACCATTGATTAGATAGTACTACTAAAGCGTGCTATGCCTCGCCTGTACTGATGTACATAGCTTTGACAGAAAATCAAGAAATATTTCCAATTTTATTTTCAGTAAGGCACACATGTACTAAGTTATGTTGAAAAAGAAATAAGCACCAACAAGAAATCTGATTAAAACAGGAAAGTTGTTAGCGTGCATGTAGAGCGGCATGCATATGCTGGCCACAAATAAAGGCATTGAGTAGCTCAATGTAGGGAATGGCATGATATAGTAGTAGTAGAGGTTAATCTCGAACACATTATTTGCAGTTCAATCGTGGGCCATTTGGACAAATTCTCAATGTTGACTGATGCACAACATGGATGTTCGAAAATGATGCTCCTGCGAGACACAGCTAACGAGTAGCGGTCAAGACCTTGCACACACTATAGACACCACGGGCCAGAGAGATGTAATATTGCTCGACATGTCTAAAGCTTTTGACAAGGTAACCCATCTCAGACTACTCCACAAACTAGAATACTACAGAATACGAGGGAATGTCAACAACTAGATCAAAGAATTCTTTTGAGAGTTCAAACAACAGGCAGTACTAGATGGTATGACATCACAGACAGCTCCGGTAGTCAGGTTTACCACAGCGTAGTGTTCTCAGACCCCTCTTATTTCATATATTCATAAATGACCTTCCAGACTGCATCTCGCCAGAATCAACAGCCAGACTGTTTGCTGACGACTCTTTATACATATGGAAAACTTATAAACTGTATGCAAATCAACTCTAAAATAATCAGTTCAAACACACACAAAATATGAAAAATTTGAAAATCGATTTCTTTTTCACGCGGAATGGTCCTAATGATCGTATAGAACAAATCTGTGAAATTTGACTCAAATTGGATAACCCCTTGTTGATGTAAATTTTGTTTGAATAAAGCTTAACCACAGCAAAAACCTTAACCTAGACCCAGAAAATATCCTAAGTTCAAACACGGAAAAATCTCAAAGATCAATATAATTTTGATGCAGACTAGTTCTAAGCATTGTATAGAACAAATACGTGAAATTTTCTTGCCAACGCCACCATTTTTTCCTGTTCTCCCAAAATCTCTTTTCACTTTGTGAAGGCGAGATAAACACTTAACGTTGAAAAAACAGAGGTTAAATAGCAATGTCAGAATGGCCTTGAACTGTTGTCCTAATGACCTCACTATCACCATGCTGCCTCGGTATGCTATATGAAACCATGTGCCTTAAACTGTTGTCCTAATGACCTCACTATTACCATGCTGCCTCAGTATTCTATATGAAACCATGTGCCTTGAACTGTTGTTCTAATGACCTCACTGTCACCATGCTGCCTCAGTATGCTATATGAAACCATGTGCCTTAAACTGTTGTCCTAATGACCTCACTGTCACCATGCTGCCTCAGTATGCTATATGAAACCATGTGCCTTGAACTGTTGTCCTAATGACCTCACTATCAGCATGCTGCCTTGGTATGCTATATGAAACCATGTGCCTTGAACTGTTGTCCTAATGACCTCACTATCAGCATGCTGCCTCAGTATGCTATATGAAACCATGTGCCTTAAACTGTTGTCCTAATGACCTCACTGTCACCATGCTGCCTCAGTATGCTATATGAAACCATGTGCCTTGAACTGTTGTCCTAATGACCTCACTATCAGCATGCTGCCTTGGTATGCTATATGAAACCATGTGCCTTGAACTGTTGTCCTAATGACCTCACTATCAGCATGCTGCCTCAGTATGCTATATGAAACCATGTGCCTTAAACTGTTGTCCTAATGACCTCACTGTCACCATGCTGCCTCAGTATGCTATATGAAACCATGTGCCTTGAACTGTTGTCCTAATGACCTCACTGTCACCATGTTGCCTCAGTATTCTATATGAAACCATGTGCCTTGAACTGTTGTCCTAATGACCTCACTATCAGCATGCTACCTTGGTATGCTATATGAAACCATGTGCCTTGAACTGTTGTCCTAATGACCTCACTATCACCATGTTGCCTCGGTATGCTATATGAAACCATGTGTCCACATTTGCTTCCAGTAGGATTAACCCTTTAATGGTCATACCGGCCAAAACTGGCCTGTGATATGGTCTTGTGAAAGGACCATTTACAGGCCAAGAAAATACAATTTTTGAAAATTTACCACTGGAATGACTGGCTCGGTTATCGAGTCAGTCATTCCAGTTGTAAATTTTCAAAAATTGTATTCTTTTGGCCTGTAAATGGATATTTAATAAGAAAATATTAAAATGTTTTTTACAAAATGTGACCATTAAAGGGTTAAGCAATCTTAAAATATAGGCAAACACAAAAATTTAACATTGGAAATACAGACATGACAGGGGTCAAATATCAAGGCTAGGGTAACCTTGGACCGAGTGATGTCACTATCAGCACACAGCTTCCTTATATGGGGAAACATGTGTTCAAGACCTGGTGACCTCCCTGCATCCTTTTGGTATAAGCAAACATGTCCCCAAGTTATGTTCCATTACGGTTAAGCAATCCCGAAACATAACCTGATAAGATTTGCTAAACGCAAAAACTTAATGTCTTTCATGCACACAGACTTCAAAATAATCATTTTAATCCGGTCACCCTTGACAATTTGACCTCAAAATTAACATGCATCTTCAGGATCCCACACGCAACAATGGACACAAATCTGGTGTCTGTCCAGTAGAACAAGAGTTATTGACAAATGTGCCAGGCTCAGAGCTTTCAAAATAATAACATTTTAATTTGGTAACCGTGGCCTTGACCTTTGACCATCTGAGCCCATGTTTACCACATCTCTTCAAGATTCCACAGGTTACACTTTCCCTAAGTTTGATTACTGTATACAAAACCCCCGAAATGACAGCCTGGAATAAACTTTCATGCAAATGATTTAAAAAAAATCATTTTAATTGGGTCACCATGGCTTTGACTTTTTTACCCCAAATTTATCAAACACCTTCAGGACCATACGGCCAACCTTCCACCCAAAGCTGGTCAGTATCTCACCAGTAGAACCAGAGGTATTGACAAATGTGTTAGGAACATAGGTTTCAAAATAATCACATTTTAATCTGGTCACTGTGGTCTTGACCTTTGACCTTTTTACCTCAAATGTATTACACATCTTCAGGACTCCACGAGCAACCATTTCCCAAAGTATTAAACATCTTTTCATGCCACAAGAGAAACCATCATGTTATATTTGATGAAAATCCATTTAGGAGTACTAATACTATGGAAGTATTTGTTAGCAACATCAAAATTTAAATGTCTTGTGAACTGCTTAGGCTTTTTAAATTCTGGAAACTGCCAGTTTATATGGAAACACGTTCTGAACTGATCTGAGCAGAATTGCTCCACCTTATTGACAAGCCACAGAAATCAAGGGAAAAATGTACTTATTTGTGAAGTGCTTTGAATATTTGACTATAGCGATTGTCTTCTTTAAGAGAATTATGTCAGGTTTCAGATAACTCAGTTTCAGATAACTCAGACCATATCAAAATTAGTGAATAATTGTGTCACTTATTTAATATGGGATAATTCGCTTGTGACACAAAAAATTCAATATCCCGTTTGAGATATCTGGATTCTTTAAACGTAGAATTTCTGTTCCGAATCATACAAGCGTCCTAGGTATTGCTCACATGCGACATGAGCGTTTGAAGCAGGGATCTGAACTGAAGTTTCAGATCAATCAGCAAATTAGGTCAGAAATCTTTAAGCAGCTTTCTAGGAATAGCAGAAAATCCAAGCTGGCCATTGACCAACAAGTCTGCTTGAACTATCTTATTGATCAACCTGATTTAAAAATCTCAAAATTGTTATTTAGCACTCATCAACTAATGCACAATTTTTATTGGTTGATGGTGGCCATGTTTATTATAAATAAACTTCCCTCAAGCCAACTTAAATTAGGAGCCAATGTTCATTCAAGTTTGTTGCTCGCCCGCTAGCATAGCGCCATCCTGGTTAGCAGCATGTCGCTGGGGCAGGAGTCTCATATCGCTCATTAATGGGGAACTGATGGCATGTCCAGAATATTTTGCCAGTCTGTACCTATCGGTACCTGCGGGTTCGTGTTTGCAGTCATGCCACACTGATTAAATTCTACTGTTGAGTCAGATGGAATGACCATGGTTCACACTGAACACCTTGGTTATAAACATCTGGTGTTGTAATGAGACATACAGATATTTAACTTCTTGATAAGCAAAGAAAGGGTGGGAAGAGATGTTGAAAAAAAGAGAGGACAGTCACTGTCTGCTTCTTACGTTTGGACGTATTTGCTGCTATCTAACTGCTTGATATGCAGAAAGAAGCCAGAGAGGAGAGAACGGTCTCAAGATACGCCTTACGGATGTTTTTGGGCAATCCACTCAAGGTGGAATGGTTGGCACAAGAATGACCATGACGGTGCCACTACCAGTAAATGACCATGTCAATCCCATCGTAAATAAGTGATCCCTACATCACACTTTCTACTACACAAGAAAGACAAAAATATCCTACAAATTGTACATTAAAATTGGCTGATCGGCTTCGTTTGAACAAACTTGGATCCCTATGGCCTAAGGATACTTCCAGGCAAATATAATTCAAATTGGCCCAGTGGTTCTTAAGAGGTCATTTAAAGGAAAAGTTGACGGACTACAGATGGATGGACACACGACGGACGGTTGCCATGGCATAAGCTCACTAGGTGAGCTAAAATATCCCAAAACTACAGGCCGGACAAGAATGTTCAACCGTGATCAGTGATCATGAAAAGTGGGTCATGATGACCTACTGTTGGTACATGACATATCTGTAGCATACAAGTTTGGTTACCGTATATGAATACCTATTGAAACCAGAATGCACTTGAGGGAGATGCTTACTCAAGCCTTTCAGCTTAGTCTTGAAAATGCACTTAATTAGTGACCCCCCTGACCTAGATAGTTGATACGTTGACCTCAAACTCAAAGCATTCATAAGCTGTCACAATATGAAGGCAGGTGTTAAATCTGGTGATTCCAGAGTTATGGCCAAAATTGTGTATTCCAGTATGTACTTGGTTACCCCATTCCCTTGATGCTTTACCATGAAACTCATAGAGCTCCTTTAATATGAAATTATGGGCCAAAATTGCTGATTCTACCTACTTGCGTTCCAGATTTATGGCTGAAAATGTGTATTTCTGGACGCACTTAGCGACCCCATGACCTATATATTTGAACTTTTGATCTGAATCAAAATTTTATTCTAGCCAACGGCAATATTAATGGCAGTTACCGATTTGGTGATTTTACATTCTTTCATTACATGTTTATTGATGAAAATGTGTATTCCGGTATGCACAAAGTGACCCTGTGACCTTTTTTTAACTTTTTAACTCCAAACTAAATCTTCTTCTCGCCACTCATAATATCAATGTATATGCCAAATTTGGTACTTCTAACTCATAGAATGACTAATATATACCTCAGATAAACAGACAGACAGACACAAATAAATGGTCCAATGGCCATAGTGCTCACCTAGCTGGTAAGGAACTGTAAACATATTTAGATTAATTAATGCACAACAAGCATCATTGGTCCATCAGGCAACCATAACTGTTGCCATAGGCAGATAGATGGCAATGGTCCTTATCATTACCGACCAATGCGGCAATCATCCTTACCACTAATACAAGAATTACACAAATGGTGCATAATACCACGACGTGATGACAAATCAATGAATGAGAGCAATCAGAAGTAGACAAGTCATCCTATGCAGTTTCAACGTGATCCACTAATTAGTCATGGAGTTATTGCTTGGAAATCTATTTTCAACGTGGCCGCTGGTGGCTGAGGGCCAAATTGGATTTCGGATCATTTACAATCTCAAATAAGTTTTTTCCTCAGACACTGTCCTGTCATCCCATTAAGTTTCGAAGCGATCCGCTAAACAGAAATTGAGAAAGCAATTTTCAAGATGGCCACCAGTGGCTGGGGACAATCTTGGGTTTAGGATCATCGTGGACTTCAATAGTTTCTTTCTGTAGAGCTAGTCCAACCACCCTATCAAGTTTCAAAGAAATCTGATAAATGGTAAGGGAGTTATCATCCGGAAACCGATTTTCAAGATGGACACCGTTAGCTGGCAGCCATCTTTGATTTTGGACTATCATCGATTTCGATGAGTTTTTTTCTCCAGACCTAGTCAACCACCATATACCAGTGGCTGGCAACAATCTTGAACTTTGGATCATTGTCAATTTCGAAAGATTTCTTCTACAGACCTAGTCCAACCACCCTATCAAGTTTCAAAGTGATTCGATAAACGGTTACAGAGTTATCATGCGGAAACCCCTCTACCGCCTGCCCGGATGGCACCATCACATACTATCCTGCCAAAGTATTGGCGTCCTTGACACTATTGACCAATGGGAAAAGGACTATTGACCGATGGGGCAGCCATCCTTGACTTTATTGATGACATTTACCCACGGGACGATGGTCACAGTAAAAAAGATTGCATGAGGAAATGCAAGAAAATTAGTGTCATTGACATTATTAACCAATGGGAAGGGTACCATTGGTCAATGGGGCAGCCATCCCTGACATTATTGAACCAGCAGATGACATTTACCAACAGGTGAATGGTTACAATAAAAATGTGGATGAAGAAATGCAGGAATATTGGCGTCATTGGCATTATTTACCAACGGGAAAAGAAACATTGATCAATGAGGCAGCCATCACAGACACTATCGATCAATAGTTCAATTGTCACAACATTGACATTTACAAAAGGGGCAATGGTGAGGTCACAGTAACACATTTGAATAGGTAAATGCAAGAATATTGGCATGATTGACCAACAGGAAGAGCACTATTAATCAATGGCGCAGCCATCCCTGACACTATTGCCATTGGATTGAAGTGTACTAAAAAAACATTTCTGAGAAATCTGTTTTAGTCCGTTACCAATTTACGAAACATGACACAGATTATTTTCGCCATAGGCTTCAATATGTTGAAAATATAGCAAGGGACATAACACTGCAATTTGTCGGTGTGGCCACTTCATCTTCCTAGCCCAATAGATATTACCTAATGGAACATATCTGCCAAATTGGGTTTTAATCCATCGATAAATGATGAAACGTGCCCCAAATGCATTTTCCCCATAGGCTTCAATACATAGAAGCATTAATGAACCAGAGCTATGTCCCTTGTTTAAGGGCATGGCCACTTTATATTCCTAGCCCAAATAGATATTACCTAATGGAACATATCTGCTGAATTGTGTTTTAATCCATCGATAAATGACGAAACGTGCTACAAATGTATTTTCCCCATAGGCTTCAATACATTGACGCATTAATGAACCAGAGTTATGTCCCTTGTTTCAGGGCATGGCCACTTTATATTCCTAGCCCAAATAGATATTACCTAATGGAACATATCTGCTGAATTGGGTTTTAATCCATCGATAAATGACAAAACGTGCCACAAACGTATTTCCCCCATAGGCTTCAATACAGACGCATTAATGAACCAGAGTTATGTCCCTTGTTTAAGGGCATGGTCACTTTATATTCCTAGCTCAAATAAATATTACCTAACGGAACATATCTGCCGAATTGCGTTTTAATCCATCGATAAATGACAAAGCGTGCCACAAATGTATTTTCCCCATAGGCTTCAATACATAGACGCATTAATGAACTAGAGTTATGTCCCTTGTTTAAGTGGATGGCCACTTTATATTCCTAGCCCAAATAGATATTACCTAACGGAACATATCTGCCGAATTGGGTTTTAATCCATCGATAAATGACAAAACGTGCCACAAATGTATTTTCCCCATAGGCTTCAATACATAGACGCATTAATGAACTTGAGTTATGTCCCTTGTTTAAGGGCATGAGCACTTTATATTCCTAGCCCAAATAGATATTACCTAACGGAACATATCTGCCGAATTGGGTTTTAATCCATCGATAAATGACAAAACGTGCCACAAATGTGAGGAACTGTATACATGTTTACATTAACCCTTTAATCCTCAAATTTGTTCAAGAAAATTTCAATTTTCAGGTTATCGAGCCAGTAATTCCAGTGGTAAATTTTCAAAAATAGTCTTCTCTTGGTCTGCAAGTGGACATTTCTCAAGACCACTGTGTTAAACATTGAATTAAGTTAACAACCATTATGTGCAATATGGTACGCTACAAATGTACTCTTCAGTCCCGGACATTCTCGGCAACACTCGGTCATATCCGTGGCTTGGATGTACATGAACGAATGTCATGTGAGAAGCATACAAGCGGAAGAGAAGCGGGCATTCGAGTATGAGTGAGCGTCCGATTAACTAGAGAAAGCGTTGTCTCTAATGTAACAAGTAAGTTAGTATGATCAGTTTATCATGGTAGCAGAGCGTGGTTACAAATAAAAACAAGTTTGTGATGCGTAATAGTGAACATTTTATGAGTTTAAAGCGAAATCTAGCGATTCTCGGTTGTGTGATAGTATACTCGGTGTTAGTGTCGAACGTTGTTGTGAAAACGAACAAGATGGCGGCAAGTGGAAATTATAAATCTCCGCCGATCTTTGATGGATTTAAGCCTTACAGCCGGTGGGTTGAAGAAATTAAGGTATGGCAAATTGTAACCGACTTAGATAAAAATAAACAGGGCCCGGCGATAGCATTGTCTTTGCCTGAGCGTGACTCAATTCGTGATAAAGTGTTTAGTGAGCTCTCGGTTGATGAACTACATACAGATAATGGAGTAGATACACTAATTACATTTTTGGATGCTATTTATAAAAAAGATGAACTTTCCTCAGCATATGAAGCGTATACAAATTTTGACAGATACAAGAAAACATCTGAAGTGTCCATGGACAATTATGTCACTGAATTTGAAAAACTGTATAATAAAACAAAGAAACATAACATGGCTTTACCAGAAGCAGTTTTGGCATTCAAATTATTGGACAGATCCGGTTTAGATCACAAAGATAGACAATTAGTATTAACAGGTGTAAATTATAATGATATTGCAACCTTGCTTAAACAAATGAATCAGTCATTAAAGAAATTTTTCGGTAGTCAGTCAATGCTGATTGGAGCTGATGCAGGATTAAATATTAAATTGGAACAAACCTACCTCTCAGAGGAAAATGAAGTCTATTATAATGCGCGGCGTGGCTATGGCTATGGTCGATACAACACTCGTGGCCGTAGTCGTTTTTCTAGAAATAATGCTAGATATTCAACTAATAGAAGAGCAGCTTTCAGTGGTAGAGGATATAGAGAACAATATGAAACAGATGTAAATAATAAGCGTCTTCTCAATCCAGTAGGATCTGATGGTAGAACTATGAAATGTGTTATATGCGAATCAATTCTTCATTTTGCTCAAAACTGTCCTCATTCATAGGAAAATATTGAGAAATCTAAAAATGACATTAAGGATGAAGAGGCTGTTTTGTTTACTGGTAATATGGCTCAGGAAATGAGTATTAGTAAGTGAAGCCATGAACTCTGCTGTCTTAGATAGCGCCTGCAGTTCAACAGTTGCTGGAAACACTTGGATGAACTGTTATTTAGATACTCTTAGTTCAGATAAGCTAGATCGTGTAGTTAGAGAGAAAAGTGACACTGTGTTCAGATTTGGAGGAGGTGAACGGTTAAAATCTAAAGAAAAAGTAACATTTCCATGTGAAATCTCGGGTGTAAAATGTACTGTAACTACAGATATTGTTGATAGCGACATTCCATTATTGCTAGGCAAGCCATCAATGAAAGCCGCCAAAGTGATTTTAGATTTGGAACATGATAGAGCTTCTATTTTTGGACAGGAAATAGACTTACAATGTACTTCCTCCGGCCATTATTGTATTCCTTTTGATGAGCCTAACATGCCAGTTGATGATTCATTTCAAGTACTGTTCAATATGGATGATAAATCTTCAAAACAAAAACATTCCATTCTACTAAAGCTTCATAAACAATTTGCTCATCCAACTACTCGTCGTCTTATGTTGCTATTGCAAGATGCGGGAATTGATGATGTAGAAACAAAATCAATAATTGAACAAATAACTGAGAATTGCGAAATATGTAGAAAGTTCAAGAAATCTCCTGCTAAACCAGTTGTATGCTTGCCTTTAGCTACAAAATTCAATGAGGTAGTGGCTATGGATCTTAAAGTTTTAAATGCAAACACATATTCTTCATCTTATCGATCTAGCTACAAGATTTAGCCTGGCTGCTGTAATTGGAAAAAAACCACCTGAAATTATAATGGACACTGTTCTCAAACTCTGGATAGGTAGTGGTATGGGTCCCCCCGCAAAATTTTTGCCGGATAACGGAGGGGAGTTTGCTAATGAAAAGTACAGAGATATGGCTGAGAATTTAAATATAGAAGTATGGAATACTGCTGCATTAAGTCCTTGGCAAAACGGTGAATGTGAAAGAAACCATGCTGTTGTGGATGATTGTCTCAAAAAGCTTCTTAATGATGATCCCAAATTGGATCTTGAAACTGCCTTAGTCTGGGCTATCAATGCCAAAAACTCTTTACAAATGGTTCATGGGTGGAGTCCTTATCAATTAGTGTTTGGTTGTAATCCCAATCTTCCATCCATACTGATAGACAAGCCACCAGCACTCGCCGGTATCACAGTTAGTGACTTTTTTGCCAAGCACATTAATGCAATTCATGCCAGTAGAAAAGCTTTCATTGAAGCAGAATCTTCTAATAGAATTCGCAGAGCACTAAGATATCAAATTAGACCTTCAGATACTGTATATAAAATGGGCGACAATGTGTATTATAAGGTTAATAATAAATGGAAAGGGCCAGGAAAAGTACTGGGTCAAGATGGGAAAATAGTTTTTGTCCGTCATGGTAGTGTTTATGTCAGAGTGCATCCCTGTAGACTTTTAAGAGTTGGGGAGGAATTCAAACATTGTGCTAATCCAAGTCAACAGGACAATGTAAATAATGAATGTGATGGAAGTCTGTCAGATGAGAATGATGTAGGTGAGTCAGGCATGCCTGGTAAGAATACTGTTGAAAATACTGATTGTCAAAACATGTCTGAGAATAAACGACCTAAGGTTAAAACTAAAATTAAGTATCTACTAGTGGGTAGTGATAACTGGTTAGAAGCAGAAATAATGAGTCGTGCAGGTAAAGCCACTGGAAAATATAAACATTGTTTTAATATTAAGGATAGAAATAATGTTATAAGAGAGTTAGATTTTCAGAATGATATTGAAGAGTGGTCAATAATTACTGAATTTAGCAATGTTTCAAATGATAGTGTATCTATTGAATTACCTGTAGATCAAGATGTGAGCGAGGCTAGTAGCTGTCATAACGAATATGAAGTTAAAGTAGCTAAAGACATAGAACTTGATAATTGGAAAGATTTTCATGTGTATGAAGAGGTTAAAGACACAGGTCAACCATTTTTGTCTACACGTTGGGTTATTACAGATAAAATTGTTGGCGATCAAAAACATGTTATGGCTAGATTGGTTGCCAGAGGCTTTGAGGAATATGAAAGCGTTCAAAGTGATTCTCCTACAGCTAGCAAAGATACACTCAGAATATTCTTAGCATTGTCATCAACTTTTACCTGGGAATGTAGAACTATTGATATAAAGGCAGCATTTTTGCAAAGTAATTCCATGTCGAGAAATTTATCTTAAACCTCCTGTGGAAGTTGATGCGGATGGTGTGCTATGGAAGTTGAAAAAGTGTGTGTATGGCTTGAATGATGCTTCAAGGGCATGGTATTTTAGTGTTCGTGATGAATTATTGAAACTCAATTCAGTACAATCTGAAATAGATCCAGCTTTATTCTTCTGGCATGACAAAGATTTTTTAATTGGTCTGTTCCTTATGCACGTAGATGACTTTATCTGGTCTGGGACTGATAATTTTGAAACTAATGTAATAGATAAAGTTAGATCTACCTTTCAAGTTGGTAAACAGGAAAAGGGACATTTTAAGTATATTGGCTTAGAAATCCACCACATTGATAGAGGCCTCATACTAGATCAGCAGTCATATGTAAATAACCTATCAGTAGTTCCACTAAGTACAGCCAGATCAATACAAAAACAAGATTCCTTAAAAAAAGATGAGAATACCAAATTGCGTAGTGCTATTGGCCAAATTAATTGGGTAACTAGTCAAACAAGACCTGATGCTAGTTATGAGTTCCTAGAACTATCTATGTCTACTAAAAATCCCAAAGTTGAAGACATTATTAGAGCTAATAAGACGATTAAAGATTTAAAGTCTTCATGTGACTGCAAAATACTTTTTCCTCGTCTTGGAAATGTGAAGGATTTGCGGCTAATAGTTTATAGCGATGCCTCATATGCGAATCTTAGTGATGGTGTTTCGAGTGGAGGTGGTCACATCATTTTCTTAACCGGTATAGAGCTAACATGCTGTGTCCTTTCATGGAAATCAAGTAAAATTTGCAGAGTTGTAAAAAGCTCTTTATCAGCAGAAACTTTATCAATGGTAGATGCCTTAGACTCTGCCTTTTATATAGGACATACACTCAGTGAAATCCTCTACAGCAAACCTACAGAAAATCTCATTCCAATTGACTGTTTTATAGCTAATAAGTCACTATATGATAATATACATTCGACCAAAGTCATCCATGAAAAACGTCTAAGGATTGACATTGCGGCAATTAAGCAAATGCTGCAGAAAAATGAAATTTCCAAAATGCATGGGTGGAAGCTTCTCATCAGATTCCTGACTGTTTAACGAAACGAGGAGCATCCTGTGCGCGACTGTTAGAAATACTCCGTAATGGGTATTTCTATCAGTAATTCCATCATCTATAGATATGTAAATAGGTTGCGAAAATAAGTTTGCGTAGTTCGTGTTTATTTGCAATTAAACAAAAAAAATTGGGAGTGTGTTAAATATTGAATTAAGTTAACAAACATTATGTGCAATACGGTACGCTACAAATGTACTCTTCAGTCCCGGACATTCTCGGCAACACTCGGTCATATCCGTGGCTTGGATGTACATGAACGAATGTCATGTGAGAAGCGTACAAGCGGAAGAGAAGCGGGCATTCGAGTATGAGCGAGCGTCCGACTAACTAGAGAAAGCGTTGTCTCTAATGTAACAAGTAAGTTACTATGATCAGTTTATCACACTGCAGAAGCGTTTTTTGGCTGATATGAGGGTTAAAGGGTTAATTAATGCACAACAAGCACCATTGGTCAGTCGGGCAAACATAACGGTTGCCATAGATAAATGGGACAATGGTCCTTACTATTATTTACCAATGAGGCAATCATCGCGAGCACTGACATGACTAATCTTCTTCTTTTCGATCGCTGGTATCACACTTGGAGAGCCGTGACATGACTAATGATTAATGTTGTTAATTGCTATGGCAGCAACAGCGCCCAGTCAAATTAGTTTCAAAATATTCAACAGAATATTTATTAAATAGTAAAAGCAAACAATTTGTACAACAACGCATAGACCATCTTCAAATATGCATTCATGATGTACTTATCGACGTCATTCATTATGATGTCATTGTACACATCACGCAGTTCATTATGACGTCATATGATGGGTGGGTACTCTGGAAAGGTGACTTGATCAGTGGACCACACTTTTTATCTCACCTTGTAACCTTTTGGCTGATTTCAACCTAATTTTGATGAAAGGGTGCTATGGCTGGTTTCAGAACTTGTATACAGAATTTTGATTGGTTTATTGTTTGGGCAAAAATCCTAGTAGCTGGTAGGTTTCAAAACTTGCATACAGATTTGATTGGGCAACTGTTCTGGAGGCCATCTTGTATTTTAGGAATATTTTGGCAAATCAGTTAAAAGTGGACTATTCATTAACAACTTCACATGAACAAAACGTGGCTGGAACGATCCTATGGACATACATAGCCTTCCAAACTTCTAAAGCATATTGATTGGCCATTTTTCCAACTTCTATCTTTGATTATTGTTAAATTGGCGGGAACTCATTTAAAACATTACCTCTTCGAAAGTGGCAAATTTGAAATCAGTATATCCAAACACCTATATAAAACCAATTTCGGCTTCAAAATCCATCAAATAAAATAATCCAAAATGGCCGCCAAACGCGCTACATTTTGATTGGTCCACGGTGGCCATGTCTTTTTAAGTATTAACTTCCCTTGAACAAACTTTAATGGCCCTTAGTTACTAATCATATCTCTCAAATTTTGGCCTGATCCCTTCAACGCTTCTGGAGAAGTTGTTTTCATGGAAATTAGATCATCCAAGATGGCCACCGAACCATTTGGTCCATCTTGTTTGGCTTAGCTCTTACCCTAGATGATGTTTCATGAGTTGTGAATCGATTCCCTAAGCAATTTCAGAGATTTTTAAAGACGTTACTAAAAATAGGCTAAAATCCAAGATGGCCGCTGGCCAAATTGGCCGATGGGCTTCCTTTGACCAAACTTGGATCTCCATGCCCGAAACGATACTTTCTGTTCTTGAGTTTTTGAGAAGTTGTAAACTTGACGGCCGGACACCGGACGAACGACAGATGGTCACCATGGCATAAGCGCACTTGGCCAATGGCCAAGGGAGCTAAAACAAAACACACTACCTTAAAGTGTAGATTTCGGCTACCAAGAGTAATAGTTATTTTAGGTAAATAAACCTCCTCTACTCGAAAATTGTATTAGTTAATAATATAAATGCTGTATTAAAAAAATAGAGGCAAATTATCATTAATTTCCGAGGATTGCCGAACAAAAACTATGATTTCTGGGAAGCGGGAAATCCCTTGTACTTGTGACGTCACAAGTGGAACCGGTAAAAAAAGTAGAAATGCCGTCATTTCCCGATAGACTACTTGGTCTCAGGCGTGACAGTGTCGATTGGGGCAAATAAGCATATAGAATTAAAATATTGATCAATACTGCATCTGAAGCGGAGAATGTAATACACATTTCCGGACGATCGCTTAGCGAGGCCGCTCAAAGTCAATTAGCGGGTACTCGGGTACTGGTATGTAAGAATCGGTCCCTCACGATGTTTATTTGTTTTTGTGAAAATGTTGGTTGTAAACACGCATTTATCAGGTTATAGAAAGTCAAAATGAAGAAATACTGTGTATCGTAGAGCACTAAAAGTCACATTGGACGGAATATACCAATTAATTCTTTTGATAGTCCAACGATTGGAGTACACCTGAAAAGCTGGCTTGTAGCGATGAGCAGGTGATTGACGAGCCATGACTGAGTCAGTGCAGGACAACGTGGGGTAAGAAATGGAGATGCTTTACACTCAGAGGTGTCAATTCACTTTCAAGTTATAACGGTATAATCATAAATTTATTATTTACATATTGTAATTGTTCAAACAATTCGTTTTATTTTATTATTCCTATTAGAAGGTAATTAATTGAATTACTAAAGCACCCGTTTTCATTAATTCCACTCAACCAAACCAATCGTCAACTGTTTAGCATGCTGGAAATAGACATTAGCACGCTGATGGAGGTTTGCTTTTGTTCACACACATAAGTGTAATGTATATTTCCAATTTATCCATCCATCATATGACATCATAATCAACTACGTGACGCATAGTATGACGTCGTAATCAATTACAGCAAGAATGACTCAATTTAGTCCATTTAAATGTTTAACAGTCTGACACATTGCATGAATTGTATGTATTTGCTATTTAATAATAGTCACATTAGTTTCAAAATATTCAACAGCTTCCCTGTATAGTTTTCTGGAAATTGATAGTCAAGAAGTGCAGGGATCGATCGATACCCACATGAGCATTGTGTTGGTGTAGCTTAGTTAGAGATGAGTGGGGCATAGCTAAAACTGGAAAGGTGCGTTGTAAGAAAACTATAATAATGATATATGTATATTGATTTACTGTTAAAACATCTTGCTGTTGTGTATGTTTGGTGTGCATGTACAAACTGGCATGAGAATTATCCGAGCAGTGTAATGATTACTACCATCATAAATTAAAATTTCTTAAAAAAATCAATAGAGGGCTTAAATAATATCAGATATATTGCACTCACTCTTCTCTAAGGCCAAAATAAAAAAGGTTATACCGCCAGTCTATACTGGCATCTGTCATGTTAGCTCTATTTTTAATGAGCAGGCATAGATAAAGACAATGACCACCACTAACTGGTCCCTTAGCCTCTTCGATGAATGGTTGAGTTTAGATTTCCATTTAATTTTGAAATGCCTCCATCTAGTTAATCAGTAATATTATCACAGAGTGGAGATTATATGCCTATGAAGAGACCACCTTATGGAACACAAACAAGTAGCCACTGTATACAGTCTCCTCACCCTTTACCCTTGAATTTCTTTTAAATTTTGATTTACTGATGCAAGAGATTATTTTTGAAATTTTACCACTGGAATGACTGGCTCGCTTATCGATCCAGTCGTTCCAATGGTAAATTTTCAAAAATAGACTTCTTGGTCTGCAAATGGACATTTCTCAAGACCACTGCAGAAGCCGTTTTTAGAGGTGATCTCACTGATCCTGAAGGTTTCATTAAAGTTAGAAAATGGGCTTTAACATAAACAAAGTAGTGGAATTAGTGTATAATCACTCCACCCCACCCCCACCACACACACCTCCCTGTGTTAACCCAAATCACACCAGTAGCTTCTGGGATATCTCTAACTCCATTATTTGATTTGTAGGCCATGTACATCTGAATTTTTCACGGGTGGTTGGATCGCGGCCAAAGTCTGAATGATCCTTTGTTTGTTGCTAAGATTTGAGCCAAATCAGCTCAGTAGTATATACACTTCTGGATACCAAATGCATTACCACCTACGGGATGAGGATTAAACTATGATTCCAGAATTGATTGTACTACAAAGGTTGTGTTTATTTCAAGAGAGATCTCGTCTGTCTGGATAAATGTTTGGATATTTAACACTTTAATGGTTAAATTTGGTAACAAAAATCAGCATATCTCCTTACTGAATGTTCATCTGCAGGTCTTGAGAATTATATTTTTGACAATTTACCACTAGAATGACTGGCTCCATTATCAAGTCATCCAGTCGTGATAAGTCTTCAAAAATTAATCTCTTGACCATCATGCATGTTAGAACCCCAAATTGATTCGGTTATTGCTGTACAAGAAACATGAACTTTCAGTCTGATAAGCAAACATTTGCTTACCAGTAAATATTAACTACAGAGCGAGCAAGATCGCCCTCCACCTAATGATGGATTTTCCTTATGAAACATGCCAAAGTTGTGGAAGCCTAATGTATGGTTACAAACTTTCCTATTAGAATTTGAGCCAAATTGGTTGACTGATCACAGCCAACATCTGAAAATTCTCTTCACAGTATCAGCCTTTATTGTGTTAAAATTTTATCCAAATTTGATCAGTAATTTTTAGCACACCCATTCTGAAGGGACAAGTGACGAAGCGAGCTTATACCATGGTGACCTTTGCCTCTGTCGCCTGCCCATCTATAATTCTTTTTATAAAAATACTCCTGGCCATTAAACACCGATATTAATCAAATTGTGCTTAGATAGCTCTATGATGGTAGGCTTCCCAGAATTTATCCAGAAATTTGATTGGTAAATTTTCCAATGGCCACCTGAAGATTTGACCTGGACATCTTGGATTTTGCTATAATTTTTTTTAATCGTCTAATTAAATCTTCTTAAAAATGACCCAATTTTAACCAAGCTTGGCTGGCATGACCTTAAACCGTATGGAATTTTTTGATACACACTATTACTTGATTGGTTGATTTTTACAATGGCTATCTAGGATTTCAAAAATCTTTCAAAACACATTTTTGTCTTAAAGATGACAGTATATTTCAACAAGACCTGTATGTAATTACCTCTAAGATGCTACACTATATGATCATGACTTATGGAGAGGCGAATGGTTGCTCTCCTCTTGCCTAAGGTTAATTCTAGGCGAACATCTCATAGATTGCCTATATTGTTTAGTAACGATGAAAGAATATAGAGGTGAGTAATAACACTGCTCGCCTCACTGGTTTAAATTTAAATTCAGGAGAGCAGGTGATTACTCCGCTTCGAAATTCTCCTGGAGAGACATGTATGATTCTTGACATTTATACAGAATTTGGTTGTTAAATCTTTTGTGCTCATTTTGGATTTCTGAAATTAGGAATGAAATTTGGTAAAATCCACCTCAGTAATTAATACATTCTACTACTGGGCCAATTTCAATCAAACTTGACTGCTATAGTGTAAGGCATCTGAATAGAATATACATAAAATTGATTGGTGGATTTATTTCAGCAGCTATCTTGGGTTTCCAGAAATCCCCCCAAAATTGTTTAACCCTTTAATGGTCATACCAGCCAAAACCGGCTTCTGTTATGGTCTTGAGGAATGTCCATTTACAGACCAAGAGAATACAATTTTGAAAATTTACCACTGGAATGACTGGCTTTATACCCGAGCCAGTCATTCCAGTGATAAATTTTCAAAAGTTGTATTCTCTTAGCCTGTAAATAGACATTCAATAGGCAGATATTAAAATTTGTTGACAAAATGTTACCATTAAAGGGTTAACAGGTTACTCTTACAAATGTCTGTCCACAATGTGTGCTTTTAAAACTAAAAACTATTACTGGCAACAGTATTCCAGGTGAGCGATACTGAGCTCCAAGCATGCTATCAGATCTGAATGCAATACCTTATTACCTCTACAAGGCAAGGGTAATGAGACAATCATGATAAGCCTACAGGTACAATAACTGAAGCACTAGTGTCTCCATATTTTGAAAGTAAAACGACTAAAGGTGACAAGATGATTAAATTATGTTTAGTCAAAGCATAATAATTAGGATATTAATCCTTTATCTCTCACAGACCGATTTGTTATAATGTAGGGGAGATTCTGTTGCATATTTTGAAACTAATTTGACTGGGAACTTTTGCTCTCTATGGCAACAACAACTTTCATTCAAATTAATAGCTTCAAAATATTCACAACATCATTATTGAATAGCTCTTGATATCGAGAGGCTGTAATTAAAAAGGTCAGGTCTTTATGAAAGTAGATACACTGATGTATATTTTAGAAAGAATAATGCTATAAGCTATTCAAGACAATAACAGTTTAAAAGCAGTATTCTTTCAAAATATGTCTCAGTTTGAATTCTTGTTCACTTTAAGAGTAGACTTCTGAAAGTGCTTCAATATCCTTCATATCGATTCAACAAACTCTGGGAACATGCTTCATACATGTATTTCAACATCTCTCTTTAACTGTCCTTTCTTTTGCAGGTCTGTGATAGTCGTGTTACTCATGTACTGAAGTCTTCTGTAGCAGAGTGTCAGTCTTACCCTGAAAGTGACACTGTCCTTGAGGAAATCTATGTGATTTTAGGTGGTTTAACCATTTATCTAGAGGACTAGGCCCACTTTCTGAGATAACGACGTGTCATGTGCATAACTTTGCTGTGTTGAATATGTGATGTTATAGTGTGTGCTTTAGTAAGAACTGCTGTAATCCCCTGGCAGGATGAGCACTATCGCCATGTCGGACACTCCTCGTGGAGGCTTCCTTCAGTGACACACACCTATTATTGATAACCTACTGTGAACAATACGCAGTATTCACACATGCGGCTACATTTCACTCACTGTCTTCAGATTTGATTTATATGGGACAAAATTTGGTACATATTGTGCTTTAATCACCAGGCAGAATTCTGCTGTCTATGACTCTATGTTCTGAGAATATTATCATATATATATACTGTTGCGATACAACAGATTTAATAATATTTCACAATAAAAACTTTTATTATTGCTTAAATGGTCAAATTTTGTTATTAGTCATTTGAAATTGTTGAAATTATCATTAATTTCAAAGATTTGTGTCAATCAATGCTACCTCCAGAACAGCCACCATAATATATTATAATTTAAAGAAAATTAAAAGATAAACATCGAAATGTTGTTGATTGGTACCATCATAGAGGAATAAAACTATTAACTCCAGTAAACTACCAGAGATGAATCAGAATAACTAAAAACGATGTTTCTAAACATAGACATTAAACATGTATTTATCTGAATAATCAGAGCAATCATTTTACCCATATTGCAAACAATCAAAGATGTAAGTGGACCTAAACGCCTATCAGTGGGGTTTAAGTGCCACGCAAATAGTATTCCATTTGTGCATTGATACCTATAACAGAGCTTCTTTACTGCTTGATACTGGTGCAATACTGCTGATTATTTTGAAAACAATCTGACTGGAAGTAGTTGCTAGCAGCAGCAAGGATTCTCAGTCAAAATGTTCTCCAGTTGGCTAGTGTAATTTTCACTGATTGTTTCTATGGTCACAAAATGATGCCAGCGAATAATTTGAAACCATTTTCACTGAAATTCTTTGCTGCATATACCAGAGCATTGGGAGGCATATTAAGGTAGTTTAGGCGATTCATTGTATCTTCTTTACTGGTGATAATAGTTACATTACTGTATGGTGTTACCAATCAACACCATTTGAAAGCTCCCTTTTCCTTTACCTTAACCACATGCATCAAGTGTGGGCAAGATTTATCCATGATGTTTAGTTGTCCATGAGTCTCTTAATTCTTTTGATTTTATCCATGAAACTGCAGTGTCAGTCTGACAGTCTATAGCTTTTTCAAGGGGGTTAATACAATATAAGAAAGTTGTTGGATGTTCAGCAACCTTTCATTGACAAATCCCTGAAAAAGTAAATTCATTACGACATAAAACTTATTCTGTTGAATATTTTGAAATTGATTTAACTGGAAGTTGTTGTTTCCTAAGGCAGCAACAGTTTCTAGTCAGATCAATTTCAAAATATTCAACAGTTCCTCTATGGTTGCCTTGAAAATGAGATATGGGGAATTCATCCGTGAAAGGGTTAAAGCAAACAGGGGCCAGAAAAGCATAGCACAATGAAAGCATGGGCCTTCACAGTACACTCTGGTATTAGTACAGTCATTCTATGTGAAATCATAGCACAATGAAAGCATGGGCCTTCACAGTACACTCAGGTATTAGTACAGCCATTCTCCTTCGATCAATACTCACAATTCTATTACTTCTGATATACAGCTGGCCCTGACAGCTGGCTCTAGGACTATAGACTTAGTAAGCTTTACCCAACTGCCTAGTACCCGTCTGCCATGAAGCTCATTCTTGTTTGCACAGCATAGCTAAAGGATATTTGGATTAAAGTGGATGCCGCCGATGATAACCAGGTTGTATATTTCCATGTTATTACATAATTAAGAAGACTTAGGTCTTTGAAAGTTCGTCTGTGTCGCATGTTCCAATTTCTAACCCCAAAGAATCTGGGACGTGTGTTAACAATGAAATATGCCGGATGATCGCCTTCTTTAAACCCCAACATGCGACCGGCAGATATGAAAATAGGTGTTGGCCTACGGTGTTTTAACACGAATATCGGCTGACGTCGTTCTCCGTAAGATCCGATCGGGTGACGTCACACCCGTGTGTCTCCGATGTTTATGTGAAGAAAATGTTTCATTAATTCGCGCATCTGATTCTAGGTGCTGCGTACTAAAATTGGTACCAGAAAACTTTGGGATTTCAAGTTTGCGTGTTATCACGATCTGTTTGCAATGATCAGTGGTTTCAAAATTCTTGATTTAGATGTGTGGTCTGCGATTTTACCGTGTGCTACAGCAGTTTGTTCACATTTTGTTGTTTCTTAACATATCGTTTTGGCCTTCGTTAGGAGTATAATTTATATTTATTAGTAAATATACCCCGAATGCTATGCGATATGATTCCTGGTTCCGTGATACATCCTTGAGGATCAGTGTATGGGTGTATTATTGCCCGCTTCGTTCTTGTCGTCATAATTAATGCGATCTTTGCTGTAACGTTGCGGGGTGGGGTGCGGAAGGGTTACAGTTAATTTATGGTCAAAATATTTGAAAATTAATTGTCTGCCTTCCGTCTCTGTTTCGTTCCGCTTGGTTATTGTAGGTTTGTGCTTATTTATAGGCCAAGCCAGCCCCGCCATCGTGTGACGAGTGCCACAAATTCGTTCGGGTTCTGTTTAAGGACCATGTCTGTTTTCAATGTACGAAATGTAACCTTGCCAATAGGTGTAATGTATGTGCAGTGTGGTCGGTTGACATGATGTTGAAGTTCCTTGCCCAGAAGGACTTGGCAGAGTCTCACGCGGGGTCAGGCGGTCCGAAAGCAAATTGTGGAGCATCCGTTTCGGCCCTTGGGGGGCGCTCCACGTCTGCAACCGGAGGTGGCGGCGATGGCACCGCCGGCGTGGTTTGGTCCGGCTATGCAGGGCTTCCTGCATAGGTTTCTGGCCACGCTGGTGTCGTCCTCCAGGGAGGTGCGGGCGAGGTGTCGTATTCCACGGGGGAAATACGACAGGTATGGTGTTGTCCCGTAGGTCACCGAGGGGTTCTGGGTGTCCAGAGTGCTGGAGCGGGTGTCCCCGCCCCGGCACTGGTGGACAAATCTCAGGGACACCACGATGAAGTCCTGTCCCTTTGTGATGAGGGTGTGAGGGCAGCTATGAGTGCTGTCAACCACTCTTATCGCCATCTTCAGTCGGTGTGGGCTGAAGCGGGGGCAGGCCACCCTGTGCCACCTGTGGCGCTTTCGTGCGTCAAGACGGCCTGGTGCTGTCTATGGACGCATTGGCAAGGGTGCAGGCGCGTGTTCTTGACCATATGCGTCCAGCTACGGCCGTCAGGGAGCGTCTTCTTGGGACGCCCCTGACAGGCCCTAGCATCTTTGGTGGCCAGGCGCGGGCCATCGTAGAAGACACGGCTAGCATTGTGCAGAATCAGTTGGCGGTGAACCTGTAGCTAGAGCTAGTGCATCAGGCGCACGCACTAGGGGCAGTAGCTAAGCCACTGACCATGCAACCTTCTAAGAAGCAGAAAAAGCACAAAGGCAAAGCGAAAGCTAAGCCTGGTGCTGCGTCTGCTTCTTCTGGGTTTCCTCAGCCGCCTCCGGCGAAGAAAGCCAAGAAGGTTGTGGAGGCTCCTACCCTTCCCAATTTTGCTCCTGATCGCCCGAGAGGCGGGAAGGGCAAGGGGAATGGTAAGTCCTCAAAGGGCGGAAAGAAGGGAGTGGATCGTACCTGAGGGTACGAGAGCTCCCTTCGTATCTGCCTGGAACGCACCTGTGCGACAGGAACAGCGGTGCCAGTTAGACCGGCCAAGCCAAGACCAAAATGGTTCTCTCTCTCTCGTCAGGAGAGGGGGGGGGGGAGCGGATCGCAAGCCAGACACCCCCATTAGGCGTCTATAGTGGGTGGAAGGCTCATGCGTTTCGTTGAGGCTTGGCGAGGTGTGACAGTCTGGTCCTGGGATGGTTATCCTAGGGGTACATGCCGGAGTGGTGGGACTTTCCACCACAGAATCTGTCTTTGGCACCTGTCTGGACACCCATACCAAGGGAACCAGACAAGTTGGAAGACATTCAAAACGAAGTGTCAGGTTTGCTTCTGAAGGGAGCAATAAAACCAGCAAACTGGAACACTCCAGGCTTCTATTCAAACATGTTCCTTGTCCCCAAGAGCACAGGGGGATGGAGATCCGTACTCAATCTCAGGCCATTAAATTGGTTTATCCATACGCCTCGGTTCCAGATGGAAACTCTGAGGTCGGTAATGGCAGGGTTGAGGAAAGGAATGTGGTGTGTATCGATCGATCTGAAAGATGCATATTTCCACATTCCAATGAACAGGGGTTGTTACAGGTTTCTGAGATTTGCGTTTCAGAATCAAGTATGGGAGTTTATAGTCCTCCCGCTCGGCCTGTCGACAGCTCCAAGGGTTTTCACAAGAGAGGTCCTTGCGGTGACAGCGTTTCTCAGAAAAGAGAAGGTGGCGCTACACACCTACATAGACGATTGGCTGATCAAAGCAGACACATCAGCCAGGTTAGAGGTGGATACTGCTCTGACTCTGAAGTTGCTTTCAGATCTAGGCTGGATAGTCAACAAGGAGAAATCTGAGTTGACACCCACTCAACATTTCGTTTATTTAGGGATGCGATTCGATCTTGAGGAGGGCAGGGTTTACCCGTCAGAGCCCAGAGTGGTGTCTCTGTTAGCCATCCTCAAAAGTTTTCGATTGGGAAACCACATTCAGGCGAGGCGGTTTCTTCAGATGCTGGGCATGATGGTCTCCATGGAGCAGGTAATCCCGTACGCTGCTCTGATGCGAAGACCTATCCAGTTGTATCTGATGTCTCTGTGGAAACAGAGAACAGAACCCCTTGTCAAAGCTGGTGCCAGTTTTGGAGCCAATAATGTCGCATCTTGTATGGTGGAAAAAGCGTCAGGATCTCCTAGTAGGAGTTTCGCTGCACCTACCTCACCCCCAGCTGTCCGTGTACACGGATGCATCGCTGGAGGGATGGGGGGGGGGGCCTGCCAGGGAGAACACCAGGTCTCGGGCACATGGACTCTCCATGAGAGCCAGCTGCATATCAATCTGTTGGAAATGATGGCAGTGGAACTGGCATTGGAAAAGTTTCTTCCAAAGGTCAGGGGCAAGGTGATATTGATACGGTCGGACAACTCGACAGTAGTATCATACATAAATCGTCAAGGTGTGACCAAGTCACCGACACTGTGTATCAAAGTGTGGCACTTGATTCAATGGTGTAGGAATTACTCAGTTGTTTTGAAAGCAGCTCACATTCCTGGGCGATTGAACATTCTGGCGGATGCTTTGTCTCGCAGACAGAGAATTCTGCCAACAGAATGGTCTCTCAACCCTCCAGTTCTACAAAGGATCTTCGAGCATTGGGGCAAACCCAACGTGGACTTGTTCGCCACAAGGGAAAATGCTCAAATCATGACTTATGTCTCGCCGATTCCAGATCCAAATGCCGTCGATACAGACGCTCTGGCGATAAGCTGGAGAGGGATGCACGCTTACGCGTACCCACCCACCATTCTTCTACCGAAGATATTGGTGAAGATCAGGGAGGAACCGTGCCTGGTCCTGCTAATAGTGCCATTTTGGCCCAGCAGGGCGTGGTTCACGGATCTTCTAGATCTGCTGGTGGAAAACGCAGTGGAGTTACCCGAGATTCCGAACATAATCTCCGAGGCCAAGGGACGCTTCCTACACGAGCGTCCCAAAATGTCAAATTGACTGCATGGATATTATCAAACAACGTTCCACATCGGAAGGCTTTTCTCGACAAGCTGCAGATTTCATCGCAGCTGCGAGAAGGAGGTCACCCTTCAAGTCATATAACAACAAGGTTAACAGATTTTCAGACTGGTGTGAAGAAAAGGGTATTGATACCTTTCAATCCACTATTCAGCAAATAGCAGACTTTCTCTGTGAGCTGTTCTTTTCAGGACTAGCTCCTGTCACAATTGCTGGATACAAGTCAGCTTTGGTATCAGTTATCCCTTGTCTAGCCAACAGGGATAGTCCAGAGGTGGCCCAGTTGAATGTGATGGTGAAGGGAATGAGCAATCTCCGACCGAGACAACCAGTAGTCATTCCAGCCTGGAGTCTATCTTTAGTGCTTAATGTACTGGCCAAGCACCCTTTCGAACCATTGCGTTCGGCTAGTCTAAAGCATTTGACTCTAAAGGCGGTCTTTCTATTGGCAGCTTCCTCAGCTAGCAGGCGCAGTGAGATCCATGCACTTTCAGCAGAGAGGGACCGATTTATTGTCTCCGGAGAGGGTCTGCGTCTACTGCCAAGAGCAGAGTTTATGTCAAAGAATCAATCTTTGAGATATCCCGGCAAACCGATCATTATACCGAAACTAACAAGGTTTGATGCCAGTGTCTGGTGCCCAGTCCGTGCTTTGACTAAGTACAGAAAACGGACAGACTCGTTACGGTTGAATGATAGACCTGTGGATCTGCCATAAGAAGCCATATGGCGCCGCATCCATGGATTCTATCTCTCGTTGGGTAGTCGAATGCATTCAGACTACCCATGAGATTGCGACTGGGCACCAGGTGCAATGCGCAAGGGCACACGATGTTAGAGGAATAGCCGCCTCGACTGCCCTTTACAATGGTGTTCCGTTAGAGGACATCATGGCTGTTGCACAAATGGCACTGTGAGTCCTCTTTCACGGATTACTATATGAGGGATGTGTCAGACTCCGCCAATCCACTCGCTTTAGTTGTTTTGAAACGATAGTTATACGACCACACTGCTCTTCTCCCTTTTTTGGCATTTGTAAGAAAGAATTAAGAAGCAGACATGGTCGAGCGAGAGGATGTCAACCAAATTGTGTCACTGATGGCCGGACAAGTGAATGGTTGGAGGCGCCACGTCTGGAATCCATATATCATGAGGTAATTCAAGATTGAGAGTTTTTTGTATTGTCTATATATCATGTTCATTCATCTTATATATTCATGTGTATATGCAAAGAGCGTTAACCCTATTGGCATATTTGTGTTTTCAGGCGAGATGCATGTTCGTGAGTTCTCTCCCTTTTCTTAGGAGAAAAAAAAGGGGGGGGGGGGCACTGATGCGAATGTGATTCGGTTCCGTTAACTTGATGGTCCTTTTAGGTCTCCTTTAATCAAGTTTAAGTCTAACTCTTTCTCCAACGGGCAAAGGTAGCAGTTATGGCTTGCCCCTTCCCACCAGGTTACTGACCAAATCTGGTGTATATCAGAAGTAATAGAATGGTGAGTATTGATTGAAGGAGAATGAAGGAAATTTAAATTTCCCTTTCTCCGAGATCTAACAATACTCACCATTCTATTACGGACCCAGCCTCCCAGCTCCACGGAGGCAACCCATGTGTTTCTCTTGTTTGGTGGCTATGCGAACAATATGAGCTTCATGGCAGATGGGTACTTGGCAGTTGGGAGCCGAGTACCCGGTTCCAGGAGTTGGTAAAGCTTACTAAGTCTATAGTCCTAGAGCCAGCTGTCAGGGCCAGCCGTATATCAGAAGTAATAGAATGGTGAGTATTGTTAGATCTCGGAGAAAGGGAAATTTGAATTTCCATCATTCTATGTGAAATCATAGCTCAATGAAAGCATGGGCCTTCACAGTACACTTGGGTATTAGTACAGCCATTCTATGTGAAATCATAGATTGTTGTTGCATCAACTATTGAAATTACTATGATTCTTGTGCATGGCTAAATTTCAATAAACTGAGAATATTCGGAAAATATCAGATCATTATTAACTCACCTGACCCGAAGGCCCAAGTGAGCCTATGCCATGGTGTTCGTCCGTCGGTTAAATTGCATATCCTGGGTCAGCTTATGCAATCGTAATTCGGTTGTAATGAATAATCTGGACAAATTTGCACAATATTCATGTCATTGATACATGTATATTTTTCAATTGGGCCGCTATGACGTCAAAGGTGTCTGTTTTGGAAGCAATGTTACCAACTGAAAGCTTTTACTGTTTGAGATTTAGCTTTGACCTCAAAATTGGTGCACATATTCGGGACCACATAGACAAACATTCGGCCAGTAGAACCAGAGCTATTCACAGTGTCCAATTTGAAGAAATTGTTGCTGAAAGCTGTTGCATTGTGATTTTTACCCAAAAGAAGTCGAAGCACTCCATTCTCATATTAACCATTGCGTCTGGCGACGCAGGTAAAAAATCATGACAGTTATGGCTGATTATGAGATAAATGCTGACAAAGTGAGCTTATGCCGTGGTGGTCGTGACTCAGCTGTCTGTCAAATCGCATCTTCTATGACCAATTTCAGGCAAATTTGTCTGGAAGAATCTTATCGTGTTAGCAGGGCTCGATTATAAGACTAACCTGTTAACCGGAGGATAGTAGAATTTCATATGGGCTAGTAAAACTGCACCTGCACTAACCTGTCTGGGTTAGTTGCTCTCAAAAGAAGAAATACAAAAAAACACTACTCTTATGTCATTATGTTGAGTACCCACCAAAGGCAGCAATGGCTTTCCAGACAAACTAATTTCAAAGTATTCAGCGGCTTCTCTGTATCAGTGATTGGATTAAAGAAGTGATCAGCTTTGAGCTTACAAACATTGGGTTACTGAAGTTTGCTGCGGGATAGTAAAATCAATGATGTACTATCCTGTCTAGGTTAGTAGAACAAATCCTTAAAATCTACCCCTGGGTGTTAGGCTCCAGAACATCTCTTCAGAATTCTGATTGATCCATAAACTGATCGATAAATAATTTACTGGAAATTGTCAAACTGCATCTCCTTGGTAGATTTCAACAAAATTTGCCTATAAGAACCGTATGGTGCTACGCTTCAGAACTTCGATTAGTCAGTTTTCGGGTGAAAATCTTGGATTCCATGAAAAAGTTCCCGGAAATTGTCAAAATGCATCTCCTCAGCCGCTTGGTTGATTTTAACCAAATTTAACTAGATGGACCCTATGGTGGTACGTTCCAGGAGTTCTATTCAGAAATTTGATTGGTCAGATGTCTCATCCTTAACCATTTACCCCTCAAATTCTTCAAAATAAGTATCAATTTTCTCATAGAAAATGTCCATTCGCAGGTCGAGATTATTTTTTGAAAATTTATCACTGGAATGACTGGCTTGATTATCGAGCCAGTCATTCCAGTAGTAAATTTACAAAATAGTATTCTACTGGAGTCCTGGTCTGAAAATGGACATTTCTCAGATCTACTGCAGAAGCAATTTTTTGGGTGGTGTGAGTATTATTGGGTTAATCAATTCCCCGTTTTAACCAAATTTGGCCAGGACTACCGATATTGAGTGCCTGGAATTTTAACTGATCCATTTTCAGGTGAAAATCTTGTTCTTGAAAATGACATCACAGGAAGTGCTTACGGTTCAGGCTGAAACTCCTGATATTTCATCGGTAACTAAGGGTGATTAAAGTTTGTTCAAAAGACATTGATCAGTGATAAAACATGGCTGTCATGGACCAATCATAATTTACTGTTTGGTGGCCATGTTGGTTCTTTATTGGTTCAATAGAACCTTTCATTCGATCTGATTGTGCATTATCAGTGTTCACTACAGGTAGGCAACTATTGGGTGCATGAGAGAAGAGTCAAGAAGATTGCCAATGTTTCCTCCTGTGGTAAGATAATCCACCACTGAGCCGTGAACTGGGTTCATGGTTTAAGTAGTCCATTGTTGAGAACCATGCCACTCCCTTAAATTTGATTTTAAATTATTTGTTTGTTTGATATATTTATCATGTCGATATTTTCAAGATAACATTCATGATTTATGCCAGGTTTACAATTCTATCAGTGTTCACTCAAGGAGCTTAAACTTATATAAGCCTATAGGCTCAGCTTTAGCCCATTTCCCAGATGTGTTGGCTTTCAAGATTCACAATTATTATCATAGCAGCTAAATTCTTTACATAGGCCTTTATCTTTAAAAACGAAATAGTGTATGATTTCCAAAAATTTAAAAGCCAAATCATACTTGGGAAATGGGATATCTATAAAGAAATCCATAAGTTTTAAGTTTATGAAAAGTCAGTTATTGACCCATTCACTACCGGTAAGCAACTATCCCATTTAATTACCAAATGCCAATTTATCAATGTTCAAACAGTTTGAACACACTGACAAATTGACATTTAACAATAACTACATAATATTTTAATGGCAATTTGATATAAATGTGTTGCTGCCGATGATTTTGGCAGATTTCATTTTTACAGAACCTCCAGAAAGTTTATTTCAGATAAAGGGGTTTCCTTCTTTCATGTTTATTATTGCTCATTAATATGTATGAGCTGAAAGAATGCAGGGTTTATCCAATCATTATTGCGATTCGGGCATTCCTGTGAAGGAATCGTTTAGTGGACTCGATTTACCCGTTTGTTGCTGGAAAGAAGATACGACGAACCTTTGATTTGCGCAATGCTAAATGCTAGCGTGATGGATTGGCGATTGAGCTGTCGCTAAAAATCGTTTAATATTAGAAAATATATTCTAATATGTACAGCGGGATTTTAGAACACGATTCACAATTCTTTCTTTATATCAGAATCAATAGTACGACAAATTTATCTAGCGTTGAATGTGAAAATTCATGTATTTTTAACACATGTATGCCTACCACCGAGACCCCCGAAATCTCAATACTATCGCTCGGCAAACATTGCCAAAATTTAATCTGGTAGAAATTAATCAAAGGATAAATTATTCACGTGTGTTTCGATATTGTACTACGCAACTTTGTGTCATTTTAACAAAATTAATTGCATAAATATATCTAAATGCAACTCTTTTCTCCTTGCCAGTCGGACTAAATAACACGTCACCGACCAGAGGGAATTCCCTCAAACCCTTCCACTTGTGATGCATGTCACGTGGTGCGTTTCACCGGTTTTACGGAACTTGCCGAGTGATATTAGGAAGCAGCAAAAGGCATAATTTTCAACATTTATAATCACGTTCTTCTAGCATACACATTTTAAAAAGAATAAAAGTGCATGATAACATGTTAATCTAGCATCCCTCTATCTGTTTTCAAAAGAAAATGCCAACCATGATCTACACTTTAATAATTTACTATTGATTCCAATCGGAAATTGACTTTTGATCTCTATTAGGCAAATATTAGGTCAGACTGACCTAGTCAAAAAAAGTAATTTATATCGCGCCAAAATCATGTACACACTTCAATAGCGCTAGTTCCTATATCCTAGCTCAAAGGTACCCCTCAAAATCAGAACACAATAACTCTATGACAAAACCTACCAATGAACACATATTTTGCCCATTCATTCCCATAGGCATACTGTAGAAATTTTTTAATGTGGATTGAAGCTTGAGGTGTCATTTTTGTAATACAGATATTAGATGCTGATATAAACATTTTGTCATGGTTTGGTCTGAATTCATCTAGAAATAGTAAAACATGCCACAATTGTTTACACCAGACACAGGCAGGCAGGAAGGCTGACCGACAGACAGGCAGTAATCTCTATAGGTCTGATTGATTGACTGACTGAATGAGAACTGAGCTGAGCCAAAAAACAATGACATAGAATACATCTGGAAACACACAGATAGACACAAGCATATAACATAGAATGCATCTGGAAACAGAGACAGGCAGGCGTGTATGACACAGAACGCTTCTATAAACAGACAGACAGACAAAAGCATATGACATAGGCCTGTTCGATTAATCTATATTTTACCGATAGTCGATTATCTTGTATATAATCGAGTGTAAAATAAAATAATCGAAAAAATCGATTTAATCGAGAAAAAAGGATTATTTATTTTAATCAGGCATAATTTAGTGTTTAGTGTTTAGTTTTGTAATGTAGCTAATCCGTCGGTGGTTTGATTGTTCTAGCAAGGTAGTTGTATAAACATCTCTTCCTGACGTTCAAGCCTTGCACCTCAAAAGTCATAGTCCAAGCACGTGAATGTTTATATAAGTAATTTCTTGATACGCTGGTGTTCTGAAACATTTGATTGCTAAAGTTTATGGAACAATATCCACCTCTGAAGGCTGAATGAAATGCTAGTGATCACTTTGAGGAGACGGTAATGGGTAGAGCTGTGAAAACGGCGATCGCGTCTCTGTTCGGCCAACTGACGATCGCGGGAAACATAGGCAATCTCCTTCACTCCTCGTTGCCTCTCTCCACCCAGGAGTATAAATGGGTACCAGTGTAAAAGCTGAGGAAGTTACTAATATTAGACTGAAATAAAACCGGCCTAGAATGGCATGAATGGGACCTGGAATCAGGGACGCCAACCGTTTGCATAGTAAATTCACAAGTTTTCAATACAAATTTTCATAAATTGTGTTGATTGTTTTGGAATTAATTTGACCTAAAACTTTAAGTCAAATGATTTTCAAAATATTCAGCTTTTCCAATGCTGGGAAATAGGGAAACATCGTAGATAGGCTCTACAGGCGAGCTCTATATAATTAAAAGTTAATCTATGTAATGTTAAAATTAAATTAGCGCCTTTTTACTGGCTTGAAAATTTGGGCAGATGCACCGGTTTCTAAAACCATTAACCAATGGAAACGAGTTGACAATGGATTCCAAATTGACTTCATTATACTGGGTGGGGTTGTTCCTCACGTTCAGCCAATCAGAGGGCTGGTTGATATGGCCTGTCCCATTGAGCGTCTTGCGGCTATTTCATAGGCCTACTTAGTTGAGGTAATGTAAACCTAGCTAGGAACCGATTTACGAAATTGCGTATTCTGTTATCTTTAATGAAAATCAGGCATTTTTATTTATTTATTTATTTATTTATTTATTTATTTAAATTTATGTCATTTGGACATTATTATTATTATTAATTTTAAGAAAGCTATACTCTCTCTCTCTCTCTCTCCATCCCTCCCTGCCACGCTCACTAAGCAGTTGCTACTTCCAAAGTTCCAAGATTAAATAATAGATTACCCAAATTAAATTTATTATTTTCCAGACATCATTCATCAAATAATAATCGATTATTTATTTCCATGATCGAACATCCCAATATGACATAGAATGCTTCTGCAAAAAGACAGACAGAAGCATATGACATAGAACGCCTCTGTAAACAGACAAATAGACATACAGACCTATCAACCGACAGACAGACAGACATAAAGACAAAAGCGCATGACACAGAATGCTTCTGTAGACACAGACAGACAGACAGACAGACAAAAGCGTATGACATAGAATGCTTATGTAAAGAAACAGACAAAAGCGTATGACATAGAACTATTCTGTAAAATAGACATACAGACCGACCGACCGACCGACAGACAGACAGACAGACAGACAGACAGACAGACAGATGCATATGACATAATGTTTCTGTAAACAGACAGACAAATGCGTATGAGATAGAACTCTTCTGTAAACAGAGACAGACACAGATACACAAAAGTGCATGACCTAGAACGCTTCTGTAAACTGTTATTGACATCTGAGTAGCCACTGTTGAATAGTAGTCAAATAAAAACCTTAAGCAACATACTTTTATAGGGCCTCTACCACCAATGTAATGAGTGATTCCTATTTTTCGCTTTCTACTACACAGGCGAGACAACGGACAAACAAGATTATTTACATCATAGTCTAATTCTAATAGTTGATAACTGCTGCTGTTACCTGGTGTGGGAAAGCTGGGTGTGTTAGATCGTGGTCCAGTGGCTGTTCTGGTCAGGGTTCCCGCTTGTGACTGCGTCGGGGAAGCTGCTTCTAACATATGAACACCTATAGGCTTCAAGGTAATACTCTCTTCTTCTTCCACGATCTTCGCGGGAATAGGAGGGGCAGGCTCCGTATGGACTTCCTGTACCTAAAGACAAACAAGACGCCAAATGATCTTAATGGTCAGACATATGAGAATTGCTGCTACGATCACATGTCAATCTGCAAGGAGCATGTAAATTTCAACTTAACCTGGACTCATATGTTCAACACAATTACTAAGTACGTACAATACTAGAAGTCTACATTAGTTAATGTAAATGGTCGCTATGGCCCCACCACCAGCCCCTGAAGAAATTCATCTGGCTTTAGTCGCTTAGGTAGTAATTTGTGCTAGATGTGACTAGCAACTGGTATAAGTTGTCTGATCTGTCATTAAGTTGGTTTGGAGGTTAGTCTGCCTGTTAAATATTTAAAGGGGATAGTCAGTGGTTTCCGTGAAATAGCTGATAATGCATGATATTTATGCCCCGTTTACTAATTAAAGATGGGGTAACATTGTCCAATTTAAACAAGAGGCCCAAGGGCCTTGCTCAGCTGGACCATTAGCATTTGATCTAAAGCATTTGAACAGATATAATACTTTAGATTCAGCAGTAACAAGGCATAAAATCCAAACTTGGAATTCAATAGATATATTTAGTGAGAAATTAATGATGGACGTTGACTACACAATCAAATTGAACCTTAGATTTTGATTGGTCCATGACAACTATGTTTTATCAAGGAACAAATTCTCTTGAACAACCGTTAATCACCCTTAGGTATCGATGAAATTAAATGTAATGACTCTCCGGATGCTCCGTAAAGCAATTCCTGAGATGTTAGTTTCGAGAACAAGACAGTCACTGGAACAAGCGGTTAATGAGGAGTAGCGCTGTAAACGATTTCTCAATAATATACACCTGTGCAAAAGTTAAGCACCACCCTATTTTTACGCACATGCGAGGGTATATTCATGTGCTATGAAGAAAGCAATAGCATAAACATTTATGTACCCATCCATCTTAGTGCAAGAGGTAATAATGCAACTAGAGGAATGCTGATTATGATGGTGGGGAAACACTGTGTTTTTGTTTGAACTTGAAAACGAGGCCTGAATATGGTTACGTTGACACAACTGACAACTATTGCCCTACAGTTGACACATGTGGCTAGATTGTCATTAATGGTGTCTGAAAACGAAGTTTAACATCTGTGCACGAGTTTGAGACTGTCATTATTAATACCGGGTATATCCACCTTGTGCCTGGATGACGGCCTGGACACGACGTCTCATGCTGGTCACCAACCGACTGATACGCCATTGTGGTATTCATTGCCATTCAAGATGGAGTGCGTCTGTTAATTCCTGTAGGTTCTGCACAGGAGGATCCCTCCTTCTCACCATGTTTCCCAGAATGTCCCAGATATGCTCAATAGGGTTCATGTCAGGGCTCCTTGCTGGCCATGGTAGGGTTTCGATGGCATTCTGGCGGAGGTATTCATGCACAGCTCTAGCACGATGTGGTCGGGCGTTGTCATCCATGAATATAGGGTGGGTTCCAGGTGCATGATTTACAAAATGAGGGACCACAACTCTATCCAGTATGGAATCTTGATATCTTTGTCCATTTAGTGTTCCAGGTACAGTCAACAGATCCAGCTTACAATCAAATGAGATGCACCCCCATATCATAACGGAACCTCCACCAAATGGAACTTCTTCCATGATGTTACGTTGGTCGTACGCCGTGCGTCTGGACCTCCATACACGAGTTCGACCATCTGTGGCATGAAGCAGGAACCGACTTTCATCGGACCAGTGTACCCGTCTCCAGGATCTCATGTTCCAGTGTCTTCTTTCGTTGCACCACCTCAGACGCTCCTCTTTGTGGTGTGCAGTGAGGAGAGGACGTCTGACAGGTCTCCTAGCTTTCATGCCAGCAGCATACAGTCTCCTTTTGACGGTAGACATTGACACTCTATTGCGCGTTTCCCATTGCTGGCTGAGCACTCTGCTGTTGGTGAATGGAGATCTCCTAACAAGGCGTACTAGGGCTCGATCATCACGGGCAGTAGTCTTCTTCGGTCTTCCAGATCTAGGCCTGTCCTTCACCTCGTTAGTTTGCCCATGTTTTGCAATCAAACGACTGATTACAGTATGGTTAATGTTCAGCTGTCTGCCAATCTCTCTGCATGACATACCAGTGGTATGCATGCCTATGATTTGCCATTTCACACGATCACTTAAACCTTCGTCTTGCCATAGCGGTTCACAATCAAGAGCTAATTCTCTCTGTACAAATAAACCACGGTCATGAACACAAAATTCCTAATCTTGTCGCCTAAATCTGTATGTAATGTTCTACACCTCAAACTGGACTTTTACATAACTGAACACGTGTGCTGTTTCCCGCCACGCACGGACATCAAGCGGCGTGAAGTCATGCATGCATGTGCATTTCGTACTTGGAATTATGTCAGCTAACGCGGGGACAAAAAGTATGGCAGCCTAGTTGTACCATCATGTTTCTACGTTCTATTGTTTTTGCTGGTGCTTAACTTTTGCACAGGTGTATAGAATGAAGCAGTCAAATTTTGTAATTCTGAAGCGTACCAGCCTATGGTCCTTCCACTGAATTTAGTTTAAATTGACCAAGCGGTTAATGAGTAGTAGCCTTTTAACTGATTTTCTAAAATTTTCGGAAAACACAAGATGGCTGCCAGAAAAATTGACCAATCAAAATTCTGTATACCATCATACAACTCTAGGGGGTCCTTGCAGCCGAGTTTCCTTGAAATCAGGCAAGCCGTTAATGAAGCGTAGCCTATTAACTGATTTAGCAATATTTTTCGGAAAATCCAAGATGGTTGCCACAAGAATTGACCAATCACAGTTCTGTATAAAAGTTCTGAAATCTACCAGATACATCAGTATCTTTCCAACCAAATCTGGTTGAAATTGCGCAAGCAGTTAATGAGGAGTAGCATTTTAAACGATTTCCAGCCACTTTTCAGATAATTTAAGATGCCTGCCAAAATTCTGTATAAAAGTTCTGTAGCATACCAACCAGTCTTGGGTCCTTGCAGCCGAGTTTGCTTGAAATTGGCCAAGTGGTTAATGAGGAGTAGGGTTTTAACTGATTTCCAGAAATCTTCGTAAAATCCAAGATGGGCACCGGAAAAATTGACCAGTCAAAATTCTGTATACATGTTCTGAAACTACCAGAATAGAATCCTTCCAGCCCAGTCTGCATTAAACGATTTCCCACCAATTTTCGGAAAATTTACGATGGCCACCGAAAAACTAGACCAATCAAAATTCTGTATAGAAATTCTGAAGCATACTACTCTAGGGTCTTCCCAACCAAGTATTCTTGAAATCGGTCAAGTGGTTAATAAGGAGTAGGCTTCTAACTGATTTCCAGAAATATTCGGAAAATCCAAGATGGCCACCAGAAATAGTGACCAATCCAAATTCTCGTTTGAAGCGTTGAAGCCTACCAGCATGGAATTAGCTCACACAACTTTTATATTGGAGTAGTGCCTTAAATGAAGTTTTATATTGGGGTAGCGTTTTAAATGAAAAATTCTCGGAAAATCCAAGATGGACATTCAAGAAATTGACCAATCAAAATTCTGAATAGAAGTTCAGGAGCCTACCACCATAGGATCCTTCCAGCCACAAAACGCCCATTTTCACCCACAATCTTGGACCTATAAAGGTCAATCCTCCGAAAGGCATGTCTACCCATCATAAAGAACCTACTTGCATTTCATTAAATTATTTTAAGCGCTTCCATATCATATGCCATACCTGAAGCGTTTTTGGCATTAAAAAGCTCATTTTCACCCAAAATATTGGACCTATAAAGATAACTCTTCAAAAGGCCCATCTGCATATCATAACCGAGGCATACACCAAGTTTCATTGAAATATCTGAAGCGGTTCTGTATGATACCCTGTTTACAAGGAAATTGACAAAAATCATGAGTTTTTGCATTAAAAAGCCCATTTTGACCCAAAATATTGAACATAAAGTGAATCCTTCAAAAGGCCATTATAAAGAAAACACCATTATTATTTTAACCCTTACCACACTGATGTCAACATTCCGCTAGCAAAGAAACGGGTGTACATTTTTAAACAATTTTGGTGGACAATGTTACTGTCTACGACAGCATCATCTTCCACCAAATTTGTTGAAAAATTAACAGCAGTTCATCTTTTTAATTTAATTTGAAAATTTAAAATTTTCACAACAGAGCGCTAAAAGTTAAGCGATTCTGTATGATATGGTATTTTTGCATTAAAAAGCACATTTTCACCCAAAATATCGGACCTATAAAGGTGAATTATTCAAAAGGCATAACCGCATATCATAACTGAGGCATACACCAAGTTTTAAACTTAGTTCAGCTCTTGCCCTAGATGATACTTCATGAGTTTTGAATCAATCCCCTAAGCGGATTCGGAGAAGATTTTTAAAGGCATTTCTAACAAGAGGCCCAAGGGCCTGTGACGCTTACCTGGACCATTAGCCAATCGGCTTTGTTGGAACAAAGTTGAATCTCTATGCCCTAAGGATGCTTCCTGCCAAATATAATTGAAATCTTCCAAGTGGTTCTTGAGAAGTCGTTTAAAGGAACACGGACAATGGATGGACGGACACATGACAGATGGTTGCCATGGCATAAGCTAATCGTGAAAGCAAACATTCACAAAAAGTCAACCTGAATGTCAAAATGGTGGCATGGTGATGGTGCTGAATACCACAGATAACAACTTGATTGTCAAAATGGTGGCAGGATGATGGTGCTGAATACCACAGATAACAACCTGAATGTCAAAATGGTGGCATGGTGCTGGTGCTGAATACCACAGATAACAACCTGAATGTCAAAATGGTGGCATGGTGATGGTGCTGAATACCACAGATAACAACCTGAATGTCAAAATGGTGGCATGGTGATGGTGCTGAATACCACAGATAACAACCTGAATGTCAAAACGGTAGCAGGGTGATGGTGGTGAATACCACAGATAACAACCTGAATGTTAAAATGGTGGCATGGTGATGGTGCTGAATACCACAGATAACAACCTGAATGTCAAAAATGGTGGCATGGTGATGGTGCTGAATACCACAGATAACAACCTGAATGTCAAAATGGTGGCATGGTGATGGTGCTGAATACCACAGATAACAACCTGAATGTCAAAATGGTGGCTGGGTGATGGTGCTGAATACCACAGATAACAACCTGAATGTTAAAATGGTGGCATGGTGATGGGGCTGAATACCACAGATAACAACCTGAATGTCAAAATGGTGGCATGGTGATGGTGCTGAATACCACAGATAACAACCTGAATGTCAAAATCGTGGCAAGGTGATGGTGCTGAATACCACAGATAACAATCTGAATGTCAAAATGGTGGCATGGTGATGGTGCTGAATAACACAGATAACAACCTGAATGTCAAAATGGTGACAGGGTGATGGTGGTGATGCCAGCATATCTATATCTATATGAAAATCACTGATAACATTTCATTCAGCATTTATATTAAATGTTCAGCTTTAGACATACCTGTTGCTGCTGGGAGTAGCTTTGCTGGTATTCGAAAGTCTGCTGCTGTTCCATCTAAAATTCAAGAAAATTAACAAAAGGACTTCAAACAGCCATAAGGGGCCTTGCTCACCTCATTCTGCAAAAGCATTATTTGAAATTCTTTTAAACTTTTGGTGGATATAAATGCACAAACATTTCTGTATGAAATATAATGTGTAAACATTTATGTCAGAAATTAAATTTGGGTAAAAAAACCCTTGCTAGAACCTTCTATCAGCAGGACACAAAACCTATATATAACCAGTTTTAATTGCTATCAAAATCCATGAACTAACAAAACATCAATTTTGATTGGTCAAAACAAGAGGCCAAAAGGGGACTATATTGCTCACCTTCATCATGAATATTTAAACCAAAATCACAACCAGAAATGTGTTTGCAGTGCAACCATGCAGCTCACCGGCTATATATTGTTGTACAAATGAAGCTTGTTGACATAATTATACAGTATTATCTTTTTCTACAAAATAATATAAATTAAAGGAATTACTCGGGCAGAGAACCCATGCATTGCAGTATTTATACAAATGAAGTAATAAATAGGGCTGAGGTTCATGAGGATTTTCACGAACCGAACTGGTTCACGATACAGATGCCCAAAGCACGAACTGGTTCACGAACCTTTTTAATATGCTATTGTATGCGAGAAATTACTCCTAACAGAAAAATATTTAAAGGAAAGTGGTTTTACTGGCTAAACAAATGTCAGAAAATAATATAAGATGCATAGTCAGCTAAGTTCCATTCATGGTCATATAATTGTAAATCACATGGAGGACATTCAGAGATAAATCCCTGAAAAATGTAATTCTTTATGACATAAGATTTATTCTGTTGAATATTTTGGAATTAATTTCAAATATTCAACAGTTCTTATATGATTTTCCTAAAAATTAGATATGGGAATTCATGGGTGAAAGCGTTAGCTTATGCATGATGGTTCATGAACCACACGAATCCCATGTAAGCAAACCGAACCATGGTTCGTCTTCTCTCAGTTTGCCATTTTCTGAACCAACAAATGTTCGTTACAGCCCCAGTAACAAAGCTATATATGAATTCAGTATCAAATCCCTATCCAGCCATCAGCAAAACATAGATATAATTGTCGCCATTTTAGTTGTCAAAATCCATCAACTAACAGATGCTAAACTTTTAGATACGGAACAGACCTGTAAAGCTTGGTCATGTTCTTGCTGTTGTTGTTGTTATTGGGGAGGTGGAACTTTGTTTCATTTTACTACTCGCTCCTCATACAATTTTCATCAATCTCGCTGAAACTTCACACATCTATCTTAGGGACAAGTCCCGACATCAGTACAGCGCCCGATTTTCGATTAACTGCCTTGCTGGGTTTTTGTACGGCGCCCAATCCTTAAATATTAAAAATGCTACTCCTGTGTTAATGACAAATGAAACTTGATAAACTGTGAGGAGGATATTCTAGTAACTAATGACATATTTATGTGGGCAATTTTCATCACCATGGTGTCTTTAAATCGTTACTCCTCCATTACTAATGAGCAGGTCTCAATAAAACTTGAGAAGGATATTCTATGGCTAACTCTTGGCATCATTACTTAGCCAGATTTTCGATTCACTGGCCTGATGTTGTTTAGAAGGGTGCCGTACAATTAAATTTTTAAATTGCTATTCCTCTCTTACTCACGAACGTATCTCAATAAAACTTGAGAATGATATTCTAGGGGGCATTCTCGTCATCTGTCGAGAGCCCAATTTTCGATTCCAGCGCCCTGCTAGATGTTAGAAGGGTGACCCATCCTTAAGATGGGTATTGACCAAACTTGAGTGGTATTCTTTGGGTCACTCTGTCACTCGATTGAGAGGTCAATTTTCAACTCAGTGTTCTCTTGGGTCTTATAACGGTGGCCCACCCTTAAATATTAAAATCACTACTCCTCCGTTATTGACAAACTGATCGTGATAAAACTCGAGGGGGGGGGGGGAGAGGAGTATTCTGGCAGCAATTATTTGCATCATAACAGAGCCGATATATGGTTTGCCTCATGATAGAGTTTGGGCACTTCCATTAAATTTTAAAATCTATAGAAGTTGTGGAATGATCCAGAACTTAGCTCATACAAGCTTTTTCTTGTTCTGGATCATTTCCCTTTAACCCTTACCACTCTGATGTCAATTTTCTATCTTTTACAGTGTCAATAGCAAAGAAACACCAAAGACAGCAACACCTTCCACCAAATTTGTTGAAAAATGAACACCAGTTCATCATTTAATTTAATTTGAAAATTCAAAATTTTGACATCAGAGTGGTAAGGGTTAACAAGATTGAATGGCTCCTAGTTCCCTAATCATATTTTCGGTTTTGACCAGATCCCTTCAGCAGTAGCAGAGAAATCATTTTTGTGAAAACTATGTCATTCAAGGTGGCCACCAGAGAAACTGCCCAATCAGTTGCCTTGCGCAAACTCGGTTCAGCTCTTGACCTAGATGACGTTTCTGGAGTTTCAAATCAATCAGCAGTACAGTGTATGGTGAAGTGGCGAGGGGAGAAAAAAGTGTTGCGCATGACGGAGTGAAGCGGGTTGGAGAAGCATAGTGCAAAATGGAGTAGGAAAGGTTGGAGACAGTATCATGCAAGGAGAAGGGCATGGGCGATGTGGGGAGACCAGGCGCTGGCCATACATACTATCTAGCTTCTACGGATTACTGCATAAAAATATCTATATTAGTAAAGAAAATACCTAATTTACATAAAATCTATATTTACGAAAACACAATGTACACAAAATTTAAATTAGGATTTAAATAAAATCTATATTAGTAAAAACAAGTCATGATTTACATAAAATCGGTAACATACTGGGCTACGTCAAACCATTCAAGTAATAAACATATCCACAAATATATCTATGACGATGAATACAATAAAAATTTATCTGAAATTAAGACAACACAGGAATAGATTTAAATTCAGAAATTTCAGAAAGGATGTCATAAACAAATGTCACATAAGATGTTAGAGATGATGTCATACACAGATGTCACATAAGATGTGAGAGAGGATGTCATAAACAGATGTGACAAATGATGCGCGAGAGGATGTCATAAACAGATGTCACAGAAGATGTGACAGAGGATGTCATAAACAGATGTGAGAGAGGATGTCATAAACAGATGTCACAGAAGATGTGAGAGAGGATATCATAAACAGATGTGAGAGATGATGCAAGAGAGGATGTCATAAACAGATGTGAGAGAGGGTGTCATAAACAGATGTGAGAGAGGATGTCATAAACAGATGTGAGAGAGGATGTCATAAACAGATGTGACAGAAAATGTGAGAGTGGATGTCAGAAACAGATGTCACAGAAGATATGAGAGAGGATGTTAGAAACAGATGTCACAGAAGATGTGAGAGAGCATGTCATAAACATGTGACAGATATGAGAGGATGTCATAAACAGATATGACAGATCTGAGTGGATGTCAGAAACAGATGTCACAGAAGATGCAAGAGGATGTCAGAAAGATATGTCACAGAAGAGGTGAGAGAGGATGCCATAAACAGATAACAGACGAATATTGTCGGTTCGCTGTCAAATGTTGCTATTGATTCCAATGCGAAAGTTAACCGTTGACCTTTAACCTATATTCTCCAGAAATGATGTTACACTGCTTTAGTTCATACCTGAGTGCTAGCATATAAGCAAAGATGCCCAGCCAAGTTAAACATCAACAGCTTGAAATATGAATCATGAAAGTATTAACTGTACCCATTATGCTCCCTGACATTAGAAAGTCTCCAAAGGCCCCGAGTGTGATGGAAATCGGCCAAGTGGTTAATGAGGAGTAGGAGTAGTAGTGTCGGGGTCAAAATGATACCACCTCCCTCAACTGGATTTCCATTTAGACAAATAAGCCCCCACCTCCCTCAACTGGATTTCCATTTAGACAAATGAGCCCCCACCGCCCTCTCAATCCCTGGGGCCGTATTCATGAAGGGTACTTACGTCCAAAAATGTGCGTAAACTATACATAAGTCCAAACATGTACGTAAATCCGTATTCACGAAAGGTGCGTAACTTACGCGGGTGCCTAAATATTGTTGCAACTTACGCCACCTAACACCCACGCCTAAGTTAGGCGAAAGTGCGTAAGCCCCGAAATTCTCGTTCAATGTCCCGTTTACAGTAGCGAGCACTTGCGAGATTCTGCGAGATTAACGAAAACATGTTATTTTCAAGTGTATATTTATCTCTAATAATTTCCTCTGAGGATTTTACACGTTTTGGACAACTGTGCAACTAACACTAACAAAGAGCTTTCAGAAAAGTGCGGAAAGGTGTGTTTGTAATAAATGACTGAGAATATTCACGCTACATCACCTGTTTTCGTACTTTGCTATTGCCCGTCAGCTGTTGCAGAGGCTTGCCCTTTGCTATGAAACAGACTCACTTACTCAGGCTTCAGAAATGGACTCAAAGTTAATCGAACATAGTAGAATAATGTTTGCTATGGTGTTTGACAATGTGAGCATTCAATAATATCTTTTCATTTCGCAGAAAGCATATTGATTGCTTCTCATTTATGATTTAGACTAATCAGGGTCTGGGAACTTAGGAAGGTACTTGGACCCGGGTGTGTGTGTGTGTGTGTGTGTGTGTGTGTGTGTGCGCTGAAATATGGGTGGGGTTAAAAAAAAAATAGGTGGTCGCTATAGGGATACACTATGGGAGAGGCAAAACCTGGGTGGGCTATTCCCCCTTCCCCCACCCAACATCACAACCATTGCCCTAGGCGATGGAAAAGTCATGAAAATCACAAATACATTACTGTGAAAAATTATTCTATTGAGCTATAGCAATTTAATTTCTATGACAAAGATAAAATGCATGAGATGCTATCTGGGCGCATCTAGATTTCAAAGGTTTCTTTTACAGATATCATCTAGGTCACTCTGTGAAATTCCATGACTTTTACATGCCGTTCCATAACGTATAAAAGCATATAATATATGCATTTATGAGCCTATGCATAACCCTTTAATGCTTAAATTACTTCAAGAAAATTTCATGTTTATGAAAAGAAAATATGTCTGTTTGCAGATGAGATTACTTTAAAAAATTTTACGACTGGAATGACTGGGTTGAGCCAGTCACTCCAGTGGCAAGTATTCAAAAGTAGTTTTCCCTTGCCCTGCATATGGATTATAATTTCACAAGACACTGTAGATAGTAGACAGCATATTGGGTATTAAATGGTTAATAATTTAATACCATAGAAAATGGCTTATGAGACAGACATTTTAATTAACAGTGAGGTTCCCAAACAGGCTGTCTTACTTCTAGTAAGCTTTAAATGTAGCCGGTTCAAATATATGATGTAGGCATACACATTTGTTCCACAACAGTTCTAATTCAGTCCCTAGCTCAATCTGTCAATGACCCCTACTTGGAATGAAGTCAGTTGAATACAATTCAAACTGACAGCCAAATAATGAGTGAAATTGAAATATAGACAATTGAAAACAAATTTGCCTAATTCTTTGATTCATAATTAGGTGCTCCTGACCCTACTGTGTATCCTGTGGAATATCTTTTATTTAGGTGTTTATAATTTGCAATTTGACCCTTCAATTTTTCAACAATAAAGGCATGTCAAACAGTTTTTAAATTTCTAATATTGTTTCAAGAGATTTATGATGAATTAATGACAGCTGAAAAACATAAGATCCATATAAAGGCATGATTTTATATGGAATGATCATCCTTACTGACATGACTGGTATTATCTGGCTAAATTTGTCATTGCCGCATCACTGTTTCTAAATTTTAAAGTAATTAGTATGCATGTAGGTAAACTGTTAAATGTTCTGAAGTCAGGCTTCAGGCTGAAGCCAGCTTTTGGTCACATAGGAAACTTCTTGGACAAGTTTTCTTTAGAAAGCAACGGTTTCCAGGTGCATTTAACCTCAAAATATTCAACATAATCTTTTATTAATTTAAATGTTTTGATACAAATTATATCACTCAGGTTTCCAGCTGAATTAAATTATTCAACAGCTTGACTTTTTAACACACATATCAGCCTAAAATGGTGTCTGCAGTGGTCTTGAGAAATGCCCATTTGCAGACCAAGTGAAGGCAATTTTTGAAAAGTTACAAGTGAAATGACTGGCTCAATAACCGAGTCAGTCATTCCAGTGGTAAATCTTCAAAAATATTCACTTGGTCTGTAAATTGACATTTCCTTTGAGAAAATTGACATTTTCTTGACATTTTTTTAATTTTCTTGAAGAAATTTAAGTCTTAAAGGGTTAATCATTAATGGTCAAGAATGGTTTAGAAAATCAGAAAGCTTGATCATTGAATGCCAATTTGCACTTTGCAAATGATTATTGCTTATTTTATTAGATCTCACCTTCAATGAAATTAACCAATTTTCAATTCTTCCATCGGATTCTTCCTTAAAAATAGTGAAATTTTTTACAATTTGTTGATGGTCTAAAAGGTTGTTTTAGCAGATAAGAAATAAGAATTACGCTTTGCTTGTGTTCCCAGAGACCATGTCTGTGGATTAGTGTCAAATTTGTTATGTTAATATATATACTTTGTGGCAAGCCTGATTATATGCCAATATATCTGTCCACGAGAGTTATCTCCCTTTTTTAGCATAAAACGCAGGATTGTATGAAAATAAATATAATTCTATTTATGCGTGCATACATTCTCCTGTCTTCAGACAGAGTATTCTGTTGAACATTTCTGGACATTGTCAGCTTCTGTTGTAGACAGCAAAACCATATTTGGGACCAGACCACAGTCTGGATTGTCTCAGTTACTTAAAAAATTAGTCAAAATATTGCTCTATGCTGGAATATCTGTATAGTTTTAGTACATATTCCTGTGTGAGATAGAATTTAATTCTTTTAAGCAAATTTATGGTCACGTGTAGAACCTTTTGAATATTAAGTAATCGAGGTATGGTAAAAAATTTAATTTTTTCTTAGTCAATGTCAATTTACCACTGGAATGACTGGCTTGCTTATCAATTCATTCATTGCACTGGTAAATTATCTAAAATATTATCTTCTGTCCCAAGACCACTGCAGATGTCATTTTTGAATGAAATTTTCAATTTCATCAAACAAAGTGCCCACGTATGCAGACCAGATTATTTTTGAAAATTCATCACTGAAATGACTGTCTCTGACCAGCTTGAGTGTTAACCCTTAAATTCCAGTCTCAAGGTGTGCAGATAAACTGCTATATACCCGCATCTTATTATTAGATCACCTGGCCTTAGGCCAAGTGACCTTATGCCATGGCGACTGTCTATCGTCTGTCTGGCAACATTCCTCATTAATCGATTGCTGGACAGATGACCTACTATGGGCATACATTTTATTATTAGCTCGTCTGGCCTGAAAAGCCAAGTGAGCTTATGCCATGGCGCCCCTGTCTGTCTGTCGGATTGGCTTAGCGGATTTCAACCTAATTTGGCTGCAAGGACCCTAGTGGTGTAGGCTTAACAACTTGTATACAGAATTTTGATTGGTCAATTTTTTGGGTAAAAAATTTTCAAAATAATACTCATTTACCGCTCGGCGGATTTCAACCCTTGTTGGCTGGATGGACTATATATAGCAAAGTGGGTTCTATTTAAATTTTATTCCAAATTTTGGTTGGTCAATTTTTTTTGCCGAAAATCTTAGATTTTATGAAAAATGTACTGGAAATTGTCAAAACGCTTCTTCTGAGCTGCTTGACAGATTTCAACAAAATTTGTCTAGAATGGCCCTGTCGTGAATATTTTGAAACTAATTTGTCTGGGTGCTCATGACTTGGGTTTTGTCATTAATTACATATTTTGATTGTGACGTCCGCCTACATTATGTGGCATCATATACTTGTGACAGATTAGAATCATCCAATGTGACCGTACACCCCAACTTTCCAGGCTCTTCGCGCGCGTGCGTGCGTGTGTGTGTGTGTGTGTGTGTGTGGGGGGGGGGGGGGGGGAGGTTTGCACGCAGGAAAGACTGTAACCATACATTAAGATTCCACAACTGTATCAGTGATACAAAAAATCTGGGAAAATTATTTCCAGAAAATCTGAAACCTTTTTAGTTGTACAAGATGACAAAAAACTGGAGGGCGAAGGTCTGTAATCTGTTCTTTTTCACTAAATTTACTTTGTTTCAAGCGTCATAATTTCTGCTCGTGAACAGTGAAACTTGTTTGGGATTGGATTATTTGGAATCGTATGTAGGCTTGAAATTTTCGCCACAGACATACCAGGGGGGGGGGTTGTAGCGGGACTTGCAGATACATATGCATTGTAGGCCGAATTCGTGGCTGATGCATATCTAAGTGGGAAGGGGAGGGGGGGGGCATTTCACCTCTTGTTCATGGACTTGCTAATCCACATATCTATAGAGGGATATTTATCGGAAATGTCAGTATGTTATATATTAGTAAAATGCAGGCCAACCAAGTAGTTTGTACACTCGCATCATCTATAATAACGTAGACCCAATTAATTTTGTGCTTTCTTATTCAAATATTGGTTAAGTCTATGAAAGTTATATAAAAATATTCAATCATTAATTTAGAAGATAATGTTAATATTTATACAGTTCTCGATATATGTTGTCAACCAGGATTGGGAAAACATGAAGTTAGGTAATGTTGTAATACTTTTACACGTCTCCGGAAAGATTTGACAGCTGTGACCTCGTTTGCGTCATAAGCGGCGCTCGTGAACAGCTGATTCGAGCCTCAAAATCCTATAGAGCTCTGCGCCCAACTTATGCTTTTTGACGTAAGTTAGGCACCCCTTTGTGAATACGGAATAAGTATGGGGTGTAAATAGGTGCGTAACTTAGGCATGTATGTAAGTTACGCACTCTTCGTGAATACGGCCCCCGGGGCATAGGTTGCGGGGGCCACCACGGATCGCCGAATGGCTGCCAGGGAGGTACAGGCAGGATCATCCCGATACTACTACTACCAGGGGCTGAACGCCCATTTAGAGACAAGCCTCCACAGTGATATACACCAGTGATCGCCATCAACCACAGGGCCGGCCTCTCTCTCTCTCTCTCTCTATTCTGTGTAGGCTCAGACAAACATGTAGTCTCTGCCAGTCGCATCGGCATGATGGGACCACCCATAGAGGCTTCCATCTACCTTGACAACGCTCACCTGGGAGGAGGCTAAAGTGATTAGCATGTGAACCACGGCAGACTCTGGCATGTTCACATGTTACGCAGAGAATCTGGTGCTGAGCAGGGGTCTCCAGCAGACAACCATGGCCTACCCTCTTCACCCCATAGAAGTGGCAGACAGACTTGATCTCTTCATGTGGGTGAAAGCGGTCGTAAATGTTTCTCAGCAAGGGGTCGACCCAAGGATTGTACTGGGGGTCATCCCGGAAGTGGGCCAACTTGGCATCCAATATCATGGCAGTCTCAGCGCCATGTGCCACTGCTGTAGATGCCAGCACGAGCAGTATGATGAGAATCATGGCTATATATGAAGAGTTAAACCGAACAGAGTGAACCCCTCGAGAAATATCTGTGCCATATCGAGCCCTGTTCCATCCAGATCGATAGTGATCTTCATCCCCTCAGGGGCAGGGGCTAGCTGCTTCACTCTGCCGCCGGCTAAGAAATGTAGCTCTAGGACCATATGAGTCATTTGCGGGCTAGTGAGTCCGACTCGCTGAAGCAGTTTAACAGCACCCTTGACTTTGGAGACATGTGACACACCATTTACCTGTAGGGTGCCCTCCTGGAGGTTAACAGCTTCTTCTGGTCCATCGAATGGAGAGCTTTCGAACTGTCCCATCCTTTTTCACAACAGTCGAGAGGGGAGTAACCGCTATGTCAATGACTGCGGGAGGCCTATATAGGGGCAACCATGTTTGCCAGTCACCCACAGGTCCAGCGAGGTACCACACTTCATTCTTCTCAAATATGAACTGCAGGTTTTTTGCCATGGTCAATAGCAGGCCATCATGGGCCATCGGCGGGGCACCGCTCGCATAGGGTTTGACCAGATGAGGTCGTTATTTAGGGTGTTGATGTCTGCTCAATCAATGGCTCGAGGATGTACTTCCTCTTCGGGAAATCGTACCGAAACACGATCTTGTGGCCATCTATGTTATGACCCAGGTGCTCCTTCGTCACATCCTTGAGGTCTGTGAGCAGCTCCACCCCATCACCATCAATGGGGTGGAGGGAGAATGCCTTTGAGCTTGCTTCGTACTGTAGGGCGAATGACTTGCCATCGCTCTCTTCTACCTTGGCAGCATCAACTGCGTACACATCTGCCAGGTCAGCAAGACCAGTCGAGTGAGCAAATATGGGTTCCATAGCACGCTATAGAAGGGGTTTAAACAGGAGATATAACCATGCTGATTGTCCGACTGCTGCTCTCCGGTGGTGAGAACGTAATCTCACCCTCTCTAGCGGGGAGATGGGTAGGTACAGTACTGTGTAGAATGGGTCCTCTTCGAGGTGCCCCAGCAGGGCACAACATACATACATGCCGATGTGCTACATCAACCTCCGGGCAGTGCACACAGCAAGCAGCTCACTAGTAGAAGTCGGCCGGGATGTGATAGAGTATCTCCCAGGTGCCAACAGCAACCTATGGAAAGCTATCAGTCCTAGCCTGTTCACACTTGTAAATCTGTAAAAATTAACATATATGCCAGCACGGATGGGATATCGGACGCGCATTTAGAGTTTACACTCTTATTACTCATTGACCTGATGACAACATGATATCATACCAGCATTACCTGACCTTGGCCGAGATGATGAAGAAAGAGGTTCGCCCCTTCATGACCCCTGCACAGATAAAGGCCTTAAACGAACAGAGGCTCGCACTCCAACAAGAAGGAGTGACTACAGCGGGAGAACTGGTATCTACAGAACGCGAGCCTTGCAAGGAGGCGAAGGAACAGTGAAAATTTCTGATACTGGCAGGCCCACCTGGAGGAGAGCAAGCGGGACGCAGGAGTTTTGACAGACGACGATGAGCCAGATGTCTTCACAGACGAGGATGAGCCAGGTGTCTTCTCAGATGAGGATGAGCCAGATGTCACACAGTGGAAAGAGGAGATGGCGCAGAAGTGTATGACCAAGAAAGCCATCCAGCGGCGGACCTACTATCTTAGTGATAAGGTGAAGTTCCAGATGTCACATCTCAGAAAGCTACTGGCACCCGACATAGTGCTGGATGACCTCTGTCTAAGAGATGTCTGTCTCGAAACCAGCAAGCTGGCACAGTTTGCCAGGCTCTCCAAAATGTACCCTTCTAGGACTCATGAGCAGATTCTGCAGGTGATGCAGGTTTAATCTCCAGGTATACTATGGCATAATCAGAGCGGCGGAAGCAACCAGAAATATACCCCTCCCTGAGGGCTGACGAGGGCGGTACCATTCACGGCTGGCGACTCCAGCAGATAGATACCATCACACAGAATCTTGGCCATGAGGCAGAAACGTACAGCAGAATGCGCAGGCGATATAAGACAGCCTACAACGTCCTCGCGCATACAACCACTGCTGCGGGTGTGATTGGAGCCAGTGCTGGGGTGGCAGCTGTGGCCACTCTCGCTACAGGGGTGGGGGCCATTGTCGCCATCCCGCTGGGTGGCGTGACACTAGCCGTCACTGTCTTGGCCACAGGCTTGGGGGTGGGGCAGCGGCAGATCACAAGGAGGATGGAGAAGCATGCTAAGTACGTGGCACTGGCACAGAGTATGCTACGGACTATCAACGAGTCTGTCAGCAAATCTCTCGAGGATGGCCAGGTCACCGATGAAGAGTACCACCATATATTGAAGGTACAAGCCCTGTACCGCCGGAGAAACCTAAAGCGCGACAGCAATACCTCAAAGGCTTCAGCGGGCGGGTTGATATGAAGGAGTTAAAAAACGAAAAAGGTTACGACGAGGTCGCCTCGCTGGTCTCTGGAGTCGAGACGACTGCAAATAGTGTGCTGCCTGTACGGTAGCTTTAAGAACACCAGTATAGATGGCCTTCCCACTGAACCTCACGACAGTCATCCGGAGCCAACCACCCCTCATGGGTACACCCTTGACTGGCCTGAGAGGTCTACTGGATGATATACCAGAGCTATCACCGTTCTCCATCACAGTGGATGGATGGTCCCGAACCAGCTTCCCCGTCAACCCATGACCGCTGACCAACCGCCCCATCACCATCAAGGATGCGAAGGAAACTCATACTTGGATGGCTGCTCCCAGCCTCTCATACTGGAATCAGCAGCTGAACTTTGCCATGTGGTGTGCCATGGCAGGATGTGGTGTAAGTTCCACCCTGCTTCACTCCTATTCTGGTACTCCTGAAGCTGTGCTCATCGCCAGCTGTCTCAGATTCCACGTGTACTTCACGGTGCGACGAATCCTCCATGAGCTGGGTGCAAGCCTCCCCGATACAAACGCCTTCGACCCACAGCTCAACAGTCATAGCGTCTTAGCGGCCAGCAAACTACAGAGAGTTCAGCGCTCACCCAGACTATCGGTGGCATGGTGGTGACAACAGCGGTCTAAGGGTTATGTACGGTGACCTGAGACGTGACTACTCAGGATTCCCCTATCGAATCCCCCGCGGAGTAGGCCGTCGGAAGACAGCAACATTCTCGTTCGATCCAGACTCCGACCCTGGAGCGCTGGTGCAAAATATGCACATCACTGGCTTGCGGCAGGACTATCCAGATGTGTGGAAGTACTTTGTCCCACACACCACCTCAGGCTTCACACCAGCAGGGATCGTTCAGATCAACCAGTCCCTGGAAGCACTGTGCTACTGCCTCATTACGGCACAGACCCAGCTGCGGCATTCCATAGATGGTGTCAGCGGAGCAGAGGTCCAGGCCATGTTCATCAGTCTCGTTGAGGATATGATCATCGTGGCAGACCCCAGTAGCCTTATTGCTAAGTTCCAGCAGGGGTTGCTGACGGCCCGTTGCAAACTCGACTTTGCTATTTCGCCACACCTACAGTTGATTCCGAGCAACATGATCGTGAACATCGAGGACCTCCAAGTCAGGGACTATAACAACATGATAGTCGAGGGAGTTCCCCCGGTGTCCACTTCAGCTTCAACACTGCCCTCAACGCACCTATGCGTAGTACGAGCCATAGTCGTTCCGACCCTGACACTGCAGCCAGTCAACATGGCAGCTCCAGGCGCCCCGACAATGCAGCCAGTCGACACGACACCGCTTCCCGTGGTAGCTCTACGTGTGGCGTCGGGGCCTAGCTATCGTGGCGCTCGGGATCAGCCTACTCCGCCGCTAGCAAATCAGCCAGACTATCCTGACTTTCTACAGTAGCAGACGCTGAACCAGATTGGCATGCCCTACAGCCCGTATACCCGCTGCCAACATGCACATCCAAGGGCTGGAGGGTTCGGCAGCGCTTCCTTTTTCCAGCTTGTAGTATCGTAGAGCCTTGTTCAGCTCCGAGTCCGGTGAGGCCATGGCGGTCTGCAACTGCTGGAACACATCTGACAGATACTCCTGATCCTTGTAGAAACCTTTAGCTCGCAGGAGCTGCTCGACGATACTCCCACCCATGATAAGGTATTCGAGGAAGCAGATCTGTCCCTTGCCAAATCCTAGATAGAGCTTCACAGCTGTCAGCTCCTCTGTCAGCTCAGCACCGGAGAGCTGAGCGAGCTCATCTGGTGTCTTCTTCTTGTAGTCCTTCAACTCTCTCTGGAAGACATCATAGTACTTCTCGCATAGCGTGAGCCCGGACATGTTTAAGATGTCTCAATAGAGAGATGAATATTCCTGAGTACCAAGCCGGGCACCTGGCAGACGCAGAGTGGGAAGATCTTATTAGCTCTCTCGACGGGGGATGCAGACGTTTAACCGCGTTGTATACTCAGTGCTTAAACAATGACATCAATGGTACAGATCGTGAAGCAACTGCCCGAGAGCCAGGCGAGTCTTCAGAAGGTAGAGAACCTGCTACGAACCAAGACACAGAAGTTACTGACTAAAGCAAAACCCCTGGCAGTCCATGTCACCAGTAACGTGGTGGCGAATGTGGCCGTGGTGAAGTGACAGGGGGAAATTATGTTCTTCCTGCTGCCACTGCGGCTGTCGTCGCTACAGTGGTGAGTGGGGTGGCCGGGCACTGTCTCGGAATAACTCACCCCATCTCAAAGATCGCCATCAGTGGTGCCTCCTACACTGTTGCCGCCAAGCTCATGGGTGAATGTGTTACACTAATGGAGGCCGCGGTTCTAGGGCTAGCAAAGAGTGCAATGGCTGAGATCATCGTCGCCTACGTTTAACCCCTCTGAATAGTGAGAGATGGATCACGAGACCCCTGCAGCATATGAGGCATGGCGTGCCGGAGGGCAGTGTGTAGCCCATAGTCGAGCACGCGGACTGAGGATCGGCAATGCCCGGGAATGGTGGACCGCCCACAAGGCATGCCCCTGCAGAGGGCCAGTACCCTGAGCACTGCTACCTATTCCCTTGGCCGACTGCGTGGTCCTCCTATGCCCAACTATTTCACCGGCAGTATGACTAGTAGGTTTAAGCTGTCTGTATATGACTATGACTCTGTCACTCACAGACCTAGAAAGCAAAGAGCTAGGCGATCTTGCTCACTTGGGCGAGGCACGCCTCGGTTCAGAGGACACTGATGCCCCTATCTCCTTCCTAGACTTCGATGAGAAGGGAGAGCCGCGGGAGATCCGAGGCACCATCCTAACCCGAGATCTCATCAGGAACACTATTACCGTAGGACAATCGGCCATTAACAAGGCCAAGACTGTATACAAGGGGATGGGCATCAAGGAGGGCGACGATGCTCGGTATGCTCGGAGTCGATGAGGCTGGAGCCATCAAGGTTATGGCGGAGTCCTATGCACAGGACCTGGTTAAGGATCTCCTGAAACCACGGAGCTCATTCCGACAGGATGGAGAGAATCTCAAGATAGGCACCCTCAGCCTGAGCAGTATCACTGTCGACGGCCAAACAGGTGCAGGTGCTATCAACAGCCTCCGGCTACCAGAGGTGAAGGGGACAGGGTTCTTTAATTTGCCGTTTAAGACCACAGGATAGTCATGGCTTCCCATGCATGTATCATACATATACTGGATGTACTAGACACTGTGGGTGCTGACACAGGCCCTCTACGCTATCGTCTCAGCTGGTGCTGGGATTTCATGCTTGATGCCTCTATCGCATCCTTCATATCCGCCGGAGGTGCAGGATTCCCCACTCTGCAGGCGAAAGAGCTGGTGCAGGAAGTACTGCCATTTAGTCTCCCAGATATAGACGAGGCTACCACCGACCAAGTGCTAACCATCCTCTGCACGCATGTCTGTACCAATCAACAATAGGCTGGCCGATGCTGGCCAGGCGGTGCTGATCATTGCCCCGTCAGGACACGAGAAAAACATCTTGCTGCAGGCTCTCCTGGCCGAACATCTACACTCTCAATACATCCTTCTGGTGTCTGACTCCACCGCTGAAGCGGTTGACAGTAATGATCAATGGTACAATGGCCCAATCACCAAGACGCAGAACCTGCAAGCACTGATGGAGAAGCAGCTGGCAGCCCGACTGACAGAACCACTTGTTCTAGTTATTGATGACCCTGCAATGGACCAGAAGACAGTCACCTACCTAAGCAACATCACCAGGCGCATCCGGCACACAAAGATAACTGTCTTCATCCTCTTTCAGAAGTACACCCGCGAGATCTCACCAGACATCCACCACAATGCCCGGTTGCTATACTTCAGCTCGAGACCATATACGACAGCCTAACCCTCAAGGAGAGCACAGGGGACTTTATCGCAGGAGTACAGAGGGCAGCTAAGCTGTACCGCTTCATCTTCAGTAAGAAGGAGACAGGTGAGCTGTCACACTTCAAGCCATCTCTGAAAAAGACGCAGACCGTTACCTACATGCTGAATCCAGCCAGGAAACTAGCCTGCTCTACACGTCATCGCTGACAGACTGTCGCAGCTGCTGCAGCTTTTTTTTCATTCATCAGTAGGCTGAGGAACTACGTCCACGGTCTCCACTACTTCGTTAGAGTCTTGAGGAACTTCATCAGAGTCTTGAGAACCTTCGTCAGAAGCTACTCCATCAGAAGCTACTTCGTCAGGTCCGTACTGTCGCTTAAACTCTATCCACTGAGGGTCATCTTTTGGGATTCTCTTCATCTGGTTCTTCTCACGGTAGACCCACTTTAGCCATCTGTGCTTAGCATCTGGCTTGTGAGGGGATTTGATGAGGTAGTCCTGGTAGTTATCTGGGAATTTCGTAAATGCATGCAAATCACTGGCCAATCGCCTGCGCCCTTTTTCGTTGAAGATGTGCTCAACAGCCTCCTTGCGGCCAACAGTGACCCCCTCATGAGTACTTTCTGCATGACCGCTGTCGTGGCTCTCCGCTACAGCATCACTGACCTCCTCCCTGAAGTAGTTATTTGCTCCAGACTATCCAGCATCTCTCACGCTTCCTGGCTATGGAGGCTAAATACAGCACCCCACTTCCCGACCATTAGTAGATCTTTGGTTTCAACCCTCGCCCTTTGGAGAGCTAGAATAACAGGACTGTTAGTTGGGACCACAGGTAGGTTGGGTAGTACCTTGCCCTGGGTGCTGTCTAACTTCCGGTAAAGTATCCGAGTCAGGAGTTCTTTTGTACTATGAGCTGGCGCGCCTTCCTCTATGGCAGCCAGTATCTCCGCATCAGACAGAGGTGTAACCTTGGCTCGCTCGTGGATAATGTTGATGTCACGAAGCAGTCCTCGGACCCTGTCACAGTGGGACAGTGCACGCCGTGGCTGTCGTGCTGACAGTCATGCCGACTTGTCCTGCTGCCTATAGACAATCTGCTGGAGAACTTTACCAAAGATGGCAGCCGTTTAACCCCTATATATACCCAGACCTTTAAACATGCTGCAGTATGTGCAACATCCAGATGGGACCATTGAACCCGCGACATCGCACCGCACTAATCCTCGGAAGGCCTGCCTGACGGTCATTCGACCCAGTATACACGATGAGAACCTGTTGTCCGCTGCTGGGAAGTACATTGACTTTGCAATCTTGGCACAGATCCACGAGATCAAGAGCATGACACTCGAGTTCAAGCTTCAGAGCACACTAGAACAGACGGAAGGGAAAGGGGTACTACACTGTGGGGTGCAATGAGGGGGTTCACGGAATTCGAACAACGGGCAGGTGTCGAGAAGACCATGGCAGTTCCACTCTTAACCCTCCTCGAGAACACACACATGAATCCAGCTGCCATGCAGGATAGGCTGTTCTTCCGGGTGTACACTGAGCAGCTCGCAGATGCGATGATGAATGCTCCAAGACTTCATGTCTGGCATAACGAGAATGACCAGGAGCTGAAGCAAACGTGTTCCAAACAGTGGATTGTGCATGTGGAGCGAGAACACCAGCCGGTCCAAGCCACAGCTAACCAACGGGTAGAGCTGACATTGCATCGTGGTGCATCGGACTGTGTCGCTGTTGCGGTCCTGGTTCAGAAGGGAGGAGCCATCCAGCAGGTGGATAAGCTAGACGACTTCAAGCTTGTGATTGCCAACTCTACTGACAGAAAACTAAGTCATATGCACCTCTGCGCCTAACCAGTGGAAGTGACGACCTCGAGTCAGCCATCACCACCTAGGGGGAAAGGGCATCCCACCTAATCAGGGCAACCGGCTCAGCTTCAACATCGGAACCCTCATAGCTGGGACTCACTCATTAGGTGTGACGGTACTTTACTTTGGCTATGCTAAGCTTTGCGTGTCGAACACATCAGGTATTCAGCTTGAGCGTGCGTAGAGCACGACTTCTGTCATCACCGCTGCAGCTGCCACCACTACTATAAACTTTGCTGTCTATCTTTACAGCCTCGTAGTACTCATCGACTCTCATCTGCCTCTTTGAGGCTCTGGTTGGCCTGAGCTCAGAGTTGTCGTCAGCGTGCCTCCCTCTGGCGCATATGCTCGAGTGCTTTGCTGTACTTAACCTTCTGCTTAGACAGCTTCTCCATCACCTGGTTATGACGCTCACGCTCGACCTCTGCCGCCTTCTTGTCGGAGTCCCCAGTTCGCCAAGGCAAACACGCCGCATTCATTATTGCCAAGGCCATGCTATAGACTACAGTTTAAAGCTACTATATAACTGCCCCAGCGACGGATCCCCAGAGCGATGTATGAACCAGAGGCTGATCCAGTCGAGGATATAGATGAGGAGGACTATGATGAGGAGGATGATTATGATGCAGACGACTACGATGTAGCGGTGACCGCGGGTGAGTATGATGATGCAGCGGAGACCGCGCCTGAATCCCGCAAGCTAGTACACAGAACGAAAGGAATCTATCGCACTTACGTAAAAGGTTCTATTGGTCCGCTGGCAGCAGTTGGGGCTCTGATCGCTGTTCACAACGAAGGCTGGCGAGACGGTCCGCAAGATCACCAACAATGCTCTCCATGGGGTGGAGAAGATTTCTGAAGCCATACCAGCCATCGCTCAGGAGTAGGTACGTTCTTCGGAGTCGCAGGCCCTTGGCTACTGTACATTGCCATAGCGCTAGCGGCCATCTGGGCCGCCGAACATTTAAGCCGTACTATATAAGGATGGCGTCTCTGTACGACCTGGTCAAGTCCCTTAACTTCCGAGGGTTGGTCGATAAACTAATGTTCAGTAAGAATCCAGCAGAGATTAGACGCCAGTGTATGGATGTCTTCAGTGATGGTCGAATGAATGACGGCCATCTGTTCGTCTGTTTAGAGTTCACCCAGGCCATGCGTGACAGGACGGGAGTGGATATCAGTGATGAAATCCGGGAGTTTATCAACTGTCTTTCTTGAGGAACTCAACTATCAGCCTGGTGGATATTACCGTGAGCCCCCTCAACTACTCGAGGCTGCACGTCGCAAGGGCCACAACTTCACATTGGAGAGTTAGCCAGTGGCTCAGCCGCCAGGCGATGTGGCAGATATACATACCTCGTCCACGGCACATCAGGCATGCCCATTTCGAGGAAACTGTCCTGAACAGAATTCACCAGGCAGATGTTCTATTCCTTCCACACGACTCGGTTGATTGTAAGACATACAAGTATGCCCTCACCATCGTCGATGTCGCCAGCAGGTACAAGGCGGCAGTACCGCTCACAGACAAGTCAGCTGGCCAGGTGGCCCAGGCATTCCAGGGTGCCTACGAGGCTTTGGAAAAAACCCTCCAGTGGCCGGAATTGTTGCAGGTGGATGAGGGTAAGGAGTTCAGAGGGGAGACTGCAACCCTATTGAGGAAACACGGTGTGGCAGTTAGGCGAGGCGAGGTAGGACATCACCGTGCCCAGGCTATCGTTGAGCGGTGGAATCGGACACTGGCAGAGAGACTATTCCCACACCAATACGCCCAGGAAATGGCCACGCCGAGTGAACGTTCTAGAGTATGGGTGAGAGGGCTGCCTGCTGTGGTGGAGAGATCCAATGCCGAGGTTACTAGGCCAATCGGGAAGAAGCGGGTAGAGGCTATCAGACATTCTGCTGGTCACAGCTCTAGAGGAGCGAACAAGGGAGAGGAGTGGCTACCACATGATACTCTGGTTCGGTACCTGTATGAGCCTGGTGAGCTGGAAGGTGGTCGACGGCGTGCAACAGATCCTAACTGGTCGATAGATGTTCACAGGCTTGAAAGGGATGTGGAGCCGGAGGGGCGGCCTACAGTGCTACCTGGCATGCCAGCACGGAGTGCCTAGGCGAGCATTTGTCGCAGAAGAGCTTCAGCTAGTCTCTGAAGACACACAGCTACCACACCCTAAGGGTGCTAACATCTGGCAGCACATGGCGCTTATCACAGTAGAGTTCAAATTTTTCCTGCACACACGTCACCATACCCTGGTTGTGCATGCGTAGGCTTCGGTTTTTAGCTCTGTCCACCCCGCCATGTAGGGTGCTGTAGAACCTCTGCCAAGAGACCTCATTCTGCCGCTTTGACATTCCCTTAGCTGAGCACTTACTTGCAGCTGCGCTCTCCACGTAGTAGCATTTGGAGCAGAGAGCGATGCCACGAGAGCCTTCGAACTCGAGCTTGAACAGTCCCGGAGTCCGTCCAGACCATTTGTCCCAAGCTAGTCAGTCCCGCTTATGAGCCTGGTACTCTGCTCGCATCTCAGGCCGAATGACATCGTCGAGGTTGGAGCCTGCTATAGCGATATACATGGAGTCAGTGTCCATCTGCAGGTACTCAAAGCTGTCACGAGCTACGTAGCAATCGAGGAAGTAGTAGTAGAACTCCAGCATTCGCAGCTTGGCGAGCTCATAAACAGCTATCCCCACCTGGAAGGGCCTTCGAATTGTGATTCTCGGCTTGCGACTCTAAAGCTCGTATGACTCACCGATCTCCTCGAGATCTTAGAACCATGCACTACGCAGGGCCTTGTCTACCACGCGTTTATCCTTCGTGAAGCTGGTGTTGCTATGACGTTCTAGGGCCTCCATGAGCTTCCCATAGGCACTGTTGCCAAGGATTTTGAAGAGATCTGCCAAGCGCGCTTTGCTCTTATCTACATCTCCAGAGCGGCGGGCCTCCGTACCATTCTCCACGAACCACTCGAACGGGTGCTTGGCCTCATAGTCTATGGTGCGGTATACAGCAGTGATCCCCAGGCCATGGGTTATATACCACTTGAGGGTCGGGGCGTACAGCAGCCACTTCTTGCTAGAGGGCACCGACCAGCTTCTGGGTGCTTGGCCACTTCCTCCCTCTTCGCCCTAGATATGCCAGCATCTCAGACGAGATTGCCTCTACCGGGATCTCGCGGTTATAAAAGAGAGGAGGCATTTCCTCGAACTTTGCCCACAGAGCCTTGGGGACCTCTATATCCACCTCAGCAAACCCAAACCAGGTGTCTGCTAGGAGAGCCTCCTTAAAGCTAGCTACCCCACTGGAACCGGACCAATGGCGCAATTTCTCCTTACCACATGGCATCTCTTTGGCCATCGCTGACAGGTACAGAGCATTTGCGTCATAGCCGAGTAGATGTTGGCAGACACGCTCACTCTGGCGGATTCGAGTCACACCGGCCTCGTGGTATCTGGTGAACACGATGCTGGGACCGCCAACAACAGCACCCTTCAGCATCTTGTAGCCTTCCTTGTCCGGTGAATAGAGGCTAACATCTGGCATGTGCTGAGCGGTTCCACGTAGGAGGTACTGCAGTGACACACCTGGGAGAGACACCGTGTCCATGAGGATGTCTATTTCTCGTTCTGTGTAGAACTCCCGCATCCGCTCTAGGGCGTCGATGAATGGACTGACGTCCAGGTTGTTGTAGTATCGCAGCCAGTCGGCGAAGTTCAGCATTCCATGCTCGCTGAATGTCTGGTTACACTGTTCCCACTCTGTTCGCGTCAAGAGGTAGCCACCCTTGAGCTTAGATGTCCATGCTGAGTAGTCAGGAAGCCCTGGCTAGTTGAGCTTCTCATGTGTATGTCAAACCATTCATACGGGAGCCAGCTCTTCTGCTGTGTACACCCGTAAGCTTTGACCCATACCACGTACGATACTCCTGGGCCGAGGTAGTTCAGCACATCGAGAAACTATAGCTCAGGTGTTATGAGGAACATGATCTGACTAGCCTTCTTGGCGACTTTCACTGTACCGGTACCGTCAGTCAGCTCATCGACAAACCACTTCTTGATGAGGCTCAGGTCATACCGCCCAGAGTTGAACCCCAGTACAGGCACTTCGTCACACCACTCATTGATCAGTCGCACCTGTTGCTTTGGGAGCTTGTCCAGGTCTGTCGGCATGTACTGTGCCCTAACCCTTGTCCGGATTAGAGATGCTCGCCGTTCGATTTCCAGCATGAACTCTCTGATCAGTTCTTTGGGGGTCAGGATTGCAGAGGTGAGTGGGCTCACTCGTGGCGCCCTCTAAGGAGGAGCCAACTGACACAGAGATAGGTATGTGAGTACTCTCGATTGTGAGTCTCTGTAGGATGAGTCCTGATACCATCTAGGAGTGCTTCGAAGTCGTAAACTATGAAGTGTGGGTATGGGACAGTCCGAACTCGTTTAGGGACGCTTGGGCAGCGTTTTATACAGCACTCGCACTGTGCCACAAGCGTGCATCCAGAGGCTCGCAGCTTCTACTCTCTCAGGACTGTCTTGCGGTATCCTCACCTCGCTGGTGTTGTGGACACCTGTGCCAGTGACAGCCATGGAACTGGTAAACAGTGTTGGTGGTCGGATCATAACCATCTACGGGAGCGCCCTCGATCCAACACTCCCCACCGTGCCCACACTCTACATGGTGTATGTGTACACCTCTGTTTCTCAACTCATACTCGATCCAACGGGTAGCCGCTGAACTGGATGGTTGGGGCGGATAGAAGGCTTTCTCATACGCAGACTGTGGCGCCTCAACCTTCTCGCCAGGACACACGATTTTTGTTTTGCCGCCTGTACAGTGATCAGTTGAAGATGGCATGCCTTTGTAAACCTCTGCTGACAGTGACTGCAGACTAGTGTATGTGCCAGCTTGGAGATGTTCTTGATGTAGAAGGCGTGGTGGTCCCACACTCCGATGGTATTGAGCCGCTTGCCTGATCAAGTGCCAGGTGCCCTGTTCGGTTTGTTCATACACGCGAATCCCGATCTTGGTGAAGAACTCTACCTTGTCCAGCTGATCCAGTGCGGTCTTGCGGACATCAGGTACTGTCACTGTCTTGCCGTAGAACTGTGTGGCAAGCTCTCATGCAGGAGTTGTACTTCTATCAGCTCTCGCTCCTCAGTGGACTGCTAGACATCTCCAGAGACACATGTTGTCCCTATAGGTGTCGAGGGCAGTCATACTCTTCTTCTGTCGTAGCCAGTCTGGGAGGGGGTCTGTCCCAAGCAGAGGTTGGCGGTCGATGACAGCCCGGTCCTCAACGTTGATTGATCGAACGAAAGCCCACTTGGTGTTAGGTTGATCGATATTGTCAGTGTCGAGGCGGGCTTGCTCTCTTGCTGCCACCCAGTCCTGAGCTGCTCCTATCGTGTTCAGCCACGGGCTCCCTGGAGCATTCTTGTGGAAGAGCATCACTCTACCGTCTTCGATATGACGGATGTGATAGGTATGGGTGTAGCGGAGGTAGAAGGTGTTCTGGACAGTCTGCTGGATCTTTTGCATGATCTGGCCTGTGAGGTCTCCTTCTAGACCTCTGAAGAATGTCCAGCGTACTGACCAGCATCCTCTATCCTCTGTCTCCCTTTCGCCGAGACGCTGGTCAAGAATGTGTTCGCCTTCTCGCCTTATGTTCCGGGCTAAGGGTTCAGACCTCGGCCCCCTCCCTCATCACTCACTTAGTGATCCAGCATAGGAGAGGTAAGCGCTCCAGTGGATGGTCCGCCATCCGCCATGCTACAGTCTTGGCTCGCAAGCTAGCAGTCACCTCCTCGTCCAACTGACGAAGCTCACGTATCCGCTGTGCTTTCTTGTGGAGATTCCAAGGATCATCTTTGGTAAGCGCTGGCAACCTTCCCGTCGTCATTGCCTGGGAGAGTCGCTTCTGCCACTCCTCGGCACGGACCTGTCCGATCATCTGGAGCAGGTCGGCTTTCTTGGCCTTAGAGTAGCCTCTAGGGCCGAATTGCTTTGCAATAGCGCGAAGCTGTGCAACAGTAATCCCTGTCTAAATGGGCGTTCAGACCCTATTATGTGTGGCGATCAGTACCTGTGGGGGGTGTATATCCCTGTGGAGGCCTGTCTCTAAATAGGCGTTCAGACCCTATTATGTGTGGCGATCAGTACCTGTGGGTGGATGCCTGTCTCTAAAGGGGCGTTCAGACCCTATTATGTGTGGCGATAAGTACCTGTGGGTGATGTATATCCCTGTGGTTGCCTGTCTCTAAATGGGTGTTCAGACCCTATTATGTGTGGCGATCAGTACCTGTGGGTGGTGTATATCCCTGTGGATGCCTGTCTCTAAATGGGCGTTCAGACCCTATTATGTGTGGCGATCAGTACCTGTGGGTGGTGTATATCCCTGTGGATGCCTGTCTCTAAATGGGTGTTCAGACCCTATTATGCGTGGCGATCAGTACCTGTGGGTGGTGTATATCCCTGTGGATGCCTGTCTCTAAATGGGCGTTCAGACCCTATTATGTGTGGTGCTGGCGATCAGTACCTGTAGGTGGTGTATATCCCTGTGGATGCCTGTCTCTAAATGGGTGTTCAGACCCTATTATGTGTGGCGATCAGTACCTGTGGGTGGTGTATATCCCTGTCTCTAAATGGGCGTTCAGACCCTATTATGTGTGGTGCTGGCGATCAGTACCTGTAGGTGATGTATATCCCTGTGGATGCCTGTCTCTAAATGGGCGTTCAGACCCTATTATGTGTGGTGCTGGCAATCAGTACCTGTGGGGGGTGTATATCGCTGTGGGTGGCTGTCTCTAAATGGGCGTTCAGACCCTATTATGTGTGGTGCTGGCGATCAGCACCTGTGGAGGGTCCGTCATGTTGATGTGATAGTGGATGCTCGTCTCTAAATGGGCATTCAGATGTGTGTGGGGTTGATCACAAGGCGGTGCCCGATGCGTGTGGTTGATGGCGATCAGTGGTGCATATCACTGTGGAGGCTTGTCTCTAAATGGGCGTTCAGACCCAGGTAGTAGCAGTGTGATACTACCTCGCTGGCAGCCGTTCGGCGATCCGTGGCGGCCCCCACAACCTATGCCCCAGGGATTGAGAGGGTGGTGGGGGCCACGGATCACCGAACGGCGCCTGTCCGTCGTAGGTGGCCTGGTAGGCCCTGTTATGCATGAAGTGTTCCCGGTGGAAGAAGATGTCAATCTGGTCCCCACGGACCTCCGCCGTTTCCTTTTGTCCAAATGGAAATTTTCGAGCATGCTCTGAGGGAGGGGGGGGGCCCTTTCCATTTGTCTAAATGTTAACTTTCGAGCATGCTCTGAGGTAGGTGGTATCATTTTGAACCCGACACTACTACTAGTAGGCTTTTAACTGATTTTCAGAAAATCCAAGATGGCCCCAGAAAAATTGAACGATCCAAATTCTGTATACACGTTCTGAAACCTCCCAGCATAGTAGCCTTCCAGCCAGTTCTGGCTGAAATTACCTAAGCAGTTAATGAGGAGTAGCATTTTAAATGATTTCCCGCCATTTTTTGGAAAATCCAATGCTATGCTAAGGCCCTTCCCACTGAGTTTGATTGAAAGCAGCCAAGTGGTTAATGAGGAGTAGGCTTTTAACTGACTTCCAGAAATTTTCAGAAAATCCAAGATGGTCACTGGAAAAATTGACCAGTCAAAATTCTGTATACATAATCTGAATCCTACCACCATAAGGTCCATGCAGCCAAGTCTGATTGAAATCGTCTAAGCAGTTAATGAGGAGCAGCATTTTAAACCACTTCCAGCCATTGTTCGGAAAATTTAAGATGGCCACTGAACAAAGTGACCAATAAAAATTCTGCATACAGCTATGAAGCACACACCACTAGGGGCCTTCCAGACATGTTTGCTTGAAATCGTTCAAGCGGTGAATGACTGATAGCTTTTTAGCTGATTTCCCTATATTAAAAAAAAAATTTGAAAAAATTGGCCAATCAAAATTCTGTATACACGTTCTGAAACCTACCAGCCTAGTATCCTTCCAACCAAGTCTAGGGTCCTTCCCACTGAGTTTGATTGAAATCGTTAATGAGGAGTAGGCTTTTAACTGACTTCCAGAAATTTTCAGAAAATCCAAGATGGCCATCGGAAAAATTGACCAATTAAAATTCTGTATAAGAGTTCTGAAACCTACCACCTACCACCCTAGGATCCGTCCAGCCAAGTTTGATTAAAATCAATCAAGCGTTTAATGAGGAGTAGGCTTTTAAAGTCAAAGTTAACGGACAGATGACACACACGATGGGCGGTCACCATGGCATAAGCTCACTTGGCCCTTCAGGCCAGGTGAGCTAAAAATCAGCCAAAATCCAAGATGGCTGCCAGCCCAATTGGCCGATCGGCTTTGTTTGAACAAACTTTAATCTCTATGAACTAAGGATGCTTCCTGCCACCATATAACAGAACTTGGAGCAGTGGTTCTTGGGCATGTAGTTTAAAAAAAATGGATGTGGGTGTGTATCGCTCACGTGCAACAGCAGGATCTGAACCATGGCCCATGATACATTTGCCAGGAAATACAAACATTTCTCTACAAAGCATGGAAACCTAAGTTCAAAATGTGGAAAGTTTGACAAGGAAACGTGAAATGATAAAAAATTGGCCTCACCTGGACCATTTGCATTCAAACCATTTGCATTTAAATAGACACGATGGATGATTTTCGGAAAATCCAAGATGGACACCAAAATATTAACCAATCAACTCTCGTTTTAATATGTTGAAGCCTACCGTCATAGGATCGTTACACCCAAGTTTTGTTGAAATCGGGCTATTGATCGAAGGAGTACCGTTTTTAAATGGTTCCGGAAAACTTTCAGAAAATCAGAGATTGCTGCCAAAACATTGACCTATCGAAATTCTGAATAGGCTACGAGAATAGGATCTTTCCACCATCAAAATCAAGACGTCAAAATTCTGTATACAGTTCTGAAGCGTACCGGCCTAGGGTCTTCCAGCTGAGTTTGGTTGAAATCGACCAAGCGGTTAATTCAAAAGTAGCCTTTTAACTGATTTTCCAAAATGTTCAGAAAATCCAAGATGGTCACCGGAAAAATTGACTGATCAAAATTCTGTATGCATGTTCTAAAGCCAACCGCCACAGGCTCATTCCAGTCAGTCTGCTTGAAATCGCCCTAGTACTTAATGAGTAGATGATTTTCAGCTATTTTCCCCAAAATTCTAGATGGCCACTGAATAAATTGACCAATCCAAATTCTGTATACAAGCTCTGTAGCATACCATTTTAGGGACCTTCCAGCCGAGTTTGCTTGAAGGAACTGGTTCAAGCGGTTAATGAGTAGCGTTTTAAACAATTTCCTCCTTCCAAGTTTGATGAAATCAGCCCAGTGGTTATAGAGGAGTAGGCTTTTAAGTGATTTCCAGAAATTTTCAGAAAATCCAAGATAGCCACCGGAAAAATTTACCAAATCCAAATTCTGTATACAAGTTCTAAAACATACCAGCATACTATCCCCCCACCTACGTCTGGTTGAAATTGCCCGTGCAGTTAACAAGGAGTAGTGTTTTAAACGATTTCCCATTTTTCAGAAAATTCAAGATGGCTGGCAAAAAAAATTGACGAATCAATATTCTGTATATGTATAGTTTTAAAGTCTACCCCCATAGGAGCTACCCCCATAGGAGCATTCATGCCAAATTAATTTGAAATCTGCCAAGCGGTTAATGAGTAGCATTTTAAAGCAAAAGTTGACGGACGGCCGGACGGACAGTCACCATGGCATAAGCTCACTTCGCCATTCTGGCCAGGTGAGCTAATAAGGTTGACCAACCTGCTTCAGCTCCTGCTCTAGACGAAGTGTTAAGTCAATCGGTCAGACGGTCAAGAAATGTTTAAAGGTGTTTCTAAAAAATAAAAATAGTTTTATCTTAACATGAACGACCAATCTGATTTGTTGAGAAGTAACTTAATGGATAAAGGAGACAGCATATAGATAACGGACAGTCAACATGGCATAAACTAACTTGACCTTTCAAGGCCAGGCAGGCATAAACTAACTTGACCTTTCAAGGCCAGGCAGGCATAAACTAACTTGACCTTTCAAGGCCAGGCAGGCATAAACTAACTTGGCTTTTCAAGGCCAGGCAGGCATAAACTAACTTGACCTTTCAATGTCACGCAGGCTAAAAACCAAAGCACCCTTGCTGTTAACCCTTTAATGACTAAATTTCTTCGAGAAATTAAAATATTTACTTATTGAATGTCCATTTGCAGGCCAAGAACTATTTTTGAAAATTTACCACTGTAATGACTGGCTATGTTACCATTAGCCATTTACACACATTACACACCCATTAGCCACACATTAGTCATTTCAGTGGTAAAATTTAAAAAATGGTCTTCTTTTGGCCTGCAGATGAACATTACTCAAACACACTACAGAGGCCGGTTTCGTCATGAAAGGGTTAAATATGTTAAAATATTTCTAGATTGTTAGATCTACATACATGCGTTTGCTGTATACCGGCACGCTGATAAGACGATAATGTGGGTGCGTGCGTTGTTAGTGTGCCACCCGTCATGACATTGTCCCATCCAGGGGACAGACTGCGTGCACATATCACACTACTCACAGTCTGTGGGGGCTGTTGCTGCTGGGACATTGCTTGCACAGATGGCTTGCTTGCTATGACTGTGGACGATGCTTGCCCAGATGGCTTGCTTGCTATGACTGTGGACGATGCTTGCAGCAGCTTTTCCAACTCATCCAGAGTCTTTGTGGTGTCTAGATCATCTACATGTTTGCGTGGCTTTTTCTCGTCAATAACTAGGAGAAATTAAATATGCAAATATTAAACAAGAAGCCCAATGGGCCTGCATCTCTCACCTGGTACTTAGGCATTTCAACAAGAGGTCCAAGGGGCCTGCATCGCTCACCCGGTACTTAGGCATTTAAACAAGAGGTCCAATTGGCCTGCATCTCTCACCTGGTACTTAGGCATTACAACAAGAGGTCCAAGGTGCCTGCATCTCTCACCTGGTACTTAGGCATTACAACAAGAGGTCCAATGGGCCTGCATCTCTCACCTGGTACTTAGGCATTTCAACAAGAGGTCCAAGGGGCCTGCATCTCTCACCTGGTACTTAGGCATTTCAAGAAGAGGTCCACGGGGCCTGCATCTCTCACCTGGTACTTAGGCATTTCAACAAGACGTCCAATGGGTCTGCATCTCTCACCTGGTACTTAGGCATTCCAACAAAAGGCCCAAGGGGCCTGTATCGATCACCTAGAACATAGGCATTTCAACAAGAGATCCAAGGTGCCTGTATCGGTCACTTGGTACATAGATATTTCAACAAGACGTCCATGGTGCCTGTATCGGTCACCTGGTACATAGGCATTTCAACAAGAGGTCCAAGGTGCCTGCATCAGTCACCTAGAACATAGGCATTTCAACAAGAGATCCAAGGTGCCTGTATCGGTCACTTGGTACATAGGCATTTCAAGAAGAGGTCCAAGGTGTCTGCATCGGTCACCTAGAACATAGGCATTTCAACAAGAGGTCCAAGGTGCCTGTATCGGTCACTTGGTACATAGATATTTCAACAAGACGTCCAAGGTGCCTGTATCGGTCACCTGGTACATAGGCATTTCAACAAGAGGTCCAAGGTGCCTGCATCAGTCACCTAGAACATAGGCATTTCAACAAGAGGTCCAAGGTGCCTGTATCGGTCACTTGGTATATAGGTATTTCAACAAGACTTCCAAGGGGCCTGCATCGGTCACCTAGAACATAGGCATTTCAACAAGAGGTCCAAGGTGCCTGTATCGGTCACCTGGTATATAGGCATTTCAAGAAGAGGTCCAAGGGGCCTGCATCGGTCACCTAGAACATAGGCATTTCAAGAAGAGGTCCAAGGGGCCTGTATCAGTCACCTGGTACATGGGCTTTTCAACTACAAAGGCCATTAACTATAAGTAGAACCCTAGCTGGCTAGAATTATAACACGAAAACAGCGGCCAAGTTTCTTTATGAATCAGCTACTCGTGAACAAAGTTTAATGGCTCTTAGTCCCTAATCATATCTCTCAAATTTCAGCTCAATCTATTCAGCGGTTCTGGAGACATTGTTTTCATGAAGAGATTGCCGCCGAAGTATTTGGCCAAACAACTTTACTTGAACAACCTTGGTTCAGCTGTTGCCCTAGATGTTGCTGTATGAGTTATGGCTCGATCCCACCAAGCAGTTTCAGATATTTTAAACAGATATTTCTAAAAATCGGCATTAACATCCATTAACATTCGGCCCATTGAAATCGGCCCAGTCGTTCTCGAGAAGACGACATTTTAAATTTCCTATTGCTTTAGTATTTAAGGGAGCTTTTAGAGGGAAAAGGTCCATGATGATGGCCGCCAAACCATTTATCCGACAGTTTCCAAAATGGCAAATTTGAAATCAGAATACACAAAAACCTATATAAAAGCAATTTCGGCTTCAAAATCCATCAAATAAAAAATCCAATATGACCGCCAAACATGCTACATTTTGATTGGCCCACCACAGCCATGCTTTTTGACGTACCAGCTTTCCTTGAATAAACTTTAATGGCCCTTAGTCCCTAATGATATCTCCCAAATTTTGGCGCGATCCATTCAGCGCTTCTGAAGACGAAATTGTTTTCGCGAAAACCAGGTCATCCAAGATTGCCTGCAATCGATTTTGCCAATTAATTTCTCTTTAACAAACTTGGTTCAGCTCTTGCATTTTTAAAAATGTTTCTAAAAATTAGTCAAAATCCAAGGTGGCCGCAGGGCAAATTGTCCGATCGACTTCCTTTGACAAACTTAGATCTGTATACGCTACGGATGCTTCCTGCCAAGTATGATTGAAATCAGCAAATCGTTCCCTATAAGACATTTTTTATTTCTTATTGCTTTAGTATGGGAGCTTTTGATGGGCAAAAGATACAAGATGGCGGCCAAACCGTTTATCTGACAATTTCCAATTTGAAATCAGAATACCCAAAAAACAAGAGATCTAAGGGCCTGTGGCGCTCACCTGGACCATTGGCATTTAAAGCATTTGCATTTAAATAGACATGATGGATGATTTTCAGAAAATCCAAGATGGTCACCAAAAAATTACCAATCAAGACTCTTGATTAATATGTTGAAGCCTACCATTGTTGAAATCGGGCTATTGATTGAAGGAGTACCATTTTTAAATGTTTCCGGAAAACTTTCAGAAAATCAGAGATTGCTGCCAAAACATTGAACTATCAAAATTCTGAATATAATTTCTAGATGCTACTACAATAGGATCCTTCCAGCCAAATTTGGTTGAAATTGCCCAAGCGATTAATGAGGAGTAGTATTTTATATGAATTCCCATTTTTCAGAAAATCCAAGATGGCCACCATCAAAATCAAGCCGTCAAAATTCTGTATACAAGATATGAAGAGTACTGGCCTAGGGTTCTTCCAGCTGAGTTTGTTTAAATCAGCCAAGCGGTTAATGAGGAGTAGCCTTTTAACAGATTTCCAACAATATTCATAGAATCCAAAATGGCTGCCAGAAAAATTGACCAATCAAAATTCTGTATGCAAGTTTTGAAGCCTACTGCCCTAGGCTTGTTCCAGCTAGTCTGGTTGAAATTGACCAAGTAGTTAATGAGTAGATGATTTTCAGCCATTTTTCGGAAAATTCAAGATGGCCACCGAACAAACTGACCAATCTAAATTCTGTATAGTCTCTGAAGCATTAGACTTTAGGTCCCTTCCAGCCGAGTTTGCTTGAACTCGTTCAAGCGGTTAATGAGATAGCCTTTTAACTGATTTCCCAAAATTAGGTCAACTGGTCAGTAACTCTTTTTGTGGTTTTCTTACGCTGGATCAGTTGGATCCAAAATGTGAATGTCAGTGCTCTGTTCTGCACTTGCTTTTATACTCTCGGTCCCGGTTACAGTTGCTCCTTGGAAAAAACTTTCAAAAACTTATCTATCTACACACCAGAAAACGTTGTTTTTTCTCTCACAAAATGGATAGTAAACGTGAATTCACTAACACTCACATGGGCCTAAAATACAGATGTAAGGTCAAGACATAGTGACACACGTAATGTCATACACTTACTCACATGCACATAATGCCACTAACAGTTTGTGGAGGAAACCAAACGTGAATTCCACATACAGGCGGAAGAATATCTAAGGGATCTTAAAAACACAAAGATGCTCCTGCTGCTCAACATTTTAATTTGCCCAATCATAGTTGACAGAACGTGCCCTTTAAAATTATACATGTTCTTACTCATACCCTGAGGATCTCGACAAAAACTTATGTTAGGAAAGAACAAGTGAAGTATGGAATACACCCACCCCACACGCCAGATCCCATAGGGATCAACGACGTAGATTGGTGATTCCAAAATCCGAGTTGTTTTGATTTCCCAAAATTGTCAGAAAATCTAAGATGGGCGGCGGAAAAAAATGGACCAATCTAAATTCTGTATAGTTCTGAAATCTACCAGCCTAATTATCCTTCCAGCCACGTCTGGTTGAAATTGCTCAAACAGTTAATGAGTAGCGTTTTAAACGATTTCTTATAGCTGCCAGCATAGTATCGTTCCAGCCAAGTTGAAATCGCCCAAGCAGTTAATGAGAAGCATTTTAAACAATTCCCGCCATTTTTTTTTTAAATTCAAGATGGCCACCGGAAAAAAGGACCAACCAAAATTCTGTATATGAGTTCTGAAGCATACCACGCTAGGGTTCTTCCATCCAAGTTTGATTGAAATCGGCCCAGTGGTTATCGAGGAGTAGGCTTTTAAGTGATTTCCAGAAATTTTCAGAGAATCCAAGATGGCCACTGAAAAAATTGACCAATCAATCAAACGCGGAGTAGCGTTTTAAACGACTTTCGCCATTTTTTGTAAAATTGAAGATGGGCGCCTAAAAAAATTGACCAATCAAAATTCTGCATAGAAGTTCTGATGCATACCCCCATAGGGTCATCCAAGCAAATTAGGTTGAACTCCGCCAAGCGGTTAATGAGTAGCGCTTTTAATGGCCGGATGCCGGAAGGATGCCAGTCTCCATGGCATAAGCTTAATTGGCCATTCTGGCCAGGTGAGCTAACTAGATAAAAACAATTTCCGCTTCAAAATCCATCAGATAAAAAAGTCCAATATGGCCGCAAAACACGCTACATTTTGATTGGCCCATGGCGGCCATGTTTTCAAATGCATCAACTTCCCTTGAACATACTTTAATGGCCTTTAGTCCCTAATCATATCTCCACAGTTTCGGCCCAACAGTTCAGCAGCTCTGGAGAAGTAGTTTTCACAAAAACTAGGTCATCCAATATGGCCACCAAACCATTAGTGCAATTAGGTTCCTTTGAACAAAGTTGGTTCAGCTCTTGCTCTAGATGATATTTTATGAGTTTTGAATCGATCCCACAAGAGGTTTCAGAGATGATTTTTAAAGGCATTTCTAAAAATTTGCCAAACTCCAAGATGGCCGCCAATTTAGCCGATCGGCTTCGTTTGAACAACCTTTATTCCCTAAGGATGCTTCCTGGTCAACCACTATTCTCTAAGGATGCTTTCTTGCCAATTATACTAGAAATCGTCCCAGTGGTTCTCGCAAAGAAGACATTAAAAAATTTTGATTGCTTTAGTATGGGCGCTTTTGGCAGGAAAATAATCCAAGATGGCCACCAACCCATTTATCGACCTGTTGGTCAGCCAGTTTAAACCAGAAACATGGTTGCGATCCAACCATGATGCTCAACTTTACGGCTTTGCAATGAACTATAAGACCTTCTATATTTACTTTAGCTGGACTTCAAACAAAATAAACATAGAAGGCCTTATCAACAAGAGGCCCAAGTGTCTGTAATCCAAATGGCCACCAAAAAATTGACCAAACAAAATTCTGAAAAGAAGTTCCAGAGCCTACCACTCTAGAATACTTCCAGCCAAATTTGGATAAAATCCACTAAGCGGTTATGGATAAGATGCATTTTGACAATTTCCGGTAAATTTGTCAGAAAATGTATGGTTTTCAAAAAAAAAAAATGGATCCATTAAAATGCTGAATAGAAGTTCTGGAGCCTACCATGATAGGGTCCATCTATCCAACTATGGTTGAAATCTTTCAAGCGGTTAATGATAATTAGCCTTTAGACAATTTCCGGTAAATGTCATAAAATCTAAGGTTTTCTACAAAAAACCGGACAAATCAAAATTCTGTAAATAATCTCCGAAGCATATCCCCAACGGTCCTTTCAGCCACAGTAAGTTGAAATCTGTTGAGCGGTTAATGAGGAGTAGCGTTTTGACAATTTCCGGTTAATTTTTCATAGAATCTAGGTTTTCACCAAAAAACTTGACCAATCAAAATTCTGTATACATGTTCTGAAACCGAAAGCAATAGGGTCCTTCCAGCCAAATTAGGTTGAAATCAGCCAAGCAGTTAATGAGGAGTAGTGTTTTGACAATTTCTGATAAACCTTTCACAAAATGTAAGATTTTATTGCAAAAAATTTACCAATTAAAATTCTGTATAAAATTTCTGAAGCCTACCCGATAGGGTCCATCCAGCCAAATTAGGTTGAAATCTGCCAAACGGTTAATGAGTAGCATTTTTAAACAAAACTGTAAAAAAAAGGTTTTTAACAAGGTGACCTTGACCTTTGACTTTTTTACATCAACGTAATTGTGTGATGTCAGGTTCATTATAAGGAGGCATGTGTTTGGCTCCAGTGTGATTAACAAAACCCCACGATATAAACCGTGACCTTTGACCTTTTGACTACAAGGTCATCATGAGATCCCATATCATTATAAGGAAGCATGTGCCAAAGTTTGGGTCCAGTATAATTAACCAAACCTGAGATATAAACAGAAAAGTTGAGCTAAACGCAAATTGGCCGCCACCACCACCGGACGATGTGCAATGTATCGCAATAGCTCATTTTGCTTCATAAAGTCGAGCTAACAAGAGGTATCAGAAGATACCAAATATCTCACATTTTTAAGTTGCCGAAGTCAAGTCGCTATAGGACCCATAAGATCACCAAATTTCAAGTCGATCTTTTTTCCATTTGTCATTTTGAGTTCATTTCTGGCAAAAGAACTATTTTGTATTTTGACCCACAAAAGGTGCGTCTAGTCTGGTATTTAAAAAAAATCTTTTCATTTTGAGTTGAAAAATTGTATTTTTGGCCAAAGTTTTTTCATCGCGACCATTTTGGAAAATATTTTTTCTTGAAACCTTGGGGATGATTGCACAAGGAGTTTATTACAATGAATTGGTGCCCACCTTTGACCCCACCCCTACTCTCAGTTTGGCCCAAGATCAAAATAATTCCTTGTACTGTAGACTACTTATCATTGGTTTGAAAATGATATGCGACATGACAAGATTTTGAACATTTTTATTTTTTGCCCCACATTTCCGACCCCCAGGGCCGTACCCCTGGGTCATACCAAAATCCCACAAGTGTCATGCACATCCCTGGCCATATGTGCAATCATCCCCAAGGTTTCAAGTTTCTATCTGAAATGGTCTAGGAGGAGTTGCATTACAATCGATTGGTGCCCACTTTTGACCCTGCCCCCTACCCTCAGTTTGACCCAAGATCAAAATAATTCCTTGTACTGTAGACTACTTATCATTGGCTTGAAAATGATATGCAACATGACAACCTATGGAAAAATTAAATTTTTGACCCCACATTTCCCACCCCATGCCAAAATTCCAAGTGTCATGCACATCATTGTCCATATGTGCAATCATCCCCAAAGTTTCAAGTTTCTATCTGAAATGGTCTAGGAGGAGTTCCATTACAATCGATAATTACTGGCCAATTTTGATCTTTTGACCCCTGGGCCTAGCCCGGACAAGTCCTAAGCATCGCATAGAACACATCTATGAAGTTTTATTCAAATCGGATGACCCCTTGTGGGTGCAAATGTAATTTAAAAAAAGCTTAACCAAGAGATTATGAGTATAAATTGAATACAAAACACGCCTAAAATAACTAAGTTCAAAGATAAAAAAACCCTTTAGTTCCTAAGCATGGTATAGAACACATCTGTGAAGGTTTTTTAAAAATCTGATGACTCCTTGTGGGTGCAATGCAGCAAATGTCATTAAAAAACCCAATAACCATAGGTTTAACATTAAGCTGGACACAAAAATTATTCAAAGTTAAAACTTGAAAAAAATAAAGAAAAATTTCAAAAATCGGTATAGTTTTGATGTAAACTAGTCCTAAGCATCGTACAGAACACATCTGTGAAGGTTTTTCTCAAATCGGATGACCCTCACAAAGTTGAAAGATTTTGAAAGAAGCAGGTGCAAAACTTCAATGTCATTTAAAAAAAAAGTAACCAAAGGATTAACATTAAACTGGACACAAAAATTATTCAAAGTTAAAACTTGAGAAAAATAAAGAAAAATTTCAAAAATCGATATAGTTTTGATGTAAACTAGTCCTAAGCATCGTATAGAACACATCTGTGAATTTTTTTTTTAAATCGGATGAACCCTTAGGGGTGCAAATGTCATTTAAAAAATCCTTAATCAGAGCGGACGCCAACGCCGATACGGGATGTGTATCACAATACGTATTGTATCGGGATGGGTGTATCACAATACGTATTGTATCAGAATATGTGTGTCATGATACCTAAAGTATCGGGATATGTATAAGTATCGCGAGGTCCCTGGCACACCCCTAGTTAGTGCTGATGATCACATCCAGATTTCGGCAAAATGCAATCACAAGCTTTCGTGCAGAGGCATGTATTGCCACAATTTGAAAATGAATACATGCAGGCTAACTGAAGTTATCAAGCAGAGACCAAATAGTTTACGATTTGCAAGAAATTAAGGGGTATTACTCTGCTGATTACAGACAGATTTCAGCCAAACACAACTACAGTCAAGATGGATTTCTGAAATTTGAACTTAATCCATGCAAGCTAACTGAAGTTTTCGAGCGAAAACCAAATATTTAAAGATTTTTCAAGAAATTAAGGGTGAACACTGGTGAATACAGCTGGATGTTATTTGTTCACAATACTAGTCACAATCTCATGCAGAATGGACCCTTCCAGAGTAATGACGTCATAATCAACTAAGCGGCGTGTAGGATAACATCATAATCATTGTGTCATAAATGATTCTATATGGACCGCATTTAACTCTTAAAAGTCTGACACGTTTAAAGAAATGGATGTCCCTACTACTTAATCAACATGCTATTGAATATTTTGAAACTAATTTGACTAGTCACAGTCTCATGCAGAGGGATGTAGTTCCACAATTGAGCCGAATCCACAAGGGGTCATCGGCCGAATGTCTAGGTGAATTTATCAAATGGAAACCAAATGCGGATGCACGAACTGATATGAATGGACACGACCTGTTTCCATAGTCCCCCGACAATGGACCGCCAAGTTTTTCCATCTAGCATATGACATCATAATCAACTACGTGACCTGTAAGATGATGTCATAATCATGACGTCATGAATAACTCGATCTAGTCCATCTTTAATGCTTAAACAGCAACATCACCCAGTAAAATTAGTTTCAAAATATTCAATAGTTTTCTGGAAATTGATAGTTAGGGACTTCAGGGATTGATCGATCCTAACACGAGCGAGGTGCTGCTGGAGTTTAGCTAGAGATGGGCAGGGCATAGCTAAAACTGGAAAGGTCTATTACATCAGGAGACTAAAATGCAATAGCAAAGCATAAATGATATAGCAGGAAATGTAGTCTAGAATTTCTTTCACGTACTGATTGTTCTACGCCAATCTTGATCATGTACCTATAATATACTTGACTTAACCCTTTAACACTCATATCAGCCAAAAATGGCTTATGCAGTTGTCTTGAGAAATGTCCATTTGCGGACCAAGAGAAGAGTATTTTTGAAAATGTACCACTGGAATAACAATAATAATAAGGCAAATCAATAAATTGGTGTATGCTCCCCGAAGGCATACTCTGCTGAGAAACTGAATGGATAACCCCGAAGGCATATGCTTCAGTGAAAGGTTTGGAACTGTGGCTCAGACACAGAGAAACGAACATATGGAGGAGAAACATTTTCTGTGATATTCAGACGACCATGAATTTGACCTACTTTTGATACTCTGCACACCTTCTCCCTATGATGCATCCACATACCAAGTTTGGTGAGCACATCTGCAAAGTCTTGAAACTATGGCATGGACAAACATTTTCTGTGATATTCAGTCGACCATGAAAAGCAGGTCAGTATGACCTACTTTTGACCTGCTTTTCATACTCCGCAACCATCTCGCTAAGATGCATCCACATACCAAGTTTGGTCACCATATGTGCAAAAGTCTTGAAACTATGGCACGGACAGTGATATTCAGTCGACCATGAAAAGTAGGTCAGCATGACTACTTTTGACCTACTTTTCTACTCCGCACACCTTCTCCCTAAGATGCATCCACATACCAAGGTTGGTGAGCACATGTGCAAAAGTCTTGAAACTATGCCCCGGACAAACATTTTCTATGATATTCAGCCAACCATGAAAAGTATGTCAGCATGACCTACTTTTCATACTCCGCACACCTTCTCCCTATGATGTATCCACACACCAGGTTTCGTGACCATATGTGAAAAAGTCTTGAAACTATGCCTCGGAAAAACATTTACTGTGATATTCAGTCAACCATGAAAAGTAGGTTAGCATGACCTACTTTTGATACTCGGCACACCTTCTCCGTAAGATGCATCCACATACCAAGTTTGGTGACCATATGTGAAAAAGTCTTGAAACTATGCCCTGGACAAACTTATATATGGTGAATGGACGGACGGACGGACAAAGCGGCGACTATATGATCACGCAAATTTTTTACTCTTTTCTTGGTCTGCAAATGGACATTTTCTTTGAGAAAATTTAAATTTTCTTGAATAAATTCAAGGGTTAAAGGGCACAATATAATGCAATTGATTATAATGTTTACCTTGGGTTCCTCTGTGCACAAACACTTCAGTTTACCTTGGATTCCTCTGTGCACAAACACTTCAGTGACCAATGGTTGATTATAATGTTTACCTTGGGTTCCTCTGTGCACAAACACTTCGGTGGCCAATGGTTGATTATGTTTACCTTGGGTTCCTGTGCACAAACACTTCAGTGGCCAATGGGTGATTATAATGTTTACCTTGGGTTCCTCTGTGCACAAACACTTCAGTGGCCAATGGTTGATTATAATGTTTACCTTGGGTTCCTCTGTGCACAAACACTTCAGTGACCAATGGTTGATTATAATGTTTACCTTGGGTTCCTCTGTGCATAAACACTTCAGTGGCCAATGGTTGATTATAATGTTTACCTTGGGTTCCTCTGTGCACAAACACTTCAGTGACCAATGGTTGATAATAATGTTTACCGTGGGTTCCTCTGTGCACAAACACTTCAGTGGCCAATGGCTGATTATACTGTTTACCTTGGGTTCCTCTGTGCACAAACACTTCAGTGGCCAATGGTTGATTATGTTTACCTTGGGTTCCTGTGCACAAACACTTCAGTGGCCAATGGTTGATTATAATGTTTACCTTGGGTTACTCTGTGCATAAACACTTCAGTGGCCTTGGTTGATTATAATCTTTACCTTGGGTTCCTCTGTGCACAAACACTTCAGTGACCAATGGTTGATTATAATGTTTACCTTAGGTTCCTCTGTGCACAAACACCAGTGGCCAATGGTTGATTATAATGTTTACCTTGGGTTCCTCTGTGCACAAATCCTTCAGTGACCAATGGTTGATTATAATGTTTACCTTGGGTTCATCTGTGCACAAACACTTCAGTGGCCAATGGTTGATTATAATGTTTACCTTGGGTTCCTCTGTGCACAAACACTTCAGTGGCCAATGGTTGATTATGTTTACCTTGGGTTCCTCTGTGCACAAACACTTCAGTGACCAATGGTTGATTATAATGTTTACCTTGGGTTCCTCTGTGCATAAACACTTCAGTGGCCAATGGTTGATTATAATGTTTACCTTGGGTTCCTCTGTGCACAAACACTTCAGTGGCCAATGGTTGATTATAATGTTTACCTTGGGTTCCTCTGTGCACAAACACTTCAGTGGCCAATGGCTGATTATAATGTTTACCTTGGGTTCCTTTGCGCACAAACACTTCAGTGACCAATGGTTGATTATAATGTTTACCTTGGGTTCCTCTGTGCACAAACACTTAAGAGACCAATGGTTGATTATAATGTTTACCTTGGGTTCCTCTGTGCACAAACACTTCAGTGACCAATGGTTGATTATAATGTTTACCTTGGGTTCCTCTGTGCACAAACACTTCAGTGGCCAATGGTTGATTATGTTTACCTTGGGTTCCTGTGCACAAACACTTCAGTGGCCAATGGTTGATTGTAATGTTTACCTTGAGTTCCTCTGTGCACAAACACTTCAGTGGCCAATGGTTGATTATAATGTTTACCTTGGGTTCCTCTGTGCACAAACACTTCAGTGGCCAATGGGTGATTATAATGTTTACCTTGGGTTCCTCTGTGCACAAACACTTCAGTGGCCAATGGTTGATTATAATCTTTACCTTGGGTTCCTCTGTGCACAAACACTTCAGTGGCAAATGGGTGATTATAATGTTTACCTTGGGTTCCTCTGTGCACAAACACTTCAGTGGCCAATGGTTGATTATAATGTTTACCTTGGGTTCCTCTGTGCACAAACACTTCAGTGACCAATGGTTGATTGTAATGTTTACCTTAAGTTCCTCTGTGCACAAACACCAGTGGCCAATGGTTGATTATAATGTTTACCTTGGGTTCCTCTGTGCACAAATCCTTCAGTGACCAATGGTTGATTATAATGTTTACCTTGGGTTCCTCTGTGCACAAACACTTCAGTGGCCAATGGTTGATTATAATGTTTACCTTGGGTTCCTCTGTGCACAAACACTTCAGTGGCCAATGGCTGATTATACTGTTTACCTTGGATTCCTCTGTGCACAAACACTTCAGTGGCCAATGGTTGATTATGTTTACCTTGGGTTCCTGTGCACAAACACTTCAGTGGCCAATGGTTGATTATAATGTTTACCTTGAGTTCCTCTGTGCACAAACACTTCAGTGGCCAATGGTTGATTATAATCTTTAGCTTGGGTTCCTCTGTATACAAACACTTCAGTGGCCAATGGTTGATTATAATGTTTACCTTAGGTTCCTCTGTGCACAAACACCAGTGGCCAATGGTTGATTGTGTTTACCTCAGGTTCCTCTGTGCACAAATCCTTCAGTGACCAATGGTTGATTATAATGTTTACCTTGGGTTCCTCTGTGCACAAACACTTCAGTTTACCTTGGGTTCCTCTGTGCACAAACACTTCAGTGACCAATGGTTGATTATAATGTTTACCTTGGGTTCCTCTGTGCACAAACACTTCAGTGGCCAATGGCTGATTATACTGTTTACCTTGGGTTCCTCTGTGCACAAACACTTCAGTGGCCAATGGTTGATTATGTTTACCTTGGGTTCCTGTGCACAAACACTTCAGTGGCCAATGGTTGATTATAATGTTTACCTTGGGTTCCTCTGTGCACAAACACTTCGGTGGCCAATGGTTGATTATAATGTTTACCTTAGGTTCCTCTGTGCACAAACACTTCAGTGGCCAATGGTTGATTATAATGTTTACCTTGGGTTCCTCTGTGCACAAATCCTTCAGTGACCAATGGTTGATTATAATGTTTACCTTGGGTTCCTCTGTGCACAAACACTTCAGTGGCCAATGGTTGATTATAATGTTTACCTTGGGTTCCTCTGTGCACAAACACTTCAGTGGCCAATGGGTGATTATAATGTTTACCTTGGGTTCCTCTGTGCACAAACACTTCAGTGGCCAATGGTTGATTATAATGTTTACCTTGGGTTCCTCTGTGCACAAACACTTCAGTGACCAATGGTTGATTATAATGTTTACCTTGGGTTCCTCTGTGCATAAACACTTCAGTGGCCAATGGTTGATTATAATGTTTACCTTGATTTCCTCTGTGCACAAACACTTCAGTGGCCAATGGTTGATTATAATCTTTAGCTTGGGTTCCTCTGTGCACAAACACTTCAGTGGCCAATGGTTGATTATGTTTACCTTGGGTTCCTGTGCACAAACACTTCAGTGGCCAATGGTTGATTATAATGTTTACCTTGGGTTCCTCTGTGCACAAACACTTCAGTGGCCTTGGTTGATTATAATCTTTACCTTGGGTTCCTCTGTGCACAAACACTTCAGTGACCAATGGTTGATTATAATGTTTACCTTAGGTTCCTCTGTGCACAAACACCAGTGGCCAATGGTTGATTATAATGTTTACCTTGGGTTCCTCTGTGCACAAATCCTTCAGTGACCAATGGTTGATTATAATGTTTACCTTGGGTTCATCTGTGCACAAACACTTCAGTGGCCAATGGTTGATTATAATGTTTACCTTGGGTTCCTCTGTGCACAAACACTTCAGTGGCCAATGGTTGATTATGTTTACCTTGGGTTCCTCTGTGCACAAACACTTCAGTGACCAATGGTTGATTATAATGTTTACCTTGGGTTCCTCTGTGCATAAACACTTCAGTGGCCAATGGTTGATTATAATGTTTACCTTGGGTTCCTCTGTGCACAAACACTTCAGTGGCCAATGGTTGATTATTATGTTTACCTTGGGTTCCTCTGTGCACAAACACTTCAGTGGCCAATGGCTGATTATAATGTTTACCTTGGGTTCCTTTGCGCACAAACACTTCAGTGACCAATGGTTGATTATAATGTTTACCTTGGGTTCCTCTGTGCACAAACACTTAAGAGACCAATGGTTGATTATAATGTTTACCCTGGGTTCCTCTGTGCACAAACACTTCAGTGACCAATGGTTGATTATAATGTTTACCTTGGGTTCCTCTGTGCACAAACACTTCAGTGGCCAATGGTTGATTATGTTTACCTTGGGTTCCTGTGCACAAACACTTCAGTGGCCAATGGTTGATTGTAATGTTTACCTTGAGTTCCTCTGTGCACAAACACTTCAGTGGCCAATGGTTGATTATAATGTTTACCTTGGGTTCCTCTGTGCACAAACACTTCAGTGGCCAATGGGTGATTATAATGTTTACCTTGGGTTCCTCTGTGCACAAACACTTCAGTGGCCAATGGTTGATTATAATCTTTACCTTGGGTTCCTCTGTGCACAAACACTTCAGTGGCAAATGGGTGATTATAATGTTTACCTTGGGTTCCTCTGTGCACAAACACTTCAGTGGCCAATGGTTGATTATAATGTTTACCTTGGGTTCCTCTGTGCACAAACACTTCAGTGACCAATGGTTGATTATAATGTTTACCTTAGGTTCCTCTGTGCACAAACACCAGTGGCCAATGGTTGATTATAATGTTTACCTTGGGTTCCTCTGTGCACAAATCCTTCAGTGACCAATGGTTGATTATAATGTTTACCTTGGGTTCCTCTGTGCACAAACACTTCAGTGGCCAATGGTTGATTATAATGTTTACCTTGGGTTCCTCTGTGCACAAACACTTCAGTGGCCAATGGGTGATTATAATGTTTACCTTGGGTTCCTCTGTGCACAAACACTTCAGTGGCCAATGGTTGATTATAATGTTTACCTTGGGTTCCTCTGTGCACAAACACTTCAGTGGCCAATGGTTGATTATGTTTACCTTGGGTTCCTCTGTGCACAAACATTTCAGTGACCAATGGTTGATTATAATGTTTACCTTGGGTTCCTCTGTGCATAAACACTTCAGTGGCCAATGGTTGATTATAATGTTTACCTTGGGTTCCTCTGTGCACAAACACTTCAGTGGCCAATGGTTGATTATAATCTTTACCTTGGGTTCCTCTGTGCACAAACACTTCAGTGACCAATGGTTGATTATAATGTTTACCTTGGGTTCCTCTGTGCAAACACTTCAGTGGCCAATGGCTGATTATACTGTTTACCTTGGGTTCCTCTGTGCACAAACACTTCAGTGACCAATGGTTGATTATGTTTACCTTGGGTTCCTGTGCACAAACACTTCAGTGGCCAATGGTTGATTATAATGTTTACCTTGAGTTCTTCTGTGCACAAACACTTCAGTGGCCTTGGTTGATTATAATCTTTACCTTGGGTTCCTCTGTGCACAAACACTTCAGTGGCCAATGGTTGATTATAATGTTTACCTTAGGCTCCTCTGTGCACAAACACCAGTGGCCAATGGTTGATTATAATGTTTACCTTGGGTTCCTCTGTGCACAAATCCTTCAGTGTCCAATGGTTGATTATAATATTTACCTTGGGTTCATCTGTGCACAAACACTTCAGTGGCCAATGGGTGATTATAATGTTTACCTTGGGTTCCTCTGTGCACAAACACTTCAGGGGCAAATGGTTGATTATAATGTTTACCTTGGGTTCCTCTGTGCACAAACACTTCAGTGGCCAATGGTTGATTATGTTTACCTTGGGTTCCTCTGTCCACAAACACATCAGTGACCAATGGTTGATTATAATGTTTACCTTGGGTTCCTCTGTGCATAAACACTTCAGTGGCCAATGGTTGATTATAATGTTTACCTTGGGTTCCTCTGTGCACAAACACTTCAGTGGCCAATGGTTGATTATAATGTTTACCTTGGGTTCCTCTGTGCACAAACACTTCAGTGGCCAATGGCTGATTATAATGTTTACCTTGGGTTCCTCTGCGCACAAACACTTCAGTGACCAATGGTTGATTATAATGTTTACCTTGGGTTCCTCTGTGCACAAACACTTAAGAGACCAATGGTTGATTATAATGTTTACCTTGGGTTCCTCTGTGCACAAACACTTCAGTGACCAATGGTTGATTATAATGTTTACCTTGGGTTCCTCTGTGCACAAACACTTCTGTGGCCAATGGTTGATTATAATGTTTACCTTGGGTTCCTCTGTGCACAAACACTTCAGTGGCCAATGGTTGATTATAATCTTTACCTTGGGTTCCTCTGTGCACAAACACTTCAGTGGCCAATGGGTGATTATAATGTTTACCTTGGGTTCCTCTGTGCACAAACACTTCAGTGGCCAATGGCTGATTATAATGTTTACCTTGGGTTCCTCTGCGCACAAACACTTCAGTGGCCAATGGTTGATTATGTTTACCTTGGGTTCCAGTGCACAAACACTTCAGTGGCCAATGGTTGATTATAATGTTTACCGTGAGTTCCTCTGTGCACAAACACTTCAGTGGCCAATGGTTGATTATAATCTTTACCATGGGTTCCTCTGTGCACAAACACTTCAGTGGCCAATGGTTGATTATAATGTTTACCTTAGGTTCCTCTGTGCACAAACACGAGTGGCCAATGGTTGATTATAATGTTTACCTTGGGTTCCTCTGTGCATAAACACTTCAGTGGCCAATGGTTGATTATAATGTTTACCTTGGGTTCCTCTGTGCACAAACACTTCAGTGGCCAATGGTTGATTATGTTTACCTTGGGTTCCAGTGCACAAACACTTCAGTGGCCAATGGTTGATTATAATGTTTACCTTAGGTTCCTCTGTGCACAAACACTTCAGTGGCCAATGGTTGATTATAATGTTTACCTTGGGTTCCTCTGTGCACAAATCCTTCAGTGACCAATGGTTGATTATAATGTTTACCTTGGGTTCCTCTGTGCACAAACACTTCAGTGGCCAATGGTTGATTATAATGTTTACCTTGGGTTCCTCTGTGCACAAACACTTCAGTGGCCAATGGGTGATTATAATGTTTACCTTGGGTTCCTCTGTGCACAAACACTTCAGTGGCCAATGGTTGATTATAATGTTTACCTTGGGTTCCTCTGTGCACAAACACTTCAGTGACCAATGGTTGATTATAATGTTTACCTTGGGTTCCTCTGTGCATAAACACTTCAGTGGCCAATGGTTGATTATAATGTTTACCTTGATTTCCTCTGTGCACAAACACTTCAGTGGCCAATGGTTGATTATAATCTTTAGCTTGGGTTCCTCTGTGCACAAACACTTCAGTGGCCAATGGTTGATTATGTTTACCTTGGGTTCCTGTGCACAAACACTTCAGTGGCCAATGGTTGATTATAATGTTTACCTTGGGTTCCTCTGTGCACAAACACTTCAGTGGCCTTGGTTGATTATAATCTTTACCTTGGGTTCCTCTGTGCACAAACACTTCAGTGACCAATGGTTGATTATAATGTTTACCTTAGGTTCCTCTGTGCACAAACACCAGTGGCCAATGGTTGATTATAATGTTTACCTTGGGTTCCTCTGTGCACAAATCCTTCAGTGACCAATGGTTGATTATAATGTTTACCTTGGGTTCATCTGTGCACAAACACTTCAGTGGCCAATGGTTGATTATAATGTTTACCTTGGGTTCCTCTGTGCACAAACACTTCAGTGGCCAATGGTTGATTATGTTTACCTTGGGTTCCTCTGTGCACAAACACTTCAGTGACCAATGGTTGATTATAATGTTTACCTTGGGTTCCTCTGTGCATAAACACTTCAGTGGCCAATGGTTGATTATAATGTTTACCTTGGGTTCCTCTGTGCACAAACACTTCAGTGGCCAATGGTTGATTATTATGTTTACCTTGGGTTCCTCTGTGCACAAACACTTCAGTGGCCAATGGCTGATTATAATGTTTACCTTGGGTTCCTTTGCGCACAAACACTTCAGTGACCAATGGTTGATTATAATGTTTACCTTGGGTTCCTCTGTGCACAAACACTTAAGAGACCAATGGTTGATTATAATGTTTACCCTGGGTTCCTCTGTGCACAAACACTTCAGTGACCAATGGTTGATTATAATGTTTACCTTGGGTTCCTCTGTGCACAAACACTTCAGTGGCCAATGGTTGATTATGTTTACCTTGGGTTCCTGTGCACAAACACTTCAGTGGCCAATGGTTGATTGTAATGTTTACCTTGAGTTCCTCTGTGCACAAACACTTCAGTGGCCAATGGTTGATTATAATGTTTACCTTGGGTTCCTCTGTGCACAAACACTTCAGTGGCCAATGGGTGATTATAATGTTTACCTTGGGTTCCTCTGTGCACAAACACTTCAGTGGCCAATGGTTGATTATAATCTTTACCTTGGGTTCCTCTGTGCACAAACACTTCAGTGGCAAATGGGTGATTATAATGTTTACCTTGGGTTCCTCTGTGCACAAACACTTCAGTGGCCAATGGTTGATTATAATGTTTACCTTGGGTTCCTCTGTGCACAAACACTTCAGTGACCAATGGTTGATTATAATGTTTACCTTAGGTTCCTCTGTGCACAAACACCAGTGGCCAATGGTTGATTATAATGTTTACCTTGGGTTCCTCTGTGCACAAATCCTTCAGTGACCAATGGTTGATTATAATGTTTACCTTGGGTTCCTCTGTGCACAAACACTTCAGTGGCCAATGGTTGATTATAATGTTTACCTTGGGTTCCTCTGTGCACAAACACTTCAGTGGCCAATGGGTGATTATAATGTTTACCTTGGGTTCCTCTGTGCACAAACACTTCAGTGGCCAATGGTTGATTATAATGTTTACCTTGGGTTCCTCTGTGCACAAACACTTCAGTGGCCAATGGTTGATTATGTTTACCTTGGGTTCCTCTGTGCACAAACATTTCAGTGACCAATGGTTGATTATAATGTTTACCTTGGGTTCCTCTGTGCATAAACACTTCAGTGGCCAATGGTTGATTATAATGTTTACCTTGGGTTCCTCTGTGCACAAACACTTCAGTGGCCAATGGTTGATTATAATCTTTACCTTGGGTTCCTCTGTGCACAAACACTTCAGTGACCAATGGTTGATTATGTTTACCTTGGGTTCCTCTGTGCAAACACTTCAGTGGCCAATGGCTGATTATACTGTTTACCTTGGGTTCCTCTGTGCACAAACACTTCAGTGACCAATGGTTGATTATGTTTACCTTGGGTTCCTGTGCACAAACACTTCAGTGGCCAATGGTTGATTATAATGTTTACCTTGAGTTCTTCTGTGCACAAACACTTCAGTGGCCTTGGTTGATTATAATCTTTACCTTGGGTTCCTCTGTGCACAAACACTTCAGTGGCCAATGGTTGATTATAATGTTTACCTTAGGCTCCTCTGTGCACAAACACCAGTGGCCAATGGTTGATTATAATGTTTACCTTGGGTTCCTCTGTGCACAAATCCTTCAGTGACCAATGGTTGATTATAATATTTACCTTGGGTTCATCTGTGCACAAACACTTCAGTGGCCAATGGGTGATTATAATGTTTACCTTGGGTTCCTCTGTGCACAAACACTTCAGGGGCAAATGGTTGATTATAATGTTTACCTTGGGTTCCTCTGTGCACAAACACTTCAGTGGCCAATGGTTGATTATGTTTACCTTGGGTTCCTCTGTCCACAAACACTTCAGTGGCCAATGGTTGATTATAATCTTTACCTTGGGTTCCTCTGTGCACAAACACTTCAGTGACCAATGGTTGATTATAATGTTTACCCTGGGTTCCTCTGTGCACAAACACTTCAGTGGCCAATGGCTGATTATACTGTTTACCTTGGGTTCCTCTGTGCACAAACACTTCAGTGACCAATGGTTGATTATGTTTACCTTGGGTTCCTGTGCACAAACACTTCAGTGGCCAATGGTTGAGTATAATGTTTACCTTGAGTTCCTCTGTGCACAAACACTTCAGTGGCCAATGGTTGATTATAATCTTTACCTTGGGTTCCTCTGTGCACAAACACTTCAGTGGCCAATGGATGATTACAATGTTTACCTTGGGTTCCTCTGCGCACAAACACTTCAGTGACCAATGGTTGATTATAATGTTTACCTTGGGTTCCTCTGTGCACAAACACTTAAGAGACCAATGGTTGATTATAATGTTTACCTTGGGTTCCTCTGTGCACAAACACTTCAGTGACCAATGGTTGATTATAATGTTTACCTTGGGTTCCTCTGTGCACAAACACTTCAGTGGCCAATGGTTGATTATGTTTACCTTGGGTTCCTGTGCACAAACACTTCAGTGGCCAATGGTTGATTATAATGTTTACCTTGAGTTCCTCTGTGCACAAACACTTCTGTGGCCAATGGTTGATTATAATGTTTACCTTGGGTTCCTCTGTGCACAAACACTTCAGTGGCCAATGGTTGATTATATATATATAATCTTTACCTTGGGTTCCTCTGTGCACAAACACTTCAGTGGCCAATGGGTGATTATAATGTTTACCTTGGGTTCCTCTGTGCATAAACACTTCAGTGGCCAATGGCTGATTATAATGTTTACCTTGGGTTCCTCTGCGCACAAACACTTCAGTGGCCAATGGTTGATTATGTTTACCTTGGGTTCCAGTGCACAAACACTTCAGTGGCCAATGGTTGATTATAATGTTTACCGTGAGTTCCTCTGTGCACAAACACTTCAGTGGCCAATGGTTGATTATAATCTTTACCATGGGTTCCTCTGTGCACAAACACTTCAGTGGCCAATGGTTGATTATAATGTTTACCTTAGGTTCCTCTGTGCACAAACACGAGTGGCCAATGGTTGATTATAATGTTTACCTTGGGTTCCTCTGTGCATAAACACTTCAGTGGCCAATGGTTGATTATAATGTTTACCTTGGGTTCCTCTGTGCACAAACACTTCAGTGGCCAATGGTTGATTATGTTTACCTTGGGTTCCAGTGCATAAACACTTCAGTGGCCAATGGTTGATTATAATATTTACCTTGGGTTCCTCTGTGCACAAATCCTTCAGTGACCAATGGTTGATTATAATGTTTACCTTGGGTTCCTCTGTGCACAAATACTTCAGTGACCAATGGTTGATTATAATGTTTACCTTGGGTTCCTCTGTGCACAAACACTTCAGTGGCCAATGGCTGATTACACTGTTTACCTTGGGTTCCTCTGTGCACAAACACTTCAGTGGCCAATGCTTGATTATGTTTACCTTGGGTTCCTGTGCACAAACACTTCAGTGGCCAATGGTTGATTATAATGTTTACCTTGAGTTCCTCTGTGCACAAACACTTCAGTGGCCAATGGTTGATTATAATCTTTACCTTGGGTTCCTCTGTGCACAAACACTTCAGTGGCCAATGGTTGATTATAATGTTTACCTTGGGTACCTCTGTGCACAAACACTTCAGTGGCCAATGGGTGATTATAATGTTTACCTTGGGTTCCTCTGTGCACAAACACTTCAGTGGCCAATGGTTGATTATAATGTTTACCTTGGGTTCCTCTGTGCACAAACACGTCAGTGACCAATGGTTGATTATACTGTTTACCTTGGGTTCCTCTGTGCACAAACACTTCAGTGACCAATGGTTGATTATACTGTTTACCTTGGTTCCTCTGTGCACAAACACTTCAGTGACCAATGGTTGATTATACGGTTTACCTTGGGTTCCTCTGTGCACAAACACTTCAGTGACCAATGGTTGATTATAATGTTTACCTTGGGTTCCTCTGTGTACAAACACTTCAGTGACCAATGGTTGAGGTGGCTGAACACGAGGAGGTGATGCCATTTCTCGATATGGATATGGTTCTCGAGGTGTTTGCGTTCCCGAGTCAACAACATGTTTCGTGCGAGTCTCATATGTGCTGTAAGATGATGTGGTTTGGTAACCATCTAGATTCAAATTAAGCTGGGTCGGTGAAAACGAACGTGGTGAAATTGGAGGTGTATGACTGCCAGTACGAGTTGACGATGCCTTATGCGAAATTACACTATAATTGGGTATATTATAGCGATCATAAGAGTTATCAGATTGCTGTCTTCCTAAAGGTCGGCCGTGAGATGACCACTCACGTGTGCTGTTTGACCTCTGTCTCATATAATCCTTGCTGCTAGTTCTTGGTGGCGTTATCGGTACAAGTGGCGTCTGTGATCGCTGTTCACTCATTAATGGTTTGTCAACTTGGGTAGTATAATATGTATCAGTTGTCCATGTACTAAAGCCATCTTGCATATGATTAGGTACATTCTGCTTTACTGTAGCTTGAGCATAGATGTTCTGCGATGGCCCATCAGGTGCGCTTGAACTATATGTACTGTATGACTGACTGTATGACTGCGGAGGGGATACAGGTCCATTCAGTGTCGATGTTGACGACATGTATCCATCAATCAGAGCCTGCTCTTCAGCATCGCTTTGTGCTCGCTTTGTCATATATTTATTTTGTGCATTTTTTAACTCTGTAACAAGTTGACGCTCCTGTCTCGTTCTTTCTTTGGGGCTGCGGCCATCTTGTTTAGAACGAAGTTTCGTCTGTTGATGTTCCAGCCATGAAATGGTGTCATCCATATCTGATGTATGAGAGCTGTTAAGTGTGTGGTAAACAAATGATTCCTCTCCCTGAGAGTCATAACCAGATCTAGATAGCAACAAAGAAAACACGAGAGGAATTACAGATTGCAAATGCCTCTCATTTTTTTCACATCTTTTTAGATAATGACCAAACTTGTGAAAATCCTAGTGTCTGTTCACACCATTTTATCTGAACTCCTAGGCCAGAATTCAATAAGGAGGTTTAAACCCGGTTTAACCTAAACCGGGGAACAAATCTGAAAGTAATAGCAATGTTAGTATTATAGATAGAGTGATAACCCCCACTTTTCATTGGATGAGAGCTATGTTACGCCCCGTGCAAGTGTGGCCTAAATGCCCAAATATGGTCATTCTTTCTAAGTGGGCGGGGCATCAGAGCTCCTCCCACTTCCTAAGGATGCCCATACTTTGGTATTTAGGGCCCCCCACCCTCCCTTGAAGGGTGTGCGATCTGGGTTTGAACTAATAAAATTGGGAGGCTATCACCCTATCTATAAAACTAACAATGCAATTACTTTGTAATTTGTTACATGGTTTGAGCTAAACCGGGTTTAAACCTCCTTATTGAATTCCAGCCCTAGTGTCTGGTCACAGCCTTTCTTGTGTTAAAATCTGAGCCATATCAGACAATTAGTTTCTGAGATATTCATAGATCGAGAATTTGATCTCATCTGGATATTTTGAATCGGATCACGGTCAAAGTCTGGAAATCCCCATGGGTAAGGTCCTTTTTTGTGCTTAAATGTGAGCCTAATCTGATCAGTATTTTTTGTTAAATACAGCTCTGGACACATTAACACACACCCCACCCCACCAACACCCACACACTCAAAGGCAAAATATATGGGATGAGTACAATGGATCCTCTCTCTACACATCCTAACCAAACATGATTCCCCTCTCTAAGTGTCGTTCTAAATGTCTTAACCAGACTTAGAATGAAATGATGAAAACTTTAATTAGAAACGTTTTTACCAAGTTTGGTTATTGTATACCAAAACTCTTGAAACTGCTGGCCAGACAAGAATTTTCTATGATGTTCAGTAAATGATGAATAGTGGCTCATGATGGCATACTTTCGGCATGTGGCACAATTTTAGTATGAAAGGCTGACTGGATGAGTTCGGCATACATACCTATATGGTAGCGTGTGAACATTCACACCTTGGTTTGGTGACATCTGAGATGTCGGGCTCTTGGCTTGCTCCATGGGAGCGGTGTAGCTGAATGCATTCTTCGGGATGTATGGCGATCGTTTCTCGGAAGACATCCTATTTTGCATTTCCGTTGTGCTATGCTCATTACGATTCCGTTCTATCCATCCCTGCTGCATGCGCGGCTCAGAGTGCGAAACTTCAGTTCGTGTTGTGCTAACCCTATCCGAAAATGGCTCTATGTTCTGCTGTATGGACGATGTACTGTAGCCTGATGAAGACCATGAGGTCCCTGGCATGCTCTTATTGGACAAAGGTGGTGATCTTGGCTGTGATTTCAAGGGAACAGTTTTTTTATTCTCCAGCAAGTCGCTGAGAATTGCATCAAGCTGCTTTTCTTCTCTTGTAAAGTTCTGTCTATCACTGTGTTTACTTGACGTAGAAAAGACTTGCTCGGTACGTTTAGATGCTTGGTAATCATGCACAACCCCGTTCACGACAAAGCGACCGTCAATGTTTTTATCATGGCCTGTTGAAATAAAGAAAGGATTTAAGGGTTAAAAACATAAAAGTCAAACAATAAATGATAAATGACATCATATTATGAACAAAATATTTTCGGCCAAACCGTGGGGAAATTGAGATTTTATGATTTAGTCTAAAATACTGCTTAATTACTATGTAGGTGGGAGACCATAGTACACAATCTCATCCCGCTTAGTTGATTCCACACGGTGCCATGCAGAGTAGTTGGTGAATCCAATGGCTCTCTCTGGCCTTTCGCCACACAGTAGACGTGTCGTCGTTTGGCTCTCATGAGAGAAATTGGATAATACGATAGTGCATGTCACTCCTAGAATGGTTTTCTGATGCAAAATGTTTAGATACTGGAGCATCGTATCTAATGTGTTTTTAGAAATTCACTATAGTGTTCTGAACTTGAAGGTGCGTTTTTGTTTCCTCTACATATTGTTTTTTACACCTTTTATAAGTGATGAGGTAGATGATTTTGTGTGATTGCCAGTTTCCGATTTTTTCAGTGCTGGTGGTGGGAATGGTTCTGCCTGGACCAGATGTGATGTCTGGACCAGTGTGCTGGATCTTTGCATCCTGCCTGGACTGGTGTCCGGTTCTCCTCCTGCAATTACAGCAATTTAACACATACCACTGTGCAAGTGTGCCGGTGCGAGCATGCCGGTTGCGTCCCTGAACGGCGGTAACATATGGAGAAAAAGACTACACACAGGAACCTTAAACACTTGTGTTATATTCACAAGCACTTCTCCCTCACGATGAAATAACACAATTTCACAAAAAGAGAGTCCAATAAATGGCCCAAGGGCCATAGTGCTCACCTAGCTGGTAAGAAACTGTAAACATGTTTACATTAATTAATGCCTGACACTACTGACCACCAAAGAAAGCTCCATTGGCTCATGGGGCCCACATAACAAATGCCATTTATGAATGGGGCAACGGTCACAAGCAAAGAATTGGAGAGGAAATGCAAGAATATTGGCAAATGTACCATTGATCAATGGGCCAGCCATCCGACATGATTATCAAAATAGTTCAAATGTACATGTCAAACAGATGCTATTTATCAATGGGGCAATGGTCACAAGCAAACATTTATGCCGGTAATACAAAAATATTTGTGTCCTTGACACTATTGACCAATGGGAAAAGTACCATTGACTAATTGTGCAGCCAACCATGACATTATTGATACAGCAGATGACATTTACCAACAGGACAATGGTCACAGTAAATAATTCCCATTGCTTTAGTATGGGTGTTTTTGGCAGGAAAAAGGTCCAAATTGGCTGACAAACCATTTATCCGACAGTATCAAAAATTAAATTTTGAAAACAGAATACCTAAAAACCTATATAAAACCAATTTCAGCATCAAAATCTATCAAATAAAAATATCCAATACGGCCGCAAAACACGCTACATTTTGATTGGTCGATAGCGGCCATGTTTTTTAACTTATCAACTTCCCTTGAACAAACTTTAATGTACCATAGACCATAATCATATCTGCCAAATTTCGGCCCGATCCGTTCAGCGGTTCTGGAAGTAATTTTTGCAAAAACTAGGTCATCCAAGATGGCTGTCAAACTATTTCGCCAATCAAATTCCCGTGAACAAATTTGGTTCAGTTCTTCCCATAGATCAGATTTCATGAGTTTTAAATCGATGCCCCAAGCGGTTTTGGAGATGATTTTTAGACATTTCTAAAAATAGGCCAGAATCCAAGATGGCCACCAGCCAAATTGTCGATTGGCTTCGTTTGAACTAACTTGAACTAAGGAAGATTCCTGCCAAATATAAGTGAAGTCGGCCTAGTGGTTGCGAGAAGACATTTTAGTTTTCTCATTGCTTTAGTATGGGAGTATTGGCGAGAAAACCACCCAAGATGGCCGCCAAAATGTTTATCCGACAGTTTCAAAAGCTGCACATTTGAAATCAACATATGCAAGAACATACATAAAACTATTTACAGCTTCAAAATCAATTAAATAAAAAAATCCAAAATGGCCGACAAATGCGCTACATTTTGAGTGGTCTAGGGTGGTTATGTTTTTTTACATATCAGCTTCTTATATCGCTCAAATTTCAGCCCGATCACTTCAGCGGTTCTGGAGAACTCATGTTCTTAGGTCATCCAAGATAGCCACCAAATACTTGGCCAATCAAGTTCCCTTGAACAAACTTGGTTCAGCTCTGATCATAGATGATATTTCATGAGTTTTTTTCGTATTTTATAAGTCAACAAACTGGCGTATCTCGATCAGAAATTGACAACAATGTCTGAAACTCGAACCTACTCTGTAGTTCCACATAATAAAGCAACCAACCAATTTTCAGTTGAATATCTTGAAGGAATGCCATAAAGTGTTGGAAAACTGAGATTTTTTAACTCCATGAACAATTGTCGAACATGTCTCGAAACTTGAACTTGCTCTGTAACTCCTTATACTAAAACAATGTACAAATTTGTACTATAATATCTTGGAGTGCGATGAAAAGTGTGGTAAACGCAGTGACAGACAGACGGACGGACAGACAAACACACGCATACATGCACATGCATGGACGCACGCACACACACACACACACACACACACACACACACACACACACACACAGACTAGCTAAACATAATCTAACTGATTCCTGAATAACACACAGGTACTGAATACTTAGAGAAGCCTAAATTCACGTGAATAGGGCTGAAAAACTATGTAAAATCGAGACCACCTGACCATCTTATTTGCTCAAAGACATCTTATTTGCTCAAAGAATATGAAAAAATGAGATATCTTAATTGAGTTGGCCAATCAAGTTCCCTTGAACAAACTTAGTTCAGCTATTGGCCTAAATGAGATTTCATGAGTTTTGAATAGCTCCGCTAAGTGATATTAGAGACTTCTAAATTAATTCCAAAATCTAAGATGGCCACCAGCCAAATTGGCCGATCAGATTCGTTTGAACTAACTTGTATCTCTATGCCCTAAGGATGATTCATAACAAATATAATTGAAATCATCCCAGTGGTTCTTGAGAATAAAATTTCTAAATTTCCAATTACTTTATTATGTTTGGGCGGGAAAATGATCCAAGATGGCCGCCAAATCATTTATCCGCCAGTTTTGAAGTGGCAAATTTGAAATCAGCAGATGGAAAAAACCCAATAAACCAATTTTTTTATTTATCACCTTTTCTTGAACAAAGGTTAATGGCCCTTAGTCCTTAATCATGTCTACCTAATTTCGGCCTGATCCTTTCACTTGTTCTGGAGTTCTTTTCACAAAAACTAGGTCATCCAAGATGGCCGTCGAAGCATTTGATAATCAATTCCCTTGAACAAACATGCTTTAGCTTGTTGCCCTAGATAATGTTTCATGAGTTTGCAATCGATCTGCAAAGTGGCTTCAGAGAAGACTTTTAGACATTTGTAAAAATCGGCCAAAATATAAGATGAACAAACTTGGATCTCTACGGCGTACGATGATTCCTATCAAATATAATTGAAATCGACTCAGTGGTTCATGAGAAGTCGTTTAAAGAACAAGTTGTCTGATGGACGGATGGGCAATGGATGACTGATGGTCACCATGGCATAAGCACAGTTGGCCATTGTGGCCAAGTTAGCTAAAAATGGTAAAATTACAAGTTATTGAAAGATGAATAGAAAGCCCATATCACATAGCTTTAGCTAATACAGCAATATTAGTTAGTTAGCATCAACAGAAACAAACATATATGCAATTTCAAGCGATTAATTATTTCATGAGAACCTAACAAACAAGAAAGTGAGGCTCGATTAGAGAATCTTTTTATACCAAATTTATCACATAAGCTTGTCTATTTAGTTGTGAATAAGCACATAGCTTTAGATTAAACTTATGAATGAGTGTGATAAATTTGATATGAAGTTACAAGTTTTTTTAGATGCTATATACGCTATCCATCAATGCTCATGAAAATCTAAATATTTGCTTAGATAATGTTGGATATGAAGACCATGACAATTCATCACTGGAATGATTGCCTTGAGCAAGCATGTCCAGTAGTGAATTATCAAAGATAGCTTGCTTGCAAATAAGAGATTTCTCAAGCGCACAAGTGGTTCTTTTTGCTGGATTGAACATAAAACACATTAACTGAAAGCAGAGGAAAAAAAGCAATGTGTCTATAGTGTGTCTGTTCATGTGTCCGTAGTGTGTCTGTTCATGTGTCTATAGTGTCTGTTCAAGTGTCTATAGTGTGTCTGTTCATGTGTCTATAATGTCTGTTCATGTGTCTATAAAGTGTCTGTTCAAGTGTCTATAGTGTGTCATATGTTCATAGTGTGTCTGTGCATATGTCCATAGTGTGTCTGTTCATATGTCCATAGTGTGTTTGTTTATGTGTCCATAGTGTGTCTGTTTATGTGTCCATAGTGTGTCTGTTCAAGTGTCTATAGTGTGTCATATGTTCATAGTGTGTCTGTTCATATGTCCATAGCGTGTCTGTTCATATGTCCATAGTGTGTTTGTTTATGTGTCCATAGTGTGTCTGTTTATGTGTCCATAGTGTGTCTGTTCATATGTCCATAATGTGTCTGTTTGTGTCCATAGGGTGTCTGTTCATGTGTCTATAGTCTGTTCATATGTCCATAGTGTCTCTGTTTATGTGTCCATAGTGTATGTCCATATGTCCATAGAGTGTCTGTTTATGTTGTGTCCATAGTGTGTCTGTCCAGAGTCTGTTCATATGTCCATAGTGTGACTGTTTATGTGTCCACTCTCTGTCCATAGAGTCTGTTCATATGTCCATAGTATGTCTGTTTATGTGTTCATAGTGTGTCTGTTTGTGTCCATAGTGTGTCTGTTTATGTGTCCATAGTGTGTCTGTTTATGTGTCCATAGTGTGTCTGTCCATAGAGAATCTGTTCATATGTCCATAGTGTGTGTGTTCATAGTGTGTCTGTTTATATGTCCATAGTGTGTTGGTTTATGTCTTCACAGAGAGTCTGTTCATATGTCCATAGTGTGTCTGTTCCTGTCTCCACAGTGTCTATTTATGTGTCCATAGAGTCTGTTCATATGCCCATAGTTTGACTGTTTATATGTTCAAAGTGTGTTCACATGCAGATGGATTGACAATGTGATTGCTATATATTCCTCCTTGCAAATTTTAGTGTAAGGCTTGCACATTAGCATGGAATCACAGCAGAACAGGAATTCTACGTAACTAGATATCCCCCTTTCATCATCTTTGTCAATAAACATCAGAGCTCAGACATGGACTTCTAGATGATTGTAAACACCAGAGCTCAGACCTGGGCTTCTAGATCATTGTAAACATCAGAGCTCCGACCTGGACTTCTAGATGATTGTCAGAGGTCAGATCTGGACTTCTTGATGTTGTAAACATCAGAGGTCATACCTGGACCTCTTGATGATTATCGAGACGTGCATCGCTCAGATCAAATTGAGCAAGTGAAATACACACGGTGTTTTTCTTACTTACAAGGTAACTAATTTTATTTCAGGTAAATGACCCTAACCTTTAAGCTAGTAATCTGAATGTCACCGTGCTGTCTATCTGTATGGGTAATCATGTTCTAGTTTATATCCAATATGATTAATCAGTTGTGAAACATAAGCGATGTGTTCTTCAATGCAAAACCTTAACGTCCAAAATACATTTTGTACCAAGTTCAGTGATCTTTGACCTTGTGACCTCAACATCATTGTGCTAATCCACAACATCAAACACAAACATGCATGCACATAGAATTCAAATATCATCAAACAATGGACATTTACAGCTTTAGCTATGCCCCGCCCATCACTAGCTAAGCTCCACCCACACATCGCCGTGTTGGGATTGATCGATCCCTGAATGCCCTAGCTATCAATTTCCTGAAAACTATACAGGGAAGCTGTTGAATATTTTGTAACTAATTTGACTGGGTGCTGCGGCTGCTGCTTATGGCAGCAACAGCACCCAGTTAAACTAGTTTCAAAATATTCAACAGAATATTTATTTAGCAAACAATTTGTACAACAATGCATAGATCGTCTTCAAATATGTGTTCGTGACGTATTTATCAACGTCATTCATTATGATGTCATTCTACACATCATGCAGTTCATTATGATGTCATATGATGGATGGGTACTCTGGAAAGGTGAATTGCAAAATATAAGCCTTACAAACTATTTTGCTAAGGAGTTCTGTACAAATGTTGCACTGACCTTGACATTTGACCTTGTCACCTCATTATTTGAGGTACACCATTGTGTACATTCCTAACAGTATCAGCAATGTGTGTACATTTAGTTAAGATAAGATGAAACAATCCTCAAAATAATATTGTCTGCAGAACTAAACGCAAATAACTAACAATGAAAAGACTTTTTTGTACAAAGGTCACAAAGAGCTTGACCATGGACCTTGTGACCTCAATGTATTTGTGGAGCTTCCTAACCAAGATAGGCAACCATGAGTGCAAGTATCATTCAAATACAAGGCAATATCACAAAGGTAACGCAAAAACCTAAGCATTAAATTAACCAAATTCAAAGGACAAAATAACCACAAACTTTGACCTAGTAACATCCCTGCGAGTCCAAAAAGCGTGATACTTTCTGTTTCTACGACAATTGATAATCCGTACCAGATGTGTCCAAGTTTGCTTCCTGTAGGATTAAGCAATCCTAAAATATGAGCAAACAAAAACTTAACATTTGAAATACAGACATGGCAGGGCTCAAATATCAAGGTGACAATGACCTGACCTTTGACCTAGTGATGTCACTATCAACAAGCAGCTTCCATATTGTATAGTGAACCATGTCCAAGTTTAGTTACAGTAGTATTAATCATTTCTGAAATATAAATGCAAATGATTTGTTAAACGCAATAGGGTCAAATATCAACATCAGAGTGACCTAGACCATTGATCTAGTGATCTCACTATCATTCTAAGCTGGGTTCCAGTAGGATTAACCAATCCTAAAATATAGGCTATATATATGATGATTTGTTAAACGCAGAAACTTAATGTTGATACTGCTGCAGGAAAAGTGATACATATGCCTTGATTTCTGCTTCACAGGCGAGACAAAAACCATGGCAAACTGTGTTCTGATTGTAGAAAAACAATACAGCTAGAAAGCAAAGCATTGCAAGTACCGTTTTGCAGAGTGGAGGCTTCATGGTGACCGTTACTGTTCCAAGGACCATGAGAATAGTTTATCTCGGAAATCTTGAATCCTTGCATAGCACCGGGTGGAAGTCTCTCTAGAATATCTGGAATAAGCCAGGTTAATGTGTCAAAGTGGTCGATCAGAGGCAGGAATGGCAAGGCAAGCTATGATAGGGCGCGTGTAACGCTATATGTATGTTAGCAAATAAGTTGCAATATTTGTCGGACTGGTATAGAATGAGCTATCTAACTTAATACTTATACAAGATTAGAGTCTCTGAAATGAGGGCACCAGGTAATGTTCTACACTACTAAGTCAGAAATTTCTTAATTTTCTCATAAAGCGTTTAATCACACATCATTCACTAGTGTTCTGCAGTGACTATTTTGTGCGTGGTTAATTCGAGTGATGTAAACATTCACGACAAAGTGCATACAAGGGGCCTGTTTTCGTGACGGACGGAGTCAGTGAACCACTGATGCAGTCCGTGGTTTATGCGTTTTGGCGTTCCGGAAGTTGAAGATTTACTGACTTGGTTCGTCGAACCACTGACCGAGTTTTGATCTCAGTTCATTGTTGCCAATGGTTACTGGTTTGTAAATTTGAAGATGGCGGCGCCCAGCTAAATTTTACAATTTATTTGAATGGCAAGATCTCGTTAATGTTTTTAGTGTATGCGGTCGTCTGTGATTTACATAGACTGAAATTAAAGTCTAAATTGAATTATGATCAAATTAATTGCTAAAGTTAACGCAATTAGAATGCTTGTGGGTTCAGAGCATTGACACGCAATTACAATCGGAAAACACCGCCAATTTGCACAAATGCTGTTTTGGCATTTCTGGTTCGTGGTCAGAGGTTTGCGGTTTAAACCAAATCCTCAAATTCACTGACTCTGTCAGTCGCGAAAACAGGCCCCTAACACAACATACATGCTATGTCAACATGGATATATAAGCACTAAAGCAATAATATAGATACCTTCACTTACCATGGATATACAAAGCATTAATAAAAGCAATGACATAGGTACCTTCTGTTACCATAGATATATCAACCCCCCCCACCCCACACGCACGCACACCACTCTGATCTACATGTCAGATAAAATATTTATATTGAAAAGGACAATATTTTGGAAAGAATGATCAGACAATGAAAAATGAAATCCTGATGTTTCATCTCCCCTTAATGCACCCAGTGAGAATGAACTGCAGATTCAAAACTTGTCAATATTAAGCCTGAATAATAAACTTTGATGAATTAAAAATTATAAGGGGAGATAAGTTTGAGGAATAGAAACAGATTTTCTTGAAACAGGATTACAACCGAGGTCATCCCTCAAGATATCATGTATGTAGAGCTGAATGTGTCCAGGCAGTTTCAAGAAACCGAGCGGCAACCATATTTTCTACTAACTTTAAGTCTGTCAGGGGAGATAACTCTGGTATAAATGGAGATTTCACTGAAATCATCATTGCACTGTGCCTACTGGTGCGGACAAAAGAATATTGGGTAAAAATAATAAGTTTTTCAAGACAAATAATTCTTGGAAATATATCCAGATTTCACTAAAATGAAACCATAGCACCGAATCACGAAGTAATACATCCAGTGAAAAATGTTTGTGAAAGTATGTTCAAAACTCTCAGATCTGGCCTGGACAAGATAAATTTGATAAATTTTAACTTTTTCAAGGGGAAAATATGGACAAATTTCATTGTAATGAAAACTGCAAAGCCTCTCGAAACAATAGGCCCCCAGGGCCTGTATCGCTCAACTAGAACATAGGCATTTCAACTAGAGAAGCCAATGAACAGAATTTCACTAAGCACAAGGATGCGCCCTATTAAATTAGGTTAAAATTGGTCCATCGGTTCTTGAGAAAACGTTTTTAATTTACCATTGCTTTATTATGGGAGTTTTTGGCAGGAATACAAATCCAAAATGGCCACCAATCCGTTTATCCGACAGTTTTGAAAGTTGCAAATTTGAAATCATCTACACTAAAATCTAAACAAAAACAACTTCTTATTTAAGATCAATCAAACTAAAAATTCCAAAATGTCCACCAAGATGCTGAATTCTGATTGGTCCACGGTGGCGATGTTTTTTCACACATCAACTTCCAATGAACAAAGTTTAATGGCTTATAGTCCCTCATCATATCTCCCAAATTTTGGCTTGATCAGCTCAGCGGTCATGAAGATGTTTTTGCAAAAACAAGGTCATCCAAGATGGTCACCGAAGCATTTGGCCAATCAAGTTACCGTGAACAAACTTGGTTAAGCTGTTGCCTTAGATGATGTTTCATGAGTTTCCGATCGATCCGCCCAGCGGTTTCAGAGAACATTTTCAAAGACAACTCCTCTTTCTTCTCTTTCTTCTTTTTCTTCTTATTATTATTCTTCTTCTTCTTCCTCTTATTATTATTATTATTGTTGTTATTACTGTTATGACAGTTGGCAATATTATTATTCCACCTCTTGAGTTATTTAATGAACTATATTTGCATGTCTTATTGTGCTCCCACATAGACTAAAATAAACCTTGTTTAAACCAAAGACAATTCTAACAAGAGCGCCGCTTAATACGCCCGTCTTTCACTAATTTTAAGCTATACAAGGATACCTCTAGCAAATATGGACAGACCTTGCCGAAACAAAATCAACACTTCATTTCTACCTAATATGGACAAAGAATTTCAAACGTAGATTCAAAAGTCCCCAAGATCTGGGCCGGACAATAACTTTTTTATGAATCTTATTCTTTCAGTGGGGATAACTCTCACAAATATGGACAGATCTCGCCGAAACAAAATCATGACATTTTGTCTCTACATAATATATTCAATGAAACAGAAATTTCAAATGTAGATTAAAAACCTTTTGAGATATGGCCCGGACACGGAATTTTTTACATGTTTTAAGCATTTTAAGGGGGGATAACTCTCACAAATATGGACAGATCTTACCGAAATAAAATCATGACCAATTATCTCTACCTAATATGTCGACTGAAAATTGTTTCAAAACGTACATTAAAACCGTTTTGAGATATGCCTCGGACATGAAATTTTTTACGTGTTTTAGGCATTTCATGGTGGTGGTGGGGGGGGGGGGGGATGATTCTAACAAGTATGGATGGATATCACCAAAATAAAATCATGACACGTCGTCTCTACTCATGTTCACTGAAAAAAAATTTGAAGGTAGATTAAAAACATTTTGAGATATCGTCCCGGTACAGATTTACTAACAGATGGACAGACAGCAAAAAGACCCATTTTTTTAAACGGGCGCATAAAAATCAGCCAAACTCCAAGATAGCTACAAGGCAAATTGCTCAATCTGCTTTGTTACTTACATATGGGCCACGGCTGCCAAATTTGGTTGAAATCCTCCGAGTGGGCCTCAAGAAAGCTTTGAATCGATCTGACTTCAGAGATTTTGAAGATTTTTAAAGACGATTGTAAATATCGGCCAAAATCCAAGATGGCTACCACCAAATTTAATAATTAGCTTTGTTTGAACAAACTTGGATCTCTATGCCCTAAGGATGCTTCCTGTCAAATAAAGTTGAAATTGCGGCAGTGGTTCTGGAGAGTTGTTTAAAGAGAGCTGATGGACGGACAGACAGCCAGACGGTCACAACAGCATAATCTGGCTAGGTGAGCTAATAATGTATATAGTGAAAAAAACCTGGAAAAAGAAGCAGAGGTGCAAACCTCTTCAAAAACTGACCCAGATTTTGATCAATACGCATGGTCTCAATACTGAATGATCATACAAGTGAGTGACTGTATACTGTGCAAGGGAGGTAATCATGATTGATTATACAAGTGAGTGACTGTATATCTGTGCAAGGGAGGTAATCATGAATGATTATACAAGTGAGTGACTATATCTGTGCAAGGGAGGTAATCATGAATGATTATACCGCGAGTGACTGTATATCTGTGCAAGGGAGGTAATCATGAATGATTATACAGCGAGTGACTGTATACCTGTGCAAGGAAGGGAGGTAATCATGAATGATTATACAGCGAGTGACTGTATACCTGTGCAAGGGAGGCAATCATGAATGATTATATAGTGAGTGACTGTATACCTGTGCAAGGGAGGTAATCATTCAGAGCTAGATACACACTGAAGTAGATTGTTCTTAAGACAAAGGTTGATATTATGAGGCTAAAAATACTATGAAAGGAGTCCTTTAAGCTAGTCGTCTCTTTGGTGGAAAGTATTTTTTGTGTGATATATAACTCTGGCCATCGAAACGAAATCACATCACTGTACTATGACCGGTGAAATCACACCACTGCATTTTGAAATCACACCACTGTGTCTTGAAATTACACCACTGCATTTTGAAATCACAGCACTGTGTCTTGAAATCACACCACTGCATTTTGAAATCACAGCACTGTGTCTTGAAGTCACACCACTGCATTTTGAAATCACAGCACTGTCTCTTGAAATCACACCACTGCATTTTGAAATCACAGCACTGTTTCTTGAAATCACAGCCTTGCATCTTGAAATCACAGCACTGCATCGTGAAGTCGCAGCACTGTGTCTTGAAGTTAGAGCCCTGCGTCTTGAAATCACAGCACCGCATCATGAAGTCGCAGCTCTGTTCTGGTCCTGTAATGAATTACTTCCCACCAAAGAACACATGCACATTGTCACGTGGTACTGATAATGTGCATCAACTTCAGGTTAACCTATTAGGACTCTAGGAAGAGTTGTGTTGACAAGAAATCGATGTATGAACAAATGGATGGATAGATGGATGGCCATACTGATCTCTATATCTCCTTGTATGAGTTGTTGAATTGAGAAACAGACAGATGGTTGGATAGACAGAGAGATGGATAGACAGATAGACCCCTCCACCCTAACCCACACCAGGGTGTGGGGAGGGGGAGGATAATAATTTTTAATATTTTAAAGAACAGATAAAAACTTGAAATAGGCAATTTGCAGTGGAAGATTATGATGGGGATTACGCGTGCACACACGCACGCACGCACGCGCACACACACACACACACGTCTGACTTCAGACACTGGACCTGTAGATACTGCTCCTAGAATGCCTCATTACTGATGATCAATGACTTACTATCGATAAGATCTGTGTCGCCTGATGAGTTAAAATTCTCGTATGAATCCCAGCGGACGAGAGAGTCACCAACCTCATCTATTGGTACAGTGACATCAGATTTGAAACCGGAAACTATAAAAAGATGCAGGTCTAAATGATTAAATGTGTTTGAGTGGAAAGTGTCGATGCAGGTTGTATTTGAGTAGAAAGTATTGATATTGATGTAGGTTGTGTTTGAGTGGAAAGTATTGATACTGATGTAGGCTCGTGTTTAAGTAGAAAGTATTGATACCGATGCAGGCTGTGTTTGAGTGGAAAGTATTGATACTGAACGCAATAACATTCTGTGCCACATTAGCGAACACTTAAAAGATCTTGCTATCCAACAAGCAGATGCCCTAGCAGATGAAATCACTGCAACGGATGGCTGCCACAAAATGTTTCGCGCAGCCCGAGCCCTGAGAGTTGCTGACTACACACCACCACTAACTGTACACAACTCTGAAGGACACTTTATCGGGACTGACCAGGGCAAAGCCGAGGCAATTCGAGAATGGTTCAAGGAACAGTTCACTGACCACGATGATGAGCCCTTGCACACATTCTCAGGAGACCCCAGGCCATTACTAACACCAATTAATACAGCAGATGTTGAGAAGGCACTTAAAGCCCTGAAAAATGGATGTGCATCTGGACCTGATAGCATGAGCAATGAACTATTCAAATATGCAAGTGACATTATCTCAAAACCGATCATGCACATAATCAATTCAGCTTTTATGCACCACCTTCCCATCAACGCTATAGGCCAAGGCATCCTTATCGCGCTACCCAAGCCCAAGAAGCCACCTGACCCCCGCTCCCCAGCCAATCTGCGGCCCATTGTGCTCCTTAACAGCATACGGAAAATCCTATCCAATGTTACTCTATGCCGCATCCGAGACAAGCTCGACGACTTCACCAGATCATGTCAAAGTGGCTTCAAATGTGGACGCAGCTGCGCAGACATTGTATGGGCTCAACGCATGCTTGTGTCAGTAGTCATGTCCAAACACTGGGATTTCCACAAAATGGGCATTGACATGTCACGATCCTTCGACACAATTAAATGCTCAAAGATCCTAGATGTACTACGCCAGGCCAGTTGCAATGAAGATGAGCTACGACTAGTGAGACTACTGCTTGCAGACATCAAGCTGAGAGTACGAGTCAAGTCAGTGAAGTCTGTAGAGTTTGAGACATCAATCGGCTCCCCACAGGGAGATGGTCTATCCCCTGTACTCTTCACCTGTTACCTGGCTGCTGCATTGAAATCTGTGCGGGAAAGCTCCACAAGACCAAACCCTTCCCCGGTGTCAACACTGGGCATGCCACTAGAGATGGAGTATGCCAACGATATGGACTTTATAGATGAGGAAAAGAAACCCCTTGACGAACGTCTCCCAATAGCTGCAAGCAAACTAAAAATTGAGAATCTCTATGAATGAATCCAAAACAGAAATCACCCACATATATCTATCTACAAAGCATGAAACTAAAGAAACTCCGTGGCGGCGAACCATGGAGGAAAAGTAAAATCCTGGGCTCACTGCTTGCTGCATCATGGGAAACATAGCTTTCCAGTCCTTCTGGAAGCTATGGATTTATAGATCAAAGATGCCCTTGCCGTTTATACAATGCAACCTGCGTATCCTTGATGATGTATAACTGTAACAGCTGGGCAGCTCCAAAGGCAGCTCTAGACAAACTTGATGCCTGCCACCGCAAACACCTACGCACCATCACTGGACACCGATGGCCAGAGAGCATAATTTCCAACGATGCACTATACAAGATGTGTAATACGCCGCCGCTGACTGTAAATGTCGTCCAGCAAAGATGGTCCATATTTGGCCATGTGCTAAGGATGCCAGAAGACCCACCAGCACAGAGAGCCTTGGAATTTGCCCTACTCAGAGCCAGCAAATATAGAGCCAGGAGAGGACGTCATTGCATAAATCCGCTAAGTGTGCTACGACGTGACCTCAAGAAAGCAGGATTAGGTACACTCAAGTCAGGAATGGACCTGAGGAAGCTAAGTATTTTGGCTGAGGACAAGACACAGTGGGCAAAAGCGAAGGACTGATTGCAGCTGTAGGATGTTTCTACTACTACAGTTGCAGAATACAGCAATCATACATATTGATACTGATGTAGGCTCGAGTTTGACTGGAAAGTATTGATACTGATGTAGGCTCATGATTAAGTAGGAAATATTGATACTGATGTAGGCTCGAGTGTGACTGGAAAGTATTGATACTGATGCAGGCTGTGTTTGAGTGGAAAGTAGTGATACTGATGTAGGCTCGTGTTTAAGTAGAAAGTATTGATACTGATGCAGGCTGTATTTGAGTGGAAAGTATTGATACCGATGCAGGCTGTGTTTGAGTGAAAAGTATTGATACCGATGCAGGCTGTGTTTGAGTGGAAAGTATTGATACTGATGTAGGCTCGTTTAAGTAGAAAGTATTGATACTGATGCAGGCTGTGTTTGAGTGGAAAGTAGTGATACCGATGTAGGCTCGTGTTTAAGTAGAAAGTATTGATACTGATGCAGGCTGTGTTTGAGTGGAGTATTGATAGCGATGCAGGCTGTGTTTGAGTGGAAAGTATTGATAGCGATGCAGGCTGTGTTTGAGTGGAAAGTATTGAAACTGATGCAGGCTGTGTTTGAGTGGAAAGTATTGATACTGATGCAGGTTGTGTTTAAGCAGAAAGTATTGATACCGATGTAGGCTCATGTTTAAGTAGGAAGTATTGATACTGTTGCAGGCTCGAGTTTGAGTGGAAGTATTGATACTGATGCAGGTTGTGTTCGAGTAGAAAGTATTCATACGGAGGTGTTGACATGACACAGGCTGTGTTGGAAGTGTTGATATGATTACTCACCATTGCTAACATATTTTTCAGTCGGAGAAAAGACGAGATCCACTTTGCCATGTTCAGGAAATCGTGGGTCTGAGAATATGAAAGCAAAAATGCTGTGAATATTCTCATGAGACATGAATATATCAGTCAATGTTGTTAGTACCTTACTCGTCAACTATGTTAGTCAAACTCATTATCTTTGCATGCAATTGCTATGCACATATGTCAGTCAAATTCGTTACCTTTGCGATTGCTATGCATATATGTCAGTCAAACTCGTTAACCTTGTGACTGTTACATATGTCAGCCATCCTCGTTAGCTTTGTGATTGTTACATATGTCAGTCACGCTCTTTAGCTTTGTGATTGTTACATATGTCGGTCATGCTCTTTAGCTTTGTGATTGTTACATATGCCAGTCACGCTCTTTAGCTTTGTGATTGTTACATATGTCAGTCACACTTTTTAGCTTCGTGACTGCTACATATGTCAGTCATGCTCTTTAGTTTTGTGATTGTTACATATGTCAGTCACACTCTTTAGCTGTGTGACTGCTACATATGTCAGTCACGCTCTTTAGCTTTGTGATTGTTACATATGTCAGTCACACTTTTTAGCTTCGTGACTGCTACATATGTCAGTCATGCTCTTTAGTTTTGTGATTGTTACATATGTCAGTCACACTCTTTAGCTGTGTGACTGTTACATATGTCAGCCACCCTCGTTAGCTTTGTGATTGTTACATATGTCAGTCACGCTCTTTAGCTTTGTGATTGTTACATATGTCGGTCATGCTCTTTAGCTTTGTGATTGTTACATATGCCAGTCACGCTCTTTAGCTTTGTGATTGTTACATATGTCAGTCACACTTTTTAGCTTCGTGACTGCTACATATGTCAGTCATACCCTTTAGTTTTATGATTGTTACATATGTCAGTCACACTCTTTAGCTGTGTGACTGCTACATATGTCAGTCACACTCTTTAGCTTTGCGACTGTTACATATGTCAGCCACCCTTGTTAACCTTGTGACTATTACATATGTCAGCCACACTTGTGAGCTTTGTGACTGTTACATATGTCAGCCACACTCGTAAGCTTTGTGACTGTTACATATGTCAGTCAAGCTCTTTAGCTTTGAGATTGTTACATATGTCAGCCACACTCATCAGCGTTGTGACTGTTACATATGTCAGTCAAGCTCTTTAGCTTTGAGATTGTTACATATGTCAGCCACACTCATCAGCGTTGTGATTGTTACATATGTCAGTCACACACCAATTAGCTTTGTGACTGTTAAATATGGCAGTCACACCCATTAGCTTTGTGATTGTTACATATGTCAGTCACACCCATTAGCTTTGTGATTGTTACATATGTCAATCACACACCCATTAGCTTTGTGACTGTTACATATGCTAGCCACACTCGTGAGCTTTCTGACTGTTACATATGTCAGTCACGCTCTTTAGCTTTGTGATTGTTACATATGTCAGGCACATGCTTTAGCTTTGTGATTGTTACATATGTCAGCTACCTTCGTGAGCTTTCTGACTGTTACATATGTCAGCCACACTCATGAGCTTTGCGACTGTGACATATGTCAGTCACGCTCTGTAGCTTTGTGATTGTTACATATGTCAGTCACACTTAAGTGAAGATAAGGAAGGCATTTCTAACACCTTTTCTAAGGCATGATATAGTTTGGGGCGGACGCGGGCACACCTTACCACAGATGATCTTTTCATGAATATGTATGTTAGGCCATACCAATTTATTTTTTTGTTTTACAAACCCTCCTAACTTCCAAATCCTCATCACTCAGAATTCCTCAGAATAGCCATTCCAGTGGTAAATTTTCAGTCTTCTGTTGGCCTGCATATTGCAAATTGACACTTACTGAGAAAACGTTTGGATTTTCTTGATCAATCTTGATAGTCAACATGATAAAAGGATTAACCCGTACCACTCTGATGTCAATATTCTATCTTTTACCATGCCAATAGCAAAGAATCTAGTCTACATTTTTTAACAATTTTGATGGATGATGTTGCTGTCTTCGACAGCACCATCTTCCACAAATGTACACCAGTTCATCTTTTAATTTAATTTGAAAATTTAAAAATTTGACATCAGTGTGGTAAGGATTAATACAGTAATAACTTAAACCTTCTTATCTGAAATTGAGCATTATTTTAATTCTTTTTTCAATCTCTGATCTTGTGCTTAACATCTGGCAGTTGTGCAATGTGATAAACAAAATGCTAATAATAGTCTGGTGACTAACTCCAAATTTGGCTGAAATCGTGATACGCCGGACCAAAGCACCAAACTTGGCGCAGATGTTGTTGGTTAAGCCATATAAAATCATTATTTAAGGAAGTCCCCAACATATGTCAAGCGGATTAGGATTTTTCAACATGGCCGACACCACCATTATCAGAAATTGCCTCTCAGCATCTTGAAAAGTGAATGACAGGTACAATCTAAAAGGTCAATATTCAGTTACTTCAATGAATGGGGTTAATATGGCAACTGACAGAATATCTATTTTTTTAAAGTGGAAAAATGCAATTATGGGAGTCCATGCACCTAGGCCAGGGTTACATTCCAGAGTGGTATCAGAAGATACAGAATATTTCTCCTTCTTATACTGCCACAGGACACGGACTGTGAAAAAATAATGCCCAAGCCATATACATATATAGAACCAGAGCTGGCAGAAGATAGCAAATAGTTTACCTGTATATTAATTGCACATTGCCGGATATGATGGACTACCGGAGTTTCATTTTGAAATTTTACAATCTACTTGTGGAATCAAAATACCCATCGTACTACTAACGGGCAAGCATGGTTTCAGAGAAGCATAGCTTGACGACTGGGCCATAAGGTTTTGCTGCTCGGTTAGTAATCTGCTGTACAATGACTACTGGCAAACCAAGACTGACCGAAAGGCTGTTCATAGGCTTAAAGAATAAAGATTTTCAAAAGCAAGGACATCATGAATAAGATTCAACACATTTGATCTAAATTGGATAAGTCTTTGACCATGTAGCATAGTATGCATAAGCTGCATGCAAATCAGCCCTAAAATAGTCCAAACCATCATGTAATCATCGCATAGAATGAATCTGTGAAGTTTTACTGAAATCGGATAAAGTCGTGTTCACTCAATTTTCCTTTGAAAATGCTTAAGCTGGATGCAAATGGGCCATAAAATAATCAAGCTTCAAACACAATAAAAGTACGGAAAACCTTTGAAAATCAATTTCATTTCGAGGCAGACTAATAGTAAACAGCTAACAAATCTATAGAACAAACCTCTGAAATTTTATTCAAAACGGAGAAGCCCTTGTTGAAATGTCGTTTGAAAAAACTGTAACCACAGCATAACGCATATAAGCTTAAATCATCCCTAAAATAATCAAAGTTCAGACGTCGTAAAAGTACGGACAAATTTTGAAAATCAATTTCATTTATATGTAGGCATCTGCATTGTATGGATCAAATCTATGAAGCCTTATTCAAATTGGATAAGCCCTTGTTGCTGTAAATGTTGTTTGAAACAAGAGGCCCAATGGGCCTGTATAGCTCACCTGGAACATTGGCATTTCAACTAATCTTACTCAAGTTTTACATCCATCAGTGTCACTTCCAATGACTTGCAGTCAAATGATTTAGTTTTTGAGATATTGACAACAATCTCTGGACTGGTTTTTTTGCATTAGTGATTTTGAACAATGTTTAAGTGAAAATAGATGATATCAGTGCTAACAACAGCTGGTTTCTTAACTGTCTCACTGCCGCAAGCCAGTGCAGCCAATAATTTCAATTTTCAAAAGCTCTTGACTTGTTGAGTATTTTGAAAACAATTCGACTGAAAGTTGTTGGCGGCTTATCCACGAACAACTTTCAGTCCAATTGTTTTCAAAATATTTATCAGGTTCAGAGATATACCCTTTGGAATATATCGTCTACAAAAACTCAGTCAGACGGTTACTAGAGGTTTAAATACAATTTGAAGAAAATGGTCTCTAAAGGCAGGTAGGTGGTCTTTATAGCAGGTTATTCCCGCACCACCACACAATCCATTTAATGCATGCACATCTGGCTGAATCACTGAATTAGCAGCAGGGGTAGGGTGAGCTGGAGTTGATTTAGAAAATAATTTGACCGAAAGTCATTAGGCAGCAGCAACTTTCATTGCTGCCTAAGGCAGCAACAACTTTCAATCAAATACATTTCAAATATTTTTAAGAGCATAGATGTCAGGGCACATAATACATATCTTAAATATTTCTGCAGTATTGGAAAGGTTAATCTGTTAATTGGAATTTAATATCTAGTTTGGCAATAAAATCTGACATAGTGATAAATCAATGGAAGGTGGGAACAAACCATTATTAGCCCTATGAAAGTGAGGCTGTGAGACAAATATTTAAGGAGTGATAATTCTGGGATTTGACGTCCTATCAGTTTCATTTTCACAACACAGATATTAGATGCCGTCATTAACATTGTGACCAAGTTTGGTGTCAATCCGTCAAGAAATAACAAAATGAGCCGCCATTGTTGGTGACGGACAAACAGATGGATGGACGGACATACAGAAGACGGATGGGGTTATCGCTATACGACAGCTGACTGACAAGTAAGCGGAGTTAAGAAAACCAATTGCGGCTTCGAAATCCATAAAATAAAAAAATTGAATATGGCAGCCAAACACGCTAAAATTTGATTGGTCCACGGCGGCCATGTTTTTTACCAATCAACTTCCCATGAACAAACTTTAATGGCCCTTAGCTTAGTCCATAATCATATCCCCAAAATTTCAGCCCGATCCGTTCAGCGGTTCTGCAGAATAAGTTTTCACGAAAACTAGGTCATCCAAGATGGCCGCCAAACCATTTGGCCAATCAAGTTCATTCAAACAAACTTGGTTCAGCTCTTGCCATATATGATATTTCGTGAGTTTTGAATCAATCCACCAAGCGGTTTCAGAGAAGATTTTTAAAGCCATTTCCTATAATCGGCCAAAATCCAAGATGGCCACTGGCCAAATCGGCCGATCGGCTTTGTTTGAACAAACTTGGATCCGTATGCCCTAAGAATACTTCCTGCTAAATATAATTGAAATCGGCCCAGTGGTTATTGAGAAGTTGTTTAAAGGAAAAGGTTAATGGACGGATGGGCAGACGGATGCCGGACAGACAACGGACGGTCGCCAGGGCATAAGCTCACTTGGCCATTCTGGCCAGGTGAGCTAAAAACTGTAACCACAGCATAATAAGTATAATCTGGATGCAAATGATCCCTAAAATAAACAAAGTCCAAAGGCTGTAAAAGTATGAAAAAAATTGGAAAATCAATTTCTTTTTAATGTTGACTAGTCCTACCGCCTATTTGAAGCTCATGCTCTAACAGAAGGCCACCCTCTAACTTTGACATATGCGCTCCAATGATTTTCTTAGCAGTTTCAAAATGGCAAAACCCTGTATTAGAAGCCCACCAACTAACTCAGCGGTTTGCATCAGAAAATAAAATTTTAAGACCAAATTTGTAAGACTAGCATGTATAATAATAACAACCGTGTCATGGGATCACTCTAATTTATACCAATCTCTGCCGATACATTCTCGGGGCCCCCCTAGAAATCAATACCCGTCTCGGATTTGAGAATCTCTGACACCAATAAGATTACTACTAACTGTAGTAGGCCACATATATTCAAGATATAACCCCTTGTTGATGTATATTGGATGAGGGTAAGGAGTTCAGAGGTGAGACTGTGGCGCTCGTTACTTTTAAAGTCTTGGTTATATTTGAACTAGACTGATATTTAGAATATATCAATGAGTATCGGGGGTGGTAAGTATATCTTGAAGTGAAATCTGGTCATGACGCAGGCGATTCAAGTTTTTGATCCATGTGTAGTGCTATTTGCCACCCTTCTCAATAAGCAATAGATTCGTCCTCGGAGTGTCTTGATCAGTTTCTATCAGTTGCAGAGGGTAAATCCCAATATCATATCTAAATGTGTTAATTGCCAGCCAATTCTGCCACTTAACACGTTTCAGCAATGAAGTTCAGGCTGTCCCAGTGCTCTACATACTTTGATGGCTAGCTTGTGTTCACATTTGCTGGAAATCTCGCTGGTAAGAGAGACCAACGCAGGCAATGGTCATCCCTGTTCTTAACGTTGACCACAGAATGCTTTCCACTTATTGAAAGAGGGAGCTCGATATAGGAACCAGGCTGTAGTAGTTGGTATCTAGCAATGTTGAGGCACAGTGAATCAACCTGGTCTACTGCTAAGGCAGACACCTCGCGAGTGTCATTCTCAAGGCCTTAAAGCCTCTTGGCTTTGGTATCCTTCACAGCCATGCCAATGTCTCTCGCGGCTGTACTGGTGAGGAAGGCATGTTGCTTAGACCAAATCAAAGGATCGGAGGTAACGTCAGTCTCATCGTTCTTCTCCCTGTGTAGGGTCACCCTGAGAGGCAGAACTTTACCACTTTTAAGTCAAGCAGCTCTGCTGCAAGCTTTCTCTGGATCTTGTCTTCATTGTATGCTAAGAATTTTGCTGGATCCGTTTCCCCATAGCCATGCAGATTCCACCCTTGCAGGTAGTTCTGGATCACATAGGGAGTTTTGATGAGGTCTGCTTCCTTCCGCAAGTATTCTGTCATGGGAGCCGGTGTGGCTTTTCGGATTCTTTATGTTGCAATGTGACAGCACTATACATGTTCAGTATTTATAATGGATGTCTATTTTCTAAATGAATTTTCCATCAGTATTTATCATGGATGTTTATTTTCTAAATGAATGTTCATCAGTACACTGATGAATGCCCATTTAGAGAATAAACAGCCATGATAAATACTGAACATGGATAGGGCTGTTTTGAGAATTGATACGGTTGAACATGGATAGTGTTGTACAAGAATTAACAAGGTTGAACATGGATAGAGCTGTTTTGAGAATTGACAAGGTTGAACATGGATAGTGTTGTACAAGAATTGATAAGGTTGAACATGGATAGTGTTGTACAAGAATTGATAAGGTTGAACATGGATAGTGTTGTACAAGAATTGACAAGGTTGAACATGGATAGTGTTGTATGAGAATTGATAAGGTTGACCATGGATAGTGTTGTACAAGAATTGATAAGGTTGAACATGGATAGTGTTGTACAAGAATTGACAAGGTTGAACATGGATAGTGTTGTACAAGAATTGATACGGTTGAACATGGATAGTGTTGTACGAGAATTGATAAGGTTGAACATGGATAGTGTTGTACAAGAATTGATAAGGTTGAACATGGATAGTGTTGTACAAGAATTGACAAGGTTGAACATGGATAGTGTTGTACGAGAATTGATAAGGTTGAACATGGATAGTGTTGTACAAGAATTGATAAGGTTGAACATGGATAGTGTTGTACAAGAATTGATAAGGTTGAACATGGATAGTGTTGTACAAGAAATGATAGGTTGAACATGGATAGTGTTGTACAAGAATAGATAAGGTTGAACATGGATAGTGTTGTACAAGAATTGATAAGGTTGAACATGGATAGTGTTGTACAAGAATTGATACGGTTGAACATGGATAGTGTTGTACAAGAATTGACAAGGTTGAACATGGATAGTGTTGTACAAGAATTGATACGGTTGAACATGGATAGTGTTGTACAAGAATTGACAAGGTTGAACATGGATAGTGTTGTACAAGAATTGACAAGGTTGAACATGGATAGTGTTGTAAAAGAATTGACAAGGTTGAACATGGATAGTGTTGTACAAGAATTGATAAGGTTGAACATGGATAGTGTTGTACGAGAATTGATAAGGTTGAACATGGATAGTGTTGTACAAGAATTGATAAGGTTGAACATGGATAGTGTTGTACAAGAATTGACAAGGTTGAACATGGATAGTGTTGTACAAGAATTGATAAGGTTGAACATGGATAGTGTTGTACAAGAAGTGACAAGGTTGAACATGGATAGTGTTGTACAAGAATTGATAAGGTTGAACATGGATAGTGTTGTACAAGAATTGATAAGGTTGAACATGGATAGTGTTGTACAAGAATTGATAAGGTTGAACATGGATAGTGTTGTACAAGAAATGATAAGGTTGAACATGGATAGTGTTGTACAAGAATTGATAAGGTTGAACATGGATAGTGTTGTACAAGAATTGATAAGGTTGAACATGGATAGTGTTGTACAAGAATTGATAAGGTTGAACATGGATAGTGTTGTACGAGAATTGATAAGGTTGAACATGGATAGTGTTGTACAAGAATTGATAAGGTTGAACATGGATAGTGTTGTACAAGAATTGATAAGGTTGAACATGGATAGTGTTGTACAAGAAATGATAAGGTTGAACATGGATAGTGTTGTACAAGAATTGATAAGGTTGAACATGGATAGTGTTGTACAAGAATTGACAAGGTTGAACATGGATAGTGTTGTACGAGAATTGATAAGGTTGAACATGGATAGTGTTGTACGAGAATTGATAAGGTTGAACATGGATAGTGTTGTACAAGAATTGATAAGGTTGAACATGGATAGTGTTGTACAAGAATTGATAAGGTTGAACATGGATAGTGTTGTACAAGAATTGACAAGGTTGAACATGGATAGTGTTGTACGAGAATTGATAAGGTTGAACATGGATAGTGTTGTACAAGAATTGATAAGGTTGAACATGGATAGTGTTGTACAAGAATTGATACGGTTGAACATGGATAGTGTTGTACAAGAAATGATAAGGTTGAACATGGATAGTGTTGTACAAGAATTGATAAGGTTGAACATGGATAGTGTTGTACAAGAATTGATAAGGTTGAACATGGATAGTGTTGTACAAGAATTGATACGGTTGAACATGGATAGTGTTGTACAAGAATTGACAAGGTTGAACATGGATAGTGTTGTACAAGAATTGATACGGTTGAACATGGATAGTGTTGTACGAGAATTGATAAGGTTGAACATGGATAGTGTTGTACGAGAATTGATAAGGTTGAACATGGATAGTGTTGTACAAGAATTGATAAGGTTGAACATGGATAGTGTTGTACAAGAATTGATAAGGTTGAACATGGATAGTGTTGTACAAGAATTGACAAGGTTGAACATGTATAGTGTTGTACGAGAATTGATATGGTTGAACATGGATAGTGTTGTACAAGAATTGATAAGGTTGAACATGGATAGTGTTGTACAAGAATTGACAAGGTTGAACATGGATAGTGTTGTACAAGAATTGATAAGGTTGAACATGGATAGTGTTGTACAAGAAATGATAAGGTTGAACATGGATAGTGTTGTACAAGAATTGATAAGGTTGAACATGGATAGTGTTGTACAAGAATTGATAAGGTTGAACATGGATAGTGTTGTACAAGAATTGACAAGGTTGTTGCAGCAAAGTCTCATAACGATAGACAATATATACATATATACTGAGCCAAAAAGGTTTAGCAACAGTGAAGTTTGGTTTGTTGTATTAAAACTATGCGTCCATTTATAACCAAATTTGCAGGCATGTTTCGTCAATGTAATGTCTCGCTGATCATGAAGAAATGCAAATCATTTCTTTCATTTCTCGGCTGCACGCTTACTGCATGTGAAAATGCATTTTTCATGCACTGGCCCACATTGGCGGCTAGCGAAGGCAAAAATTCACCATATTGCAAAAGCAGATAACGAACGTTAACAGAAAACGCTTAAAAGTTTACCCTACCGAACATGGGCCGCCGCCCAGGGCTACCTGAAAATCAGCGCCATGAAGCAATGGGAAGACTCGCTGCTCGGCAGAGCCTTCGTGCTATTGCTCAACATTTTAATGTTCACGCCTCAACCATTTCCCGTCTCCGCCAACGTGAGCAGGAAACTGGACATGTTAATGACCGCCCACGATCTGGCAGACCGAGAGCAACAACACCACAAGAAGACCGCTACTTAGTGACGTCATCACGACGTCACAGGTTTGAGACTGCGCCGTGGCTGTCCCGTAATTTGCACACCACTACCGGCACTACAGTGCATGCACAAACTGTGCGAAACAGACTCCATGATGCTGGACTGCATGCCCGTCGTCCACTTGTTGCTGTTCCGCTTACAGAGCGTCACATCGAGAATCGGTTTGCATGGGCAAGAACTCATCAGCGATGGCGTGCTCAACAATGGAGCCACGTTTTGTTCAGTGATGAGTCGAGGTTTTGTGTGGATGTGGCGGATGGTAGGCAACGGGTTTGGAGACGTTTAGGAGAACGGTATGATGCAGCCAACATCATTCAGCACGACAGATTCGGTGGCGGCAGTGTCATGGTGTGGGCTGGAATCCATGAAAATGGCAAAATAGATCTTATTGTGATCCGCGGAAATTTAACGGCTCAACATTACTGTGAAGAAGTTGTCGCCCCTGTTGTCATCCCTTTCATGCAGCATCATGCAGACTTTATGTTCCAGCAAGACAACGCACATCCTCATTCAGCTAGGGTCACCAGTGATTTCCTTCAGGCTAACAACGTTCCGGTGTTGGACTGGTCAGCGCGATCACCGAACCTGTCTCCTATCGAACATGTGTGGGACATTCTTGGCCGTATGGTGCGTGAGAACCATCCACATCTTCACAACGTGCGGGAGCTGGAAGCTGCACTGCTCCAGGAATGGGATGCGATTCCTCTTCGTGACATCAGGTGCTTAATTCGAAGCATGAGAAAGCGATGTACGGCGGTGGTTAATGCGCGTGGAGGTCACAACCGGTATTGACAGCTCAGTGTCATTATTTAAATTGGACCCTTCCGTTGAATGATGCTGTGTTAAAGGCGCAATGCTAGCATTACAGTAACAAGAGACTGTTGTTCAAATTGGAAAATGACCTATCAATTAAACAATATATTTGAATCAATTTATTGTTTTTGTTAAATAACATTTATACAGTAATATTCTGTGTTGCTAAACTTTTTTGGTTCAGTATATATATATATATATATATATATATATATATATATATATATATATATATATATATATATATATATATATATATATTTGCAGCTTTCGACCTAGACATAGAATTATACGAATTACCGGAATTAGACCAAATTAATTTGCAGCTCATAGCTCTGAAATCCGATTCCTAGAATAAGGGTATATTCAGAGCCCAAACTGATTCTTGAGGAAGGGTTGCCACGTCATTCTGAAGAAGATGGTAGCCCCTGCTAGTCTTCAGATGGCTCTTTTTGCGTTCTGACACACTCTTCCCCCGGAAGCACTTAATTCACCTTTCCAGAGTATCCATCCATCATCTGACCTCGTATGACGTCATAATCAGCTCAGCACGTGTATGATGATGTCACAATCATTACGTCATAAATGGTTCTATATCGACCATCACTAAATCTCAAATACTCCGACACGTATGAATTGTTTGTCTTTGTAATTCTTTGCAATTTAATAAACATGCTGTTGAATATTTTGAAACTAATTCTAGAGATGGGTGGGGCATAGCTAAAACCGGAATGGTCCATTACAGATTCCTCGCTCTAGGGAGTACTTAATTTAACATTGTTCTTTATCTACTATTGCAGGCCAACTTAGCACTATTTTAGCAAATGTTATTTTAATGGTAAATTGGCAAAAATAGCCTTCTCTTGGCCTGCAAATGGACACATTTCAAGAGCACAGCAGGAGCCATTTTTGTTTGGCATTAATCTTTAGCATTAATTAATGAATTAATTCACACCTAATATGCATCCACAAAGCTTGTTTGAGAAATATCACTTACCACAATATGCATCATCGAGTTCTTGTTTGCTAAACACAAGGCTATTATGAGTGATGGCACATGTGTGAAATTGACATCTCCAGATGACGTCACGTCCGGTAGTGGTTGTAGAACGTGCCCGCTTATGGTAACATTTGATGAGAATGTCCCCACGCAGTGGAATGCCTGGCTGAATTGAGATGCACACTTTCTGCATATTATCTGTTACGTTACTGAAACAGAGAAATGGTTGGCTAATATGTTCAAGCTAACCTACTTCAATCAAAACACATTCTTCACCAGCACCCACACAAAACTATCCTACACCTCCAAAATCATCGGCAACTGTCAAACCAGGAACATCATCTACCTCATCACCTGTGATGTTTCCCACAAACAATACGTGGGAGAGAAACTATATGCACGTTCAAAACGTGCATACAAGATAATCTTCGTTCCATCACCAACCTATACTGGATCGAAAGATACGACTCACCAGTATCTAGACATTTTAATAAGAGACACCATTTCAGATACGACATGCGTTTCAGAATCATCCAGGTCTTGACATTAGACCCAGACGACAGCAACTCCACCATATGGAGGAGACGTAAAGAAAGCCATTGGATTCATCAGCTCCATACCATGGAGCCAATAGGCATTAACATTTCGGGCTAAACGGCTTCCACTTCTTTAACATCTGGCAAACAATTGCCATAAATGTCAGTATGTAGTTATTCTCTCCCTTCAATCAAAACACATGGATGTTCAGTATTCAGGCTAGTTATGATGCCTTACCTCTACTGTTGTGTAGTAACAAGTCTGAATGGCTTTTAGACGGGGGGGAAGGGGGGGGGGGGTATGAATTTTAATGGCGTATATCGGGTCCCTGTCTTTTAGTTAGCTGAGAGAGCAGCTCCTAATATAACAACACATTATGAAGATGGCAGGGTGTTTTCATTCGCTTATTTGAGTTGATACGGGATACTTCGATCAAGCTAAAATAACACTTTAACCATTACCTCTGATGTCAAAATTTTAAATTTTCAAATTAATTTCAAAGATGAACTGGTGTTCATTTTTCAACAGATTAGGTGGAAGATGGTGCTCAGTCGTAGACAGCAACATCGTCCACCAAAATTGTTGAAAAATGTACATCGGTTTATTTGCTATTGACGTAGTAAAAGACAGAATATTGTCATCAGAGTGCTAAGTGTTAACAGTCAAGACTATTAGTGTTAGAAATGCAGGAACCATCAACAGAAACACAGAAATTCTAGTTTTAACAGCACAAATACTAGCCAGCCAGTTTAGGAGTAGTCTTTTAAATGATTTCCTGTACACTTTAGAAAATTCAAGATGTCCATCCAAAAAATAACCTGTCACATAGATAGATGTCCTGACGTTTACAACCATAGGGTCCTTCCAGCTAGATTTGTTTGAAATCAAATTTGCAGTTAATGTGTTATCTTTTGAACAATTTTATGTAGGTTTTCAGAAAGGTAAGAGGGAAGGTTCTGAATCCTACCAAACTATGGTCTGTCCACACAAGTGGCCAAGCGGTTAATGACAAGGTAGTCTTTTAATGATTTCCAGAAAAACAATGTAGCTGCCGAAGAAATTGACCAATCAAATGTCTGCCTAGAAGTTCTGTAGCTTACACTCCTTGAGACATTCCAGTCAGCTTAAGGCTAACATTTGACAAGTGGTTAATAGGGAAATAAGTTTTGAAAGATATCGGATACATTTTTGAAAACCCAAGATGGCCACTAAAACATTTTACCAATCAAATTTCCAAATAAGTTTTGAAAGCCTGCCACATTAGGATCCTTTCAGCCAAATTTGATTAATATCCACCAAGTTGTTAATGAGAATATATGTTCTATGGCAAAAGTTAATGGATGACAGATTGATGGATGATGGATGAAAGATGGACGGATGACAGATGGAGGGATGACGAATGAATGACAGACAGTCACCATGCCTTAAGCTCGCTTGGTCCTTCAACCCAGTTGAGCTAAACATTTTAATTTCAATATCTCTCTCCATCACATTAATAGTTGGACATACCTCATTAGGACATTTACTACATTTCTATAAGAACAGTTTAAATTGAACAACAGAAGAGATTGAATGCTTAAATTGAACACAAGAGAAGAGGTTGAAATCTTAAATTGAACACAAGAGAAGAGTTGAAAGCTTAAATTGAACACAAGAGGACAGTCATTCCAGTGATAAATTCTTCTCTTGGTCTGCAAATGAACATTTCTCAAGGCCACTGCAGAAGCCATTTTTGGCTGAGATGAGTGTTAAAGGGTTAAATTGAACACAAGAGAGGAGATTGAAAGCTTAAATTGAACACAAAAGAAAAGATTGAAAGTTGTGCACAGCTTGATAGATGACATGGGAAAAGAAGCCCCCACTCTATACTACGCAATTTTCTAATGAATAAATATAAAATTTCATTCATCCATCCATCGATACATCCATTCATTCAATACTGAACGCTGATATGAGCATTGTGGTGGTGCCACCTGTCTTTTTGCATTTGTTTACCTGAAGGACAGCTCATAGCCGTGATGAAGGAATTTTGTCAATAAAGGTTGCAAATTTCCCACCCGTACATGGCTCAAATCCGAGATGGGTCGAATAGTCAATACAACAAGATAGAATCACCAAACTTGGCTAGAATATTATGGCAGGAAAGAGAGTTTGTTTGAGGTCAAAGGGTTAAATATCTAGGTTACAGGGTCTTTAAGTGCATACCATTTTAGGACATAGCTCTGACATACAAGAAGGTAGAATCATCAAATCATATTGGGATGCTATAAAAGTGCACAGAGTTTCAGAACAAAGGGTCAAATAGCTAGGTCATAGGGTCATTAAGTGCATATCGGAATGGACATTTTCGGCCATAATTTAGGAATGCAAGATAGTAGAAAAAATAAATTTGACAAATCAAATCCATTCATATTTTGCTGGGCTACAAAATATTTTGAGTTATAGGTCAAATGGTCTGAGTTATCGATCTGAGTCATGGATCACCAAGTGCATACGAAAATATTCATTTTTTCCACTCTGGAATGCAAGAAGCTAGAATCACCAAATTTGGCAAACATGCTAGAATCGCCAAATTTGACAAACACGCTATAGAATCGCCAAATTTGACAAACATGCTAGAATCGCCAAATTTGACAAACGCGCTGTGGAATCGCCAAGTTTGACAAACATGGTAGAATCGCCAAATTTGACAAACATGCTAGAATTGGCATATTTGGTAAACACACTAGAATCGCCAAATTTGACAAACACACTAGAATCGCCAAATTTGGCAAACACGCTAGAATCGCCAAATTTGACAAACACACTAGAATCGCCAAATTTGGCAAACACGCTAGAATCGCCAAATTTGACAAACACGCTAGAATCACCAAATTTGCTAAACACACTAGAATCGCCAAATTTGACAAACACACTAGAATCGCCAAATTTGGCAAACACGCTAGAATCACCAAATTTTGCAAACACATATGTTGGCTGGCATAGTTTAATTTTAAAATATCTATGTTGCTGCTGTTACTAAAGGCATTGGGCAAAGGAGAACGCAAAGGCAGCACCTCCTTGGAGGACCCCACCCACCCACCCATCCATCCACGCATCCATCCATCCATATATTCATCTGTGAGTCCATCCATCCATCAATCCAGCCGGCCATCCACCAAACCAGCCAGCCAGCCATTTATTTATTCTTTTTAAATCTATTTATTTATTTATTTTTTGCATCTACTTATTTATTTATTTATTTATTTATTTATTTATTTGTGTCTCTCCAGCGAAGTGTAAGCAGAAATGAAAATTGAATTCATCACTTCATAGTTTTCACTTCTTGGAGAGAGTTACTGTATGCCCCATACGACACCAAGGTACCATGGAAATAGGCACCGTAGCAACGCCTCTATAGGGGCTGTAGTAAGTGTATAATAGCAGCAGCAGCAGACAAATTGTAACCTAACCACATATACAAGAGGCCCAAGGGGCCTGTATCGCTCACCTGGACCATAGGCATCTCAACTAGAATGGTCATTAACAATTAAGTAAAACTCTAATGAGTTGAGCAGACTTGTAACAAGAAAACAGAGGCCATGTTTTTTTATGTATCACCTTCTCTTGAACAAACTTTAATGCCCCTTAGTCATCAATATCATATCTCCAAAATTTTGGCCCAATCCGTTCAGTGGCTCTGGAGATGAAGTTGCTTTCATGAAAACTAGGCCATCCAAGATGGCCGCCAAACCATTTGGCAAATCAAGTTTCCTTGAACAAATTTGGTTCAGCTCGTGCCCTAAATGATATTTTATGACACTTGAATCAATCGCTCAGTTTTGGCGAAGATTTTTAGACATTTCTAAAAATCGGCCAAATCCAAGATGGCCACCGGACAAATTGGCTGATTGCCTTTGTTTGAACAAACTTGAATCTCTACAACCTAAGGATGCTTCCTGCCAAATATAATTGAAATCGGCCCAGTAGTTCTAAAAGACATTTTAAATTTCCCATTGCTTTAGTATGGGAGCTTTTGACAGGAAAATGATCCAAGATGGCCGACAAACCGTTTATCCGACAGTTTCGAAAATTGCAAATTTGAGATCAAAATACCCAAAAGCACATATAAAACCAATTTCAGCCTCAAAATCCATAAAATTAAAAAAACCAATATGGCCACCACACTATGTTTTGATTGGTCCACGGCAGCCATTTTTTTTTACGTTTCAATTTCCCTTGAACAAAGTTTAATGGCCCTTACTCCCTAACTATATCTGCCAAATTTTGGCCCGATCCCTTCAGTGGTTCTGGAGAAGTCGTTTTCGATAAAACTAGGTCAATCAAGATGGCCACCAAAACATTTGATCAATCAAGTTCCCTTGAACAAAATTGGTTCAGCTCTTGCCCTAGATCATATTTCATGGGGTTTGTTTCAATCCACCAAGCGGTTTCGGAGATTTTTAAAGATGTTTCTAAAAATCGGCCAAAAATCAAGATGGACACCAGCCAAATGGGTCGATCGGCTTCGTTTGAACAAACTTCAATCTCTACACCATAAGGATGCTTCCTGCCAAATATAATTGAAATCGGCCCAGCAGTTCTTGAGAAGACATTTTAAATTTCCCATTGCTTTAGTATGGGAGCTTTTGGCGGGAAAATGATCCAAGATGGCTGCCAAACCGTTTATCTGACACTTTTGAAAATGGCAAATTTGTGATCAGAATACCCAAAAACATATATAAAACCAATTTCAGCCTCAAAATTCATCAAATAAAAAAATCCAATATGGCCACCAAACATGCTGTATTTTGTTTGGCTCACTGCGGCCATGTTTTTTTTACGCATCAACTTCCCTTGAACAAAGTTTAATGGCCCTTAGTCCCTAATCATATTTGCCAAATTTTGGGCCGATCCCTTCAGCGGTTCTGGAGAAGTCGTTTTCGCTAAAACGAGGTCAACCAAAATGGCTGCTGAACCATTTGACCAATCAAGTTCCCTTGAACAAAATTGCTTCAGCTCTTGCCCTAGATCATATTTCATGGGGTTTGCTTCAATCTACCAAGCGGTTTCGGAGAAGATTTTTAGACATTTCTAAAAATCAGCCAAAATTCAAGATGGCCACCGGCCAAATTGGTCGATCGGCTTCGTTTGAACAAACTTGAATCTCTACACCCTAAGGATGCTTTCTGCCAAATATAATTGAAATCGGCCCAGTAGTTCTCGAGAAGACATTTTAAATTTCCTATTGCTTTAGTATGGGAGTTTTTGGCGGGAAAATGATCCAAGATGGCCGCCAAACCATTTATCCGACAGTTTTGAAAATTGCAAATTTGTGATCAGAATACCCAAAAACATAAATGCACACTCACAAACTTACACGTGTGTGCACATATATACAAAAAAACATGCACACATACACATGCACAAAAACACACACAGACGCACGCACGCACACACGTACACACACGTACACACACACACACACACACACACACACACACACACACACACACACACACACACACACACACACACACACACACACACACACACACACACACACACACACACACACACACACACACACACACACACACACACACACACACACACACACACACACACACACACACACACACACACACACACACACACACACACACACGTACGCATGCACACACACAAACTCACGCATACATGCACACAAGCATGCATGCACACACACGAAAGCATGTTTCTAAACCACAGTACTGTATGTAACTGGCATGAATTATCAAAGGAAATTTTGTAAGATAAAAAACAGGTGTGTTAAGCACCCGTACTCTATCAGACACATACTCACTGAACCATTCACCTACACTCTCATCCTCCTCCTCCCCCTCCTCCTCTTCCCTAAACCTCGACATACACTCAGGCCTCCTCCTAGTCACTCCATCTGTCTGCTATTTTAAGCATGAATTCATCTCACTTGCTAAGAGGATATGCTCTACAGACACTCACCATATTAACCATTTCATTGAGCAAACTCATTCACCTCAATTTCATGCCAATCATACAGGAAAGTAGTTTCATATTTTGAAAATAATTTAACTGATTTCTCCTGAAATTAATTTTAAAAACACATACACACACCACAACCATAACCACCTGCACCACCAACAATGTTAGCTAATGTTTTCCATTCATATTCCTACTCTTCGATCCTCAAAGACATGTATCTTAACATCAGTATATCTCAGCAGCAGGCTATTTTTAGAGAAGCATATATTTACATGAACCTACAAGAAGCAATAGACACCACAGCATGAGAGTTCCCACAATATCATTAAAATACCATTCCTCATGTCACTTTACCCAACCAACCCACTCCCAAACACCCCTACCCGCACCTTCCCACTTCCATGCCTTCGTAGATCACGGATATAGGAAACAAGAGGCCCAGGGGTCTGTATCGCTCACCTGGAACATAGGCATTTCAACTAGAAAGGTGATCAGCTATAAGTAGAACCCTAAGGAGTTGAACACAGCAGCCATGTTTCTTTACATATCAACCTCCCTTGTACACACTTTAATGGTCTTTATCAAAACTAGCTCATACAAGATGACCACTAAAGCATTAAGCCAATCAAGTTCTCTTGAACAAACTTTAATGGCCCTTAGTCCCTGATAATATCTCCTACATTTCGACATGATCTGTTCAGCGGTTCTGGAGAAGTCATTTGTCACGAAAGCTAGGTCATCCAAGATGGCCACTGAAAGATTTGGCCAATCAAGTTCCCTTGAACAAAGTTGGTTTAGCTGTTGCCCTAGATGATGTATGTTTTTGGAATCGATCCCACAAGTGGTTTCAGAGAGATTTTTAAAGACATTTCTAAAAGTCTAATATGGCCACCAAACATGCTACATTTTTATTTGGCCATGGCGGCCAGGTTTTTTGATGCATCAACTTCCCTTGAACAAAGTTTAATGGCACTTAGTCCCCAATCATATCTCCCAAATTTCAGCCTAATCCGTTCAGTGGTGGGCTTATATTAGAGTCTTCCCATAAAGGGTTTTCTAAAACTGATACCACGAAAATTCAACACATTTTTTCCTGTAAAAATTCCCACCACCTTACGCCTATGTTTAATGTATACCTCAAAACATCACTGGGGAAGTGAAATTATTTAATTAGAGCGCCTAAATATTGCGTATCCTTTAATAAATGTCGTTTATTACATCAAAATTAATCCATACTTTGATATAATGTCGTTGCGAAAAAATCTAAATCACGTGATTCTCCTCCAATCTCAGAAGAGTTTATTTTAGACCGAGTACTCGGATATAAATAGTCGGGACTTGGGGACTCAGAACTTGGAAATTTCTGTATATTGTCATTGTGCAATAGAAACTGAGTTTTGTATTGATCTGAATAACGGGTACCCATTTGATAAACTACCGTTAGTGTATAAGATCTCGCGAGAACACTGCGCCTCTAATCACAAAAGAGCCACTGGCTCGCCAATATATGAAGCCGCCTATCTCATTTTAATTCTCGGGCTTTCTAGCAGTTATTGTCATTCGTATTAATTCGTTTTGGATCATTTAATGTTGATCGGCATTACAAAACTGATGCGCAATACTGCTTGTTTGGTACATAAATTTGGTCTTAAAATATATTCTTACGGAAGGTATTTAATCACGCCAAGACTGTTTTACGTGCATTTTGACTACAAAAGTGTGGAATAAACTTTATTATATCTTGAACATACATGGCCTACTACTATTAGTATTAATCTAATAGGTGGCCTAGATTTACAAATCCGAGGCCTGTATTGACTTCTAGGGGGTGCCGGAAATGTATCAAGGCAGAGATCAGTGAAAGGTAGACACACCCTGTGACACGATGGTTATTATTATACACGCTATTCTTACAAATTTGCTCTGAAAAAATAATTTTCATACACAATCTGCTGAGGTAGGGAGGGGGCCCTTCTAATACAGAGTTTTGCCATTTTAAAACTGCAAATTGAGGCTTCAATTAGGCAAAATACGGTAGTACCTATGCTCGACCAAGCATCAATGCCCTATCACACCCTAATGACCAAATACGGCGGTATTACACGTTATCGCAGTATTTTGCTGTGATATCGTTATCGTCACCCCAATGCCAATATCGGCCAAAGATGTTGGATTGGAAATTGAATACCTCTTGTCCTAATAGAAGCCTAGGCTTCAATTATGTGAAATATGGGAGTAATAATGGATCAAATTGTTCATGTAACATATATGAATGAAGCTGGCAAAATGGCAAGTGTTACTTTTACAACGGAACCCGCTTGATAAAATGCCAAGTACGCAATATAATACGAATCTATTGTATAATTAGTATTTAATTAAATGCTTTTCAATTGTATTGGAAAAAGGAAGATGCGTCTATCATTCTGTCAATTTATGCGCAGAAATCACAAAGGGAAATTGTGGCTGAACAATATCACTGGTTAACACGATGCTGGTTTGAACAGCTGAGATCATTGACATAACAAGAGGCCCAAGGTTCGCTCACCTGTAATTATTGGCCACTGGCACAAGCTAACAAAATGAGATGGCCACCGGAAAAATTTACCAATCTGATTTCTGTGAAGGTTTAGCCAAGATTGATTAAAATTGCCCAAGCGGTTAATAAGTAGGCGTTATATGATTTTCTCAGAAATTTGCTGAAAATACTTGTCCGCCAAAAACACTAAATTTTGATTGATTCATGGCGGATATATTTTTTTATGCATCTACTTTCCACATGTACAAAGTTTAATGGCGCTTAGTCTCTTATCATATCTCGAAAACTTCGGCCCGAACCATTCAGCGATTTTGAAATCATTTTCGAGAAAACTAGGTCATCCAAGATGACTACAAAAGCATTTGGCCAATCAAGTTCCCTTAAACAAACTTTGTTCAGCTGTTGTTCCAGATGATGTTTCATGAGTTTTGAATTGATCCTCCATGCAGTTTCCGATTAGATTTTTAAAGATGTTTCTAAAAATCAGCCAAAATCCAAGATGGCTGCTGGCCAAATTAGCGGATCGGCTTCCCTTAAACAAACTTGGATCCCTATGCCCTAAGGACGCATCCTACCAAATATACTTGAAATTGACTAAGTAGAGCCCGAGAAGACATTTAGAAATTTTGCATTACTTTAGTATGGGAGTTTTTGATGGGGAAAAATTATTGGCAAAACTCGCGTTTACACTTAAGTGAAGATTGAAGATTATGCCCGAAACATGACAATCTCTTCCACCTTAATAGAGCCACAGCTATTAACATTGGAACCATTATCGGATGTTAAACAGGCAAGTTTTGACTCAGATAATCGCCAATAATCTAGCGTTGATTTGAGAACCTCTGCTAAATTCTCGGCAGTGTGGTCTTCAGGGAAATAGTGTCTGAAGGTTGTGTTTGCATAACTTCTGATAGAACACGCTCTCGGACATCACCATACATCTTTGGAATTAGCATAGTGGACATATGCTTCCTGCTAGGTAGTGTGTATCAATTATCAAATGTGGAAAGCAACTTCGCAAATGCTTTACTCTTGACCCGAGGCAGAAATTCTGACACAATAAATTCCGAGTTAGGGCTGTGCCTTCTGAAATACGACCAAAATTGTCTGCTGAGCATCATTTTCACATTCATGTTCACGCTTCTGAGGTGCAGACCGACACCGTGATAATGTAGCATATTCTGAAGCATGATGTGACTCTAAATGAGATATGAGGTTGGATGTGTTACTGGACTCACAGTTTTAAGGCACAATTTACACACTGGCCTATTTTCATCCTGAATACTACCATCACTGGCTGGCTCAAAACCAACGTGACTTCAAATAGCAGAACATTTGGGCTTTTGAATAAGATCCATCACACAACTAATTAATTACTTATCTGATCAATTATCTTATTAATTATCGTCTATCGTATTATGATGACTTGATAAAAGTCTACTGGTAATAATGACTGGTCTTAGCGTAATCCAACCACCCACACCACCCCTTATGGCTGTTAGATCCTGTTCAGCTATCGACCACGGTGTGATGATCAAGTCAACCACACATTTCACCCTCCACATAAGTTGGAATGTTTGATAAAATAAATAAATTGTCATGTTTATAATGATTTTCTGAAATAATTTTATGAAGGATCATTTGTGCCTAGGGCAGCAACAACTTTAAGTCAAACTGTTTTCAAAATAATCGGCTGTTTTTATTTTATCTCTTGAATTAGATTTCCGTAATGCAATCGGCTTGAAAGTGGTTACCTGCCCCACCCCCCATCAGCCCCCCACCCCCCATCTTCAGGGGCACAGGTGTTGTGAGTTATGCTATAGAATCATATTCAGACGACTGGATAACAGTTGTGGTTTCGCACCATAGACCATTACAACTTAAATTAGGCATAAACATGTATGATGCTGTCGGTAAAACATGAAGAAGTTTACTAATTTATCCAATTTGTTGACATAGTAATGACGTCATCAGATTGAATATACTGAAGGCATACCAGGATAATCATGTAGCTGAGCTGTATTTCCAGTAATAACGATCTGCTGTGTGTTAGAGGTGGTGGCCTGGTTAGCATCGTGCTTTGTGTCAGAGGTGGCGGCCTGGTTAACGTCCTGCTTTGTGTCAGAGGTGGTGGCCTGATTAATGTCCTGCTTTGTGTCAGATGTGACAGCCTGGTTAATGTCCTGCTTTGTATCAGAGGTGGCAGCCTGGTTAACGTCCTGCTTTGTATCAGAGGTGGCAGCCTGGTTAATGTCCTGCTTTGTATCAGAGGTGGCAGCCTGGTTAATGTCCTGCTTAGTGTCAGAGGTGGTGGCCTGGTTAATATCCTGCTTTGTGTCAGAAGTGGTGGCCTGGTTAATGTCCTGCTTTGTGTCAGAAGTGGTGGCCTGGTTAATGTCCTGCTTTGTATCAGAGGTGGTGGTCTGGTTAATGTCCTGCTTTGCGTCAGAGGTGACAGCCTGGTTAATGTCCTGCTTAGTGTCAGAGGTAGTGGCCTTGGTAATGTCCTGCTTTATGTCAGAGGTGGCAACCTGGTTAATGTCCTGCTTTGTGTCAGAGGTGGTGGCCTGGTTAACGTCATGCTTTGTATCAGAGGTGGCAGCCTGGGTAATGTCCTGCTTTGTGTCAGAGGTGGCGGCGGCCTGGTTAATGTCCTGCTTTGTGTCAGAGGTTGTAGCTTGGTTAATGTCCTGCTTTGTGTCAGAGGTGGTGGCCTGGTTAATGTCCTGCTTTGTGTCAGAGGTGGCGGCCTGGTTAATGTCCTGCTTAGTGTCAGAGGTGGTGGCCTGGTTAACGTCCTGCTTTGTATCAGAGGTGGCAGCCTGGTTAATGTCCTGCTTAGTGTCAGAGGTGGTGACCTGGTTAATGTCCTGCTTTGTGTCAGAGATGGCAGCTTGGTTAACGTCCTGCTTTGTGTCAGAGGTGGTGGCCCGGTTAATGTCCTGCTTTAGGTCAGAGGTGGCAGCCTGGTTAACGTCCTGCTTAGTGTCAGAGGTGGTGGCCTGGTTAATGTCCTGCTTAGTGTCAGAGGTGGTGGCCTGGTTAATGTCCTGCTTTGTGTCAGAGGTGGTAGCCTGGTTAATGTCCTGCTTTGTGTCAGAGGTGGTAGCCTGGTTAATGTCCAGCTGTGTCAGAGGTGGCAGCCTGGTTAACGTCCTGCTTTGTGTCAGAGGTGGTGGTCTGGTTAATGTCCAGCTTTAGGTCAGAGGTGGCAGCCTGGTTAACGTCCTGCTTTGTGTCAGAGGTGGCAGCCTGGTTAATGTCCTGCTTTGTATCAGAGGTGGTGGCCTGGTTAATTTCCAGCTTTGTGTCAGAGGTGGCAGCCTGGTTAACGTCCTGCTTTGTGTCAGAGGTGGTGGTCTGGTTAATGTCCAGCTTTAGGTCAGAGCTGGCAGCCTGGTTAATGTCCTGCTTTGTGTCAGAGGTGGCAGCCTGGTTAATGTCCAAAAGATACAAATGTCTGAAATAACAGTGATAGTTGAAGGTGTGCCCACGTCGTATTGATATCACAAATAGAGGAAGACATCTGCCAAATTTGCTTTTAATCCATCTAACAATGGCGAAACGTGCCATAATTGTTGACAGCCAAACAACGAGTTGGCAGACAGATGAAAAGACAGACAAATTGTATAATCACCCAGGTGAGCCAAAAATTTGTTACCTCTCAGGAAAGTAGAAATTGTTCGAGTGTAGCTTTCAGGACCATCTCGGTCACTTCTTCAGCACTCACTGATGGCTACATCACTCTGGTTAGTTCTTGTAGTCATGTAAAAGCATTGATTGGTAGACTGCTAGTATATGGTAACCATGGTTGGTTGGTGCTTATAAATTTCGATAGCTTCCTTGACTTACTGGTTGAATAAACTTGTCCTGATATTGATGACAGAGGCATTTCTGTCAGGGATGTTTTGCATAGTTATTTCTGTGTGTTTACTCCCACTGCCGAGTTGGAATTGGCTTTGAGATGTTCTTGAATTCTGGTGCGGAGAGGTCTTGCAGAGAGGTCTTTTGGTTTCACGTATGTCTGTGCCCTCACAGTGGTCACAGTCGATCTTATGGATGACTCCTGAGCTTTCATCTGTGGTGAGCTTCGCTTTAGGTTTGACTAATTGCTATCTCAAGGTGTTAACAGACTTGCTGTATATTTTGATGTCATTTTACCTGAAGTTGTAAGTTGGAACTACTTTGACAAATACATGTCACTGCTAAAGTTTACCATCAAATTTGCCACAGCATATACAGACAACATGCATGTATGCAAGCAAACATTCAAATTATCTGCAGCAGCCATGTACGCAAGCAAATATTCAAATTATCCACACCAGCCATGTACGCAAGCAAATATTCAAATTAGCCATAACAAGTATGAACGCAAACAAATATTCAAATTAGCCATAACATGTATGCAGGCAAATATTATAATTATTGAAGGTATCTTGTTTATGTTTTTTTTATTTAACTGGCCTAGCAGGCTGAAAGGCTTAAGCTGGTGTTTTACTGGTTAGTATTGTAATAATAATTTAGTAGATTTTGACAGAGTTGATGAATGTGGATCATGACAGAAATGCTGAACATGGATCATGACAGCTGCTGAATGTGGATCATGACAGAACTGCTGAATGTGGATCATAACAGAACTGCTGACTGTGGATCATAACAGAACTGCTGAACGTGGATCATGATAGCTGCTGAATGTGGATCATGACAGACCACTGAATGTGGATCATGACAGAAATGCTGAATGTGGATCATAACATAACTGCCGAATGTGGATCATGACAGCTGCTGAATGTGGATCATGACAGACTGCTGAATGTGGATCATGACAGTAATGCTGAACATTGATCATGACAGCTGCTAAACTTGGATCATGACAGAACTGCTGAATGTGGTTCATGACCACTGCTGAATGTGGATAATGACAGAAACGCTGAATGTGGATCATGACAGAACTGCTGAATGTGAATCATGGCAGAACTGCTGAACATGGATCATGACAGCTGCTGGATGTGGATCATGACAGAACTGCTGACCATTGATCATGACAGCTGCTAAACTTGGATCATGACAGAACTACTGAATGTGGTTCATGACCGCTGCTGAATATGGATAATGACAGAAGCGCTGAATGTGGATCATGACAGAACTGCTGAATGTGGATCATGACAGAACTGCTGAGTGTGGATCATGACAGAACTGCTGAATGTGGATTATGGCAGAACTGTGGAATGTGGATCATGACAGAACTGATGAATGTGGATCATGACAGAAATGTTGAACATGGATCATGACAGCTGCTGAATGTGGATCATGACAGAAATGCTGAATGTGGATCATGACATAACTGCTGAATGTGGATCATGACAGAACTGCTGAACGTGGCTCACGAGAGCTGCTAAACTGGGATAATGACAGACACGCTGAATGTGGATCACGACAGAACTGCTGAACATGGATCAGGACAGAACTGCTGAATGTGGATCATGGCAGAACTGTGGCAGATGAATCATGACAGAACTGCTGAACATGGGGATCATGATAGAAACGCTGAATGTGGATAATGACAGAACTGCTGAATGTGGATCATGACAGAACTGCTGAACGTGGATTATGGCAGAACTGTGGAATGTGGATCATGACAGAACTACTGAATGTGGATCATGGCTGCTGATGAATGTGGATCATGTCAGATGATACTTACTAGACACCAGATGTGAACATAGGTTGCATGCATGATTAGGGGTGGGTATTGTGAACATTATTGTATCACGATATATCATGATACAGGGAGATTGTATTACAATACCGTATCATAATATATTGTTCACTTTGAAGGAATCATTCTGTCCATTATTTATAATTAATTTCTAGTCATCCTCCTTATAAAAGAAAAGCACAAGTCGTGGATAGCAATCAGTGTATTTATTCTTTATAATTATCAAGATTTGATGGTAGAAAGACCAAGAAATGAATCCACTAATTGCTATCCACAGCGACAACAAATTATTCACTCCTATGAAGATGACGTAACCCTTTAACACTCATATCAGCCAAAAATGGCCTCCGCAGTGATCATGAGAAATGTCCATTTGCATACCAAAAGAAAACTATTTTTGAAAATTTACCATTTAAAATATTCATAAATAGTCTTCTCTTCATCTGCAAATAGACATTTTCTATGTGAAAATTATAATTTTCTTGAAAGAATTTAAGTGTTAAAGGCTTAAGAATCAATTCCATTTTCCTTTAAGAACGCTTTTCACAAACATAGTTACTCAGATTTACTCTAACAAGTGGTGTTACTTTGCATAGGCTTCAGGCGATATGTATCGACTTGGGAGAAATGTATCGCGATACGTATTATTAATGGCATTGTATTGCGAAACAGCTACGTATTGATAACACCTCCCAGCTCTATGCATGATATATACTAGACGACAAATGTGAACATAGGTTGCATGCATGATACATACTAGACACCAAATGTGAACATACGTGGCATGCATGATACATACTAGACGCTAAATGTGAACATACGTGGCATGCATGATACATACTAGACGCTAAATGTGAACATAGGTTGCATGCATGATATTTAATAGACACCAGTTTTAACATAGGTTGCATGCATGATACATACTAGATGCCAAATGTGAACATAGGTTGCATGCATGATATTTAATAGACACCAGTTTTAACATAGGTTGCATGCATGATACATACTAGATGCCAAATGTGAACATAGGTTGTATGCATGATACATACTAGACACTAAATGTGAACATAGGTTGCATGCATGATACATACTAGACACTAAATGTGAACATAGGTTGCATGCATGATACTTACTAGACACCAGATGTGAACATAGGTTGCATGGCCTGGTAGATTTTGATGAATGGTCGGCAACCACCTTGAGTGTCGAAATTTGGAACACCATTAATAAGAATATGGTGAAGATACAAGGCATTGCTGTTAATCTTGATTACACCAGACAGTAAACCAGCAAAGTAATGCACATATCTGCAAAACAATATACAAAGTATATCTTGCAATGATGCTCCGACTAAATACCTCTATTCAGTGATCTGATCTGATCTCAAATCATCCGAATAAAAATATGTCAATTAGTTATACGTTTCAACTGACACTACAATAAAAATTTGTCAATTAGTTACACGTTTCAACTGATGTCACAATAAAAATATGTCAATCAGTTATACGTTTCAACTGACACTACAATAAAAATATGTCAATCAGTTATACGTTTCAACTGACATTACAATAAAGATATGTCAATCAGTTATACGTTTCAACTGTCACAATAAAAATGTCACTTTGAAATAATTTCTGATATATTCAATTTGAGTAAATACAATCACTAATATGACCATGCCTTATGGGGTGGTGAGGATAGGTCCAATATCCGTGGTATGATGATGGAAGCAGCTCATTAAGGGGACGCTTTTCCTCATCATCACCATCTTCATACTCCATCTATAGTGGCATGTCTAGTGTTTGGACCAGTGGGTTTAGTCTTGTTGAATGTTCTCAAACAGATGTTAGAGCTGCATGTCTAGTGTTAGGATCAGTGAGTTTAGTCTTGTCAAATGTTCTAAAACAGATGTTAGGCTGGCATGTCCAGTGTTAGGATCAGTGGGTTTAGTCTTGTCAAATGTTCTCAAACAGATGTTAGACTGGCATGCCCAGTGTTTGGATCAGTGGGTTTAGTCTTCTTGAATGTTCTCAAACAGATGTTAGACTGGCATGTTTATGGTTTGGATCAGTGGATTTAGTCTTGTTGAATGTTCTCAAACAGATGTTAGACTGGCATGTCTAGTTTTGGGATCAGTGGGTTTAGTCCTGTCAAATGTTCTCAAACAGATGTTAGAGCTGCATGTCTAGTCTTGGGATGTGAGGGTTTAGTCTTGTTGAATGTTCTCAAACATATGTTAGAGCTGCCTGTTTAGTGTTTGGATCAGTAGGTTTAGTCTTGTCAAATGTTCTCAAACAGATGTTAGACTGACATGTCTAGTGTTAGGATCAGTGGGTTTAGTCTTGTCAAATGTTCTCAAACAGATGTTAGACTGGCATGCCCAGTGTTTGGATCCATGGGTTTAGTCTTGTTGAATGTTCTCAAATAGATGTTAGACTGGCATGCCCAGTGTTTGGATCAGTGGATTTAGTCTTGTTGAATGTTCTCAAACAGATGTTAGACTGGCATGTCTAGTTTTGGGATCAGTGGGTTTAGTCCTGTCAAATGTTCTCAAACAGATGTTAGAGCTGCATGTCTAGTCTTGGGATGTGAGGGTTTAGTCTTGTTGAATGTTCTCAAACATATGTTAGAGCTGCCTGTTTAGTGTTTGGATCAGTAGGTTTAGTCTTGTCAAATGTTCTCAAACAGATGTTAGACTGACATGTCTAGTGTTAGGATCAGTGGGTTTAGTCTTGTCAAATGTTCTCAAACAGATGTTAGACTGGCATGCCCAGTGTTTGGATCCGTGGGTTTAGTCTTGTTGCATGTTCTCAAATAGATGTTAGACTGGCATGCCCAGTGTTTGGATCAGTGGATTTAGTCTTGTTGAATGTTCTCAAACAGATGTTAGACTGGCATGCCCAGTGTTTGGATCAGTGGATTTAGTCCTGTTGAATGTTCTCAAACAGATGTTAGACTGGCATGTTTATGGCTTGGATCAGTGGGTTTAGTCTTGTCAAATGTTCTCAAACAGATGTTAGACTGGCATGCCCAGTGTTTGGATCAGTGGATTTAGTCTTGTTGAATGTTCTCAAACAGATGTTAGACTGGCATGTCTAGTTTTGGGATCAGTGGGTTTAGTCCTGTCAAATGTTCTCAAACAGATGTTAGAGCTGCATGTCTAGTCTTGGGATGTGAGGGTTTAGTCTTGTTGAATGTTCTCAAACATATGTTAGAGCTGCCTGTTTAGTGTTAGGATCAGTGGGTATAGTCTTGTCAAATGTTCTCAAACAGATGTTAGACTGGCATGTTTATGGTTTGGATCAGTGGATTTAGTCTTGTTGAATGTTCTCAAACAGATGTTAGACTGGCATATCTAGTTTTGGGATCAGTGGGTTTAGTCCTGTCAAACGTTCTCAAACAGATGTTAGAGCTGCATGTCTAGTCTTGGGATGTGAGGGTTTAGTCTTGTTGAATGTTCTCAAACATATGTTAGAGCTGCCTGTTTAGTGTTTGGATCAGTAGGTTTAGTCTTGTCAAATGTTCTCAAACAGATGTTAGACTGACATGTCTAGTGTTAGGATCAGTGGGTTTAGTCTTGTCAAATGTTCTCAAACAGATGTTAGACTGGCATGCCCAGTGTTTGGATCCGTGGGTTTAGTCTTGTTGCATGTTCTCAAATAGATGTTAGACTGGCATGCCCAGTGTTTGGATCAGTGGATTTAGTCTTGTTGAATGTTCTCAAACAGATGTTAGACTGGCATGCCCAGTGTTTGGATCAGTGGATTTAGTCCTGTTGAATGTTCTCAAACAGATGTTAGACTGGCATGTTTATGGCTTGGATCAGTGGGTTTAGTCTTGTCAAATGTTCTCAAACAGATGTTAGACTGGCATGCCCAGTGTTTGGATCAGTGGATTTAGTCTTGTTGAATGTTCTCAAACAGATGTTAGACTGGCATGTCTAGTTTTGGGATCAGTGGGTTTAGTCCTGTCAAAAACAGATGTTAGAGCTGCATGTCTAGTCTTGGGATGTGAGGGTTTAGTCTTGTTGAATGTTCTCAAACATATGTTAGAGCTGCCTGTTTAGTGTTTGGATCAGTAGGTTTAGTCTTGTCAAATGTTCTCAAACAGATGTTAGACTGGCATGTCTAGTGTTAGGATCAGTGGGTTTAGTCTTGTCAAATGTTCTCAAACAGATGTTAGACTGGCATGCCCAGTGTTTGGATCAGTGGGTTTAGTTTTGTTGAATGTTCTCAAACAGATGTTAGACTGGCATGTCTAGTGTTAGGATCAGTGGGTTTAGTCTTGTCAAATGTTCTCAAACAAATGTTAGACTGGCATGCCCAGTGTTTGGATCAGTGGGTTTAGTCTTGTTGAATGTTCTCAAACAGATATTAGACTGGCATTCCCAGTGATTGGATCAGTGGATTTAGTCTTGTTGAATGTTCTCAAACAGATGTTAGACTGTCATGTTTATGGTTTGGATCAGTGGGTTTAGTTTTGTTGAATGTTCTCAAACAGATGTTAGAGATGCATGTCTAGTCTTGGGATGTGAGGGTTTAGTCTTGTTGAATGTACTCAAACATATGTTAGAGCTGCCTGTTTAGTCTTTGGATCAGTAGGTTTAGTCTTGTCAAATGTTCTCAAACAGATGTTAGACTGGCATGACCAGTGTTTGGATCAGTAGGTTTAGTCTTGTCAAATGTTCTCAAACAGATGTTAGACTGGCATGCCCAGTGTTTGGATCAGTAGGTTTAGTCTTGTCAAACGTTCTCAAACAGATGTTAGACTGGCATGCCCAGTGTTTGGATCAGTGGGTTTAGTCTTGTCGAATGTTCTCAAACAGATGTTAGACTGGCATGCCCAGTGTTTGGATCAGTAGGTTTAGTCTTGTCAAATGTTCTCAAACAGATGTTAGACTGGCATGCCCAGTGTTTGGATCAGTGGGTTTAGTCTTGTTGAATGTTCTCAAACAGATGTTAGACTGGCATGCCCAGTGTTTGGATCAGTGGATTTAGTCCTGTTGAATGTTCTCAAACAGATGTTAGACTGGCATGTTTATGGCTTGGATCAGTGGGTTTAGTCTTGTCAAATGTTCTCAAACAGATGTTAGACTGGCATGCCCAGTGTTTGGATCAGTGGATTTAGTCTTGTTGAATGTTCTCAAACAGATGTTAGACTGGCATGTCTAGTTTTGGGATCAGTGGGTTTAGTCCTGTCAAAAACAGATGTTAGAGCTGCATGTCTAGTCTTGGGATGTGAGGGTTTAGTCTTGTTGAATGTTCTCAAACATATGTTAGAGCTGCCTGTTTAGTGTTTGGATCAGTAGGTTTAGTCTTGTCAAATGTTCTCAAACAGATGTTAGACTGGCATGCCCAGTGTTTGGATCCGTGGGTTTAGTCTTGTTGAATGTTCTCAAATAGATGTTAGACTGGCATGTTTATGGTTTGGATCAGTGGATTTAGTCTTGTTGAATGTTCTCAAACAGATGTTAGACTGGCATATCTAGTTTTGGGATCAGTGGGTTTAGTCCTGTCAAACGTTCTCAAACAGATGTTAGAGCTGCATGTCTAGTCTTGGGATGTGAGGGTTTAGTCTTGTTGAATGTTCTCAAACATATGTTAGAGCTGCCTGTTTAGTGTTTGGATCAGTAGGTTTAGTCTTGTCAAATGTTCTCAAACAGATGTTAGACTGACATGTCTAGTGTTAGGATCAGTGGGTTTAGTCTTGTCAAATGTTCTCAAACAGATGTTAGACTGGCATGCCCAGTGTTTGGATCCGTGGGTTTAGTCTTGTTGCATGTTCTCAAATAGATGTTAGACTGGCATGCCCAGTGTTTGGATCAGTGGATTTAGTCTTGTTGAATGTTCTCAAACAGATGTTAGACTGGCATGCCCAGTGTTTGGATCAGTGGATTTAGTCCTGTTGAATGTTCTCAAACAGATGTTAGACTGGCATGTTTATGGCTTGGATCAGTGGGTTTAGTCTTGTCAAATGTTCTCAAACAGATGTTAGACTGGCATGCCCAGTGTTTGGATCAGTGGATTTAGTCTTGTTGAATGTTCTCAAACAGATGTTAGACTGGCATGTCTAGTTTTGGGATCAGTGGGTTTAGTCCTGTCAAAAACAGATGTTAGAGCTGCATGTCTAGTCTTGGGATGTGAGGGTTTAGTCTTGTTGAATGTTCTCAAACATATGTTAGAGCTGCCTGTTTAGTGTTTGGATCAGTAGGTTTAGTCTTGTCAAATGTTCTCAAACAGATGTTAGACTGGCATGCCCAGTGTTTGGATCCGTGGGTTTAGTCTTGTTGAATGTTCTCAAATAGATGTTAGACTGGCATGTTTATGGTTTGGATCAGTGGATTTAGTCTTGTTGAATGTTCTCAAACAGATGTTAGACTGGCATATCTAGTTTTGGGATCAGTGGGTTTAGTCCTGTCAAACGTTCTCAAACAGATGTTAGAGCTGCATGTCTAGTCTTGGGATGTGAGGGTTTAGTCTTGTTGAATGTTCTCAAACATATGTTAGAGCTGCCTGTTTAGTGTTTGGATCAGTAGGTTTAGTCTTGTCAAATGTTCTCAAACAGATGTTAGACTGACATGTCTAGTGTTAGGATCAGTGGGTTTAGTCTTGTCAAATGTTCTCAAACAGATGTTAGACTGGCATGCCCAGTGTTTGGATCCGTGGGTTTAGTCTTGTTGCATGTTCTCAAATAGATGTTAGACTGGCATGCCCAGTGTTTGGATCAGTGGATTTAGTCTTGTTGAATGTTCTCAAACAGATGTTAGACTGGCATGCCCAGTGTTTGGATCAGTGGATTTAGTCCTGTTGAATGTTCTCAAACAGATGTTAGACTGGCATGTTTATGGCTTGGATCAGTGGGTTTAGTCTTGTCAAATGTTCTCAAACAGATGTTAGACTGGCATGCCCAGTGTTTGGATCAGTGGATTTAGTCTTGTTGAATGTTCTCAAACAGATGTTAGACTGGCATGTCTAGTTTTGGGATCAGTGGGTTTAGTCCTGTCAAAAACAGATGTTAGAGCTGCATGTCTAGTCTTGGGATGTGAGGGTTTAGTCTTGTTGAATGTTCTCAAACATATGTTAGAGCTGCCTGTTTAGTGTTTGGATCAGTAGGTTTAGTCTTGTCAAATGTTCTCAAACAGATGTTAGACTGGCATGTCTAGTGTTAGGATCAGTGGGTTTAGTCTTGTCAAATGTTCTCAAACAGATGTTAGACTGGCATGCCCAGTGTTTGGATCAGTGGGTTTAGTTTTGTTGAATGTTCTCAAACAGATGTTAGACTGGCATGTCTAGTGTTAGGATCAGTGGGTTTAGTCTTGTCAAATGTTCTCAAACAAATGTTAGACTGGCATGCCCAGTGTTTGGATCAGTGGGTTTAGTCTTGTTGAATGTTCTCAAACAGATATTAGACTGGCATTCCCAGTGTTTGGATCAGTGGATTTAGTCTTGTTGAATGTTCTCAAACAGATGTTAGACTGTCATGTTTATGGTTTGGATCAGTGGGTTTAGTTTTGTTGAATGTTCTCAAACAGATGTTAGAGATGCATGTCTAGTCTTGGGATGTGAGGGTTTAGTCTTGTTGAATGTACTCAAACATATGTTAGAGCTGCCTGTTTAGTCTTTGGATCAGTAGGTTTAGTCTTGTCAAATGTTCTCAAACAGATGTTAGACTGGCATGCCCAGTGTTTGGATCAGTAGGTTTAGTCTTGTCAAATGTTCTCAAACAGATGTTAGACTGGCATGCCCAGTGTTTGGATCAGTAGGTTTAGTCTTGTCAAACGTTCTCAAACAGATGTTAGACTGGCATGCCCAGTGTTTGGATCAGTGGGTTTAGTCTTGTCGAATGTACTCAAACAGATGTTAGACTGGCATGCCCAGTGTTTGGATCAGTAGGTTTAGTCTTGTCAAATGTTCTCAAACAGATGTTAGACTGGCATGCCCAGTGTTTGGATCAGTGGGTTTAGTCTTGTTGAATGTTCTCAAACAGATGTTAGACTGGCATGCCCAGTGTTTGGATCAGTGGATTTAGTCCTGTTGAATGTTCTCAAACAGATGTTAGACTGGCATGTTTATGGCTTGGATCAGTGGGTTTAGTCTTGTCAAATGTTCTCAAACAGATGTTAGACTGGCATGCCCAGTGTTTGGATCAGTGGATTTAGTCTTGTTGAATGTTCTCAAACAGATGTTAGACTGGCATGTCTAGTTTTGGGATCAGTGGGTTTAGTCCTGTCAAAAACAGATGTTAGAGCTGCATGTCTAGTCTTGGGATGTGAGGGTTTAGTCTTGTTGAATGTTCTCAAACATATGTTAGCGCTGCCTGTTTAGTGTTTGGATCAGTAGGTTTAGTCTTGTCAAATGTTCTCAAACAGATGTTAGACTGGCATGTCTAGTGTTAGGATCAGTGGGTTTAGTCTTGTCAAATGTTCTCAAACAAATGTTAGACTGGCATGCCCAGTGTTTGGATCAGTGGGTTTAGTCTTGTTGAATGTTCTCAAACAGATATTAGACTGGCATTCCCAGTGTTTGGATCAGTGGATTTAGTCTTGTTGAATGTTCTCAAACAGATGTTAGACTGTCATGTTTATGGTTTGGATCAGTGGGTTTAGTTTTGTTGAATGTTCTCAAACAGATGTTAGAGCTGCATGTCTAGTCTTGGGATGTGAGGGTTTAGTCTTGTTGAATGTTCTCAAACATATGTTAGAGCTGCCTGTTTAGTGTTTGGATCAGTAGGTTTAGTCTTGTCAAATGTTCTCAAACAGATGTTAGACTGGCATGCCCAGTGTTTGGATCAGTAGGTTTAGTCTTGTCAAATGTTCTCAAACAGATGTTAGACTGGCATGCCCAGTGTTTGGATCAGTAGGTTTAGTCTTGTCAAACGTTCTCAAACAGATGTTAGACTGGCATGCCCAGTGTTTGGATCAGTGGGTTTAGTCTTGTCGAATGTTCTCAAACAGATGTTAGACTGGCATGCCCAGTGTTTGGATCAGTAGGTTTAGTCTTGTCAAATGTTCTCAAACAGATGTTAGACTGGCATGCCCAGTGTTTGGATCAGTAGGTTTAGTCTTGTCAAATGTTCTCAAACAGATGTTAGACTGGCATGCCCAGTGTTTGGATCAGTAGGTTTAGTCTTATCAAATGTTCTCAAACAGATGTTAGACTGGCATGCCCAGTGTTTGGATCAGTGGATTTAGTCTTGTTGAATGTTCTCAAACAGATGTTAGACTGGCATGCCCAGTGTTTGGATCAGTGGGTTTAGTTTTGTTGAATGTTCTCAAACAGATGTTAGACTGGCATGCTCAGTGTTTGGATCAGTGGATTTAGTCTTGTTGAATGTTCTCAAACAGAAGTTAGACTGGCATGTCTAGTTTTGGGATCAGTGGGTTTAGTCCTGTCAAATGTTCTCAAACAGATGTTAGAGCCGCATGTCTAGTCTTGGGATGTGAGGGTTTAGTCTTGTTGAATGTTCTCAAACATATGTTAGAGCTGCCTGTTTAGTGTTTGGATCAGTAGGTTTAGTCTTGTCAAATGTTCTCAAACAGATGTTAGACTGACATGTCTAGTGTTAGGATCAGTGGGTTTAGTCTTGTCAAATGTTCTCAAACAGATGTTAGACTGGCATGCCCAGTGTTTGGATCCATGGGTTTAGTCTTGTTGAATGTTCTCAAATAGATGTTAGACTGGCATGCCCAGTGTTTGGATCAGTGGATTTAGTCTTGTTGAATGTTCTCAAACAGATGTTAGACTGGCATGTCTAGTTTTGGGATCAGTGGGTTTAGTCCTGTCAAATGTTCTCAAACAGATGTTAGAGCTGCATGTCTAGTCTTGGGATGTGAGGGTTTAGTCTTGTTGAATGTTCTCAAACATATGTTAGAGCTGCCTGTTTAGTGTTTGGATCAGTAGGTTTAGTCTTGTCAAATGTTCTCAAACAGATGTTAGACTGACATGTCTAGTGTTAGGATCAGTGGGTTTAGTCTTGTCAAATGTTCTCAAACAGATGTTAGACTGGCATGCCCAGTGTTTGGATCCGTGGGTTTAGTCTTGTTGCATGTTCTCAAATAGATGTTAGACTGGCATGCCCAGTGTTTGGATCAGTGGATTTAGTCTTGTTGAATGTTCTCAAACAGATGTTAGACTGGCATGCCCAGTGTTTGGATCAGTGGATTTAGTCCTGTTGAATGTTCTCAAACAGATGTTAGACTGGCATGTTTATGGCTTGGATCAGTGGGTTTAGTCTTGTCAAATGTTCTCAAACAGATGTTAGACTGGCATGCCCAGTGTTTGGATCAGTGGATTTAGTCTTGTTGAATGTTCTCAAACAGATGTTAGACTGGCATGTCTAGTTTTGGGATCAGTGGGTTTAGTCCTGTCAAAAACAGATGTTAGAGCTGCATGTCTAGTCTTGGGATGTGAGGGTTTAGTCTTGTTGAATGTTCTCAAACATATGTTAGAGCTGCCTGTTTAGTGTTTGGATCAGTAGGTTTAGTCTTGTCAAATGTTCTCAAACAGATGTTAGACTGGCATGTCTAGTGTTAGGATCAGTGGGTTTAGTCTTGTCAAATGTTCTCAAACAGATGTTAGACTGGCATGCCCAGTGTTTGGATCAGTGGGTTTAGTTTTGTTGAATGTTCTCAAACAGATGTTAGACTGGCATGTCTAGTGTTAGGATCAGTGGGTTTAGTCTTGTCAAATGTTCTCAAACAAATGTTAGACTGGCATGCCCAGTGTTTGGATCAGTGGGTTTAGTCTTGTTGAATGTTCTCAAACAGATATTAGACTGGCATTCCCAGTGATTGGATCAGTGGATTTAGTCTTGTTGAATGTTCTCAAACAGATGTTAGACTGTCATGTTTATGGTTTGGATCAGTGGGTTTAGTTTTGTTGAATGTTCTCAAACAGATGTTAGAGATGCATGTCTAGTCTTGGGATGTGAGGGTTTAGTCTTGTTGAATGTACTCAAACATATGTTAGAGCTGCCTGTTTAGTCTTTGGATCAGTAGGTTTAGTCTTGTCAAATGTTCTCAAACAGATGTTAGACTGGCATGACCAGTGTTTGGATCAGTAGGTTTAGTCTTGTCAAATGTTCTCAAACAGATGTTAGACTGGCATGCCCAGTGTTTGGATCAGTAGGTTTAGTCTTGTCAAACGTTCTCAAACAGATGTTAGACTGGCATGCCCAGTGTTTGGATCAGTGGGTTTAGTCTTGTCGAATGTTCTCAAACAGATGTTAGACTGGCATGCCCAGTGTTTGGATCAGTAGGTTTAGTCTTGTCAAATGTTCTCAAACAGATGTTAGACTGGCATGCCCAGTGTTTGGATCAGTGGGTTTAGTCTTGTTGAATGTTCTCAAACAGATGTTAGACTGGCATGCCCAGTGTTTGGATCAGTGGATTTAGTCCTGTTGAATGTTCTCAAACAGATGTTAGACTGGCATGTTTATGGCTTGGATCAGTGGGTTTAGTCTTGTCAAATGTTCTCAAACAGATGTTAGACTGGCATGCCCAGTGTTTGGATCAGTGGATTTAGTCTTGTTGAATGTTCTCAAACAGATGTTAGACTGGCATGTCTAGTTTTGGGATCAGTGGGTTTAGTCCTGTCAAAAACAGATGTTAGAGCTGCATGTCTAGTCTTGGGATGTGAGGGTTTAGTCTTGTTGAATGTTCTCAAACATATGTTAGAGCTGCCTGTTTAGTGTTTGGATCAGTAGGTTTAGTCTTGTCAAATGTTCTCAAACAGATGTTAGACTGGCATGCCCAGTGTTTGGATCCGTGGGTTTAGTCTTGTTGAATGTTCTCAAATAGATGTTAGACTGGCATGTTTATGGTTTGGATCAGTGGATTTAGTCTTGTTGAATGTTCTCAAACAGATGTTAGACTGGCATATCTAGTTTTGGGATCAGTGGGTTTAGTCCTGTCAAACGTTCTCAAACAGATGTTAGAGCTGCATGTCTAGTCTTGGGATGTGAGGGTTTAGTCTTGTTGAATGTTCTCAAACATATGTTAGAGCTGCCTGTTTAGTGTTTGGATCAGTAGGTTTAGTCTTGTCAAATGTTCTCAAACAGATGTTAGACTGACATGTCTAGTGTTAGGATCAGTGGGTTTAGTCTTGTCAAATGTTCTCAAACAGATGTTAGACTGGCATGCCCAGTGTTTGGATCCGTGGGTTTAGTCTTGTTGCATGTTCTCAAATAGATGTTAGACTGGCATGCCCAGTGTTTGGATCAGTGGATTTAGTCTTGTTGAATGTTCTCAAACAGATGTTAGACTGGCATGCCCAGTGTTTGGATCAGTGGATTTAGTCCTGTTGAATGTTCTCAAACAGATGTTAGACTGGCATGTTTATGGCTTGGATCAGTGGGTTTAGTCTTGTCAAATGTTCTCAAACAGATGTTAGACTGGCATGCCCAGTGTTTGGATCAGTGGATTTAGTCTTGTTGAATGTTCTCAAACAGATGTTAGACTGGCATGTCTAGTTTTGGGATCAGTGGGTTTAGTCCTGTCAAAAACAGATGTTAGAGCTGCATGTCTAGTCTTGGGATGTGAGGGTTTAGTCTTGTTGAATGTTCTCAAACATATGTTAGAGCTGCCTGTTTAGTGTTTGGATCAGTAGGTTTAGTCTTGTCAAATGTTCTCAAACAGATGTTAGACTGGCATGCCCAGTGTTTGGATCCGTGGGTTTAGTCTTGTTGAATGTTCTCAAATAGATGTTAGACTGGCATGTTTATGGTTTGGATCAGTGGATTTAGTCTTGTTGAATGTTCTCAAACAGATGTTAGACTGGCATATCTAGTTTTGGGATCAGTGGGTTTAGTCCTGTCAAACGTTCTCAAACAGATGTTAGAGCTGCATGTCTAGTCTTGGGATGTGAGGGTTTAGTCTTGTTGAATGTTCTCAAACATATGTTAGAGCTGCCTGTTTAGTGTTTGGATCAGTAGGTTTAGTCTTGTCAAATGTTCTCAAACAGATGTTAGACTGACATGTCTAGTGTTAGGATCAGTGGGTTTAGTCTTGTCAAATGTTCTCAAACAGATGTTAGACTGGCATGCCCAGTGTTTGGATCCGTGGGTTTAGTCTTGTTGCATGTTCTCAAATAGATGTTAGACTGGCATGCCCAGTGTTTGGATCAGTGGATTTAGTCTTGTTGAATGTTCTCAAACAGATGTTAGACTGGCATGCCCAGTGTTTGGATCAGTGGATTTAGTCCTGTTGAATGTTCTCAAACAGATGTTAGACTGGCATGTTTATGGCTTGGATCAGTGGGTTTAGTCTTGTCAAATGTTCTCAAACAGATGTTAGACTGGCATGCCCAGTGTTTGGATCAGTGGATTTAGTCTTGTTGAATGTTCTCAAACAGATGTTAGACTGGCATGTCTAGTTTTGGGATCAGTGGGTTTAGTCCTGTCAAAAACAGATGTTAGAGCTGCATGTCTAGTCTTGGGATGTGAGGGTTTAGTCTTGTTGAATGTTCTCAAACATATGTTAGAGCTGCCTGTTTAGTGTTTGGATCAGTAGGTTTAGTCTTGTCAAATGTTCTCAAACAGATGTTAGACTGGCATGTCTAGTGTTAGGATCAGTGGGTTTAGTCTTGTCAAATGTTCTCAAACAGATGTTAGACTGGCATGCCCAGTGTTTGGATCAGTGGGTTTAGTTTTGTTGAATGTTCTCAAACAGATGTTAGACTGGCATGTCTTGTGTTAGGATCAGTGGGTTTAGTCTTGTCAAATGTTCTCAAACAAATGTTAGACTGGCATGCCCAGTGTTTGGATCAGTGGGTTTAGTCTTGTTGAATGTTCTCAAACAGATATTAGACTGGCATTCCCAGTGTTTGGATCAGTGGATTTAGTCTTGTTGAATGTTCTCAAACAGATGTTAGACTGTCATGTTTATGGTTTGGATCAGTGGGTTTAGTTTTGTTGAATGTTCTCAAACAGATGTTAGAGATGCATGTCTAGTCTTGGGATGTGAGGGTTTAGTCTTGTTGAATGTACTCAAACATATGTTAGAGCTGCCTGTTTAGTCTTTGGATCAGTAGGTTTAGTCTTGTCAAATGTTCTCAAACAGATGTTAGACTGGCATGCCCAGTGTTTGGATCAGTAGGTTTAGTCTTGTCAAATGTTCTCAAACAGATGTTAGACGGGCATGCCCAGTGTTTGGATCAGTAGGTTTAGTCTTGTCAAACGTTCTCAAACAGATGTTAGACTGGCATGCCCAGTGTTTGGATCAGTGGGTTTAGTCTTGTCAAATGTTCTCAAACAGATGTTAGACTGGCATGCCCAGTGTTTGGATCAGTGGGTTTAGTCTTGTTGAATGTTCTCAAACAGATGTTAGACTGGCATGCCCAGTGTTTGGATCAGTGGATTTAGTCCTGTTGAATGTTCTCAAACAGATGTTAGACTGGCATGTTTATGGCTTGGATCAGTGGGTTTAGTCTTGTCAAATGTTCTCAAACAGATGTTAGACTGGCATGCCCAGTGTTTGGATCAGTGGATTTAGTCTTGTTGAATGTTCTCAAACAGATGTTAGACTGGCATGTCTAGTTTTGGGATCAGTGGGTTTAGTCCTGTCAAAAACAGATGTTAGAGCTGCATGTCTAGTCTTGGGATGTGAGGGTTTAGTCTTGTTGAATGTTCTCAAACATATGTTAGCGCTGCCTGTTTAGTGTTTGGATCAGTAGGTTTAGTCTTGTCAAATGTTCTCAAACAGATGTTAGACTGGCATGTCTAGTGTTAGGATCAGTGGGTTTAGTCTTGTCAAATGTTCTCAAACAAATGTTAGACTGGCATGCCCAGTGTTTGGATCAGTGGGTTTAGTCTTGTTGAATGTTCTCAAACAGATATTAGACTGGCATTCCCAGTGTTTGGATCAGTGGATTTAGTCTTGTTGAATGTTCTCAAACAGATGTTAGACTGTCATGTTTATGGTTTGGATCAGTGGGTTTAGTTTTGTTGAATGTTCTCAAACAGATGTTAGAGCTGCATGTCTAGTCTTGGGATGTGAGGGTTTAGTCTTGTTGAATGTTCTCAAACATATGTTAGAGCTGCCTGTTTAGTGTTTGGATCAGTAGGTTTAGTCTTGTCAAATGTTCTCAAACAGATGTTAGACTGGCATGCCCAGTGTTTGGATCAGTAGGTTTAGTCTTGTCAAATGTTCTCAAACAGATGTTAGACTGGCATGCCCAGTGTTTGGATCAGTAGGTTTAGTCTTGTCAAACGTTCTCAAACAGATGTTAGACTGGCATGCCCAGTGTTTGGATCAGTGGGTTTAGTCTTGTCGAATGTTCTCAAACAGATGTTAGACTGGCATGCCCAGTGTTTGGATCAGTAGGTTTAGTCTTGTCAAATGTTCTCAAACAGATGTTAGACTGGCATGCCCAGTGTTTGGATCAGTAGGTTTAGTCTTGTCAAATGTTCTCAAACAGATGTTAGACTGGCATGCCCAGTGTTTGGATCAGTAGGTTTAGTCTTATCAAATGTTCTCAAACAGATGTTAGACTGGCATGCCCAGTGTTTGGATCAGTGGATTTAGTCTTGTTGAATGTTCTCAAACAGATGTTAGACTGGCATGCCCAGTGTTTGGATCAGTGGGTTTAGTTTTGTTGAATGTTCTCAAACAGATGTTAGACTGGCATGCTCAGTGTTTGGATCAGTGGATTTAGTCTTGTTGAATGTTCTCAAACAGAAGTTAGACTGGCATGTCTAGTTTTGGGATCAGTGGGTTTAGTCCTGTCAAATGTTCTCAAACAGATGTTAGAGCCGCATGTCTAGTCTTGGGATCTGAGGGTTTAGTCTTGTTGAATGTTCTCAAACATATGTTAGAGCTGCCTGTTTAGTGTTTGGATCAGTAGGTTTAGTCTTGTCAAATGTTCTCAAACAGATGTTAGACTGGCATGCCCAGTGTTTGGATCAGTGGGTTTAGTCTTGTCAAATGTTCTCAAACAGATGTTGGACTGGCATGCCCAGTGTTTGGATCAGTGGATTTAGTCTTGTTGAATGTTCTCAAACAGATGTTAGACTGGCATGCCCAGTGTTTGGATCAGTGGATTTAGTCTTGTTGAATGTTCTCAAACATATGTTAGACTGGCATGCCCAGTGTTTGGATCACTGGGTTTAGTCTTGTTGAATGTTCTCAAACAGATGTTAGACTGGCATGTCTAGTGACCTGTATCGCTCAGCTGGAACATTGGCCTAGGGGCCTGTATCGCTCAGCTGGAACCTTGACCTAGGAGCCTGTATCGCTCAGCTGAAACATTGACCTAGGGGCCTGTATCGCTCAGCTGGAATGTTGACCTAGGGGCCTGTATCGCTCAGCTGAAATATTGGCCTAGGGGCTTGTATCGCTCAGCTGAAACATTGACCTAGGAGCCTGTATTGCTCAGCTGATACATTGACCTAGGGGCCTGTATCGCTCAGCTCAAACATTGACCTGACCTAGGGGCCTGTATCGCTCAGCTCAAACATTGACCTAGGGGCTTGTATCGCTCAGCTGAAACATTGACCTAGGGGCCTGTATCGCTCAGCTGGAACGTTGACCTAGGGGCTTGTATCGCTCAGCTGAAACATTGACCTAGGGGCCTGTATCGCTCAGCCGGAACATTGGCATTTCAACTAATCTTTATTGAATTTCTTATTGCCACCTACATGTATAAAAGGAAATAAGGGTGGTGTAAACTGGTGCTGGCAGCAGCAGCCTTCAGCAATAGTGTTTGCAAACTGTACAGCAGCCTTTCTAATACTGGCTTTGTAAATATCACAAGGGTTGAACAGTGTTGCAGAAAGCTGTTGCTGCATTTGACAGTAACAGATGTCATCAACAATACCATTTTCAAAAGGACCACATTAAAAATACTACATGCATCGCTACCTAATAAAACCTGCTAATACCGCAATACTGAGCTAAGTGTATCGCTAGATAAATTGGCTTTAATGACAAATTAATTAAATAATTTTTTCTAAGCAGTATGTGAATATAGTATACATGTAAGCATGTGTATAGTGCCCCTATGCATATGGTGGACTGTCCTATTCTATTGTAAACCAACTGTCTAAGTATATATAGAATGATGCTGTGTTCAGGAGCCACATCCTGAGCCATCAGTTTATATTTTGGTATTTATGAGGCATGCGCCATAAATGTCAGCACAACCTCAAAGGGTGTTAATTTCATTTCAACCCAGGAATGAGAGTAGTGGTTTTAACTTACTAGAGTAACTGTTTTCCTCTGCTGGCTAAATATCTAAGATATGCATTGTGTGCACTGATATCTATAACGTTGAATATTTTTAAAATTTATTTGACAGAAAGTTGCTGCTTTCTAAGGCAGCAATGACTTTTAGTCAAAATACTTTTTTAATAAACTTCAACTCACTCTATTGAATAATTGCTGCTAACTTAGTTTGGTCACTCTGTCAAATGATTACAAGGATTGTAAAATGCAGTTAAACCTGCGATATAGACCACTTGTACTAAATAACAATTTTACTACATGCAGCCCACCCGTTAAAAAAATCCAATATGCCTGCCAAAACACGCTACATTTTGATTGACCCACGGCGGCCATGTTTTCCGAACAAACTTTATATATATCATATATCACAAATTTCAGCCCTATCGCTTCAGTGGTTCTGGGGAAGAAGTGTTTACGAAAACTAGGTCATCCAAGTTGGCCGCTGAACCATTTGGTCAATCAAGATCCCTTGAAGAAACTTGGTTCAGCTCTTGACCTAGATCATATTTCGAGAGTTCTGAATTTATCCCTCAAATGGTTTTGGAGAAGATTTTAAGACATTTCTAAAAAATCTGCCAAAATCCAAGATGGCCACTGGCCAAATTGGCCAATTGGGTTTGTTGGAATAAACTTGAATCTCTATGCGCTAAGGATGCTTTCTGCCAAACATAATTGAAATTGGCCCAGTAGTTCTCGAGAAAACATAAAAAATTTCCCATTGCTTTAGTATGGGAGCTTTTGGCGGGAAAATGATCTAAGATGGCTGCCAAACCGTTTATCCGACTGCTTCGAAAATTACAAATTTGAGATCAGAATACGCAAAAACATATATATATAACCAATTTCGGCCTTAAAATCCATCAAACAACAAGTTTTAGTGAAACTCAACATACGCCTGCAGGCATACTTGTTTGAGGAATGCTAAATTTTGTGCAATTTGTCTTTGATAATTCTCTAAGAAAGGGGGGGGGGGGGGGGATTTCTATTAGGTACACATTTGGAATTCACTGCAAAGACATCACTAAAAATCTTGAAAGTCTTAACAGCTGTATTGATCATTACAATTACAAGACAATTTTGATGAATTTTAATCTTTCAAGGAAGATAACTCTGACAAATATGGGTGGATGTTGCCGAAACAAAATTATGACACCTCGTCTATCCCTAAAACATCTGATGAATAAAAAATTATGAGTGTAGATTCAAAACAGTTCGAGATCTGGACCGGACAAGAAAATGTTGACATTTTAATCTTTCAAGAAAGATAACTTTGGCAAATATGGGCAGATTTTGCCCTTCATCTATCCATATTAGAAACCTTGACAAATTTTGTATTTCAAGGGAGATAACTCTGACAATTATGGGGGATTTTGCAGAAAGGCAATCATGACACTTCGTCTATACCTAACACATCTGCAGAAATTTTTTTTTTAAATGTATACACCTGTGCAAAAGTTAAGCACCAGCAAAACAATAGAACGTAGAAACATGATGGTACAACTAGGCTGCCATACTTTTTGTCCCCGCGTTAGCTGACATAATTCCAAGTACGAAATGCACATGCATGCATGACTTCACGCCGCTTGATGTGCGTGCGTGGCGGGAAACAGCACACGTGTTCAGTTATGTAAAAGTCCAGTTTGAGGTGTAGAACATTACATACAGATTTAGGCGACAAGATTAGGAATTTTGTGTTCATGACCGTGGTTTATTTGTACAGAGAGAATTAGCTCTTGATTGTGAACCGCTATGGCAAGACGAAGGTTAAGTGATCGTGTGAAATGGCAAATCATAGGCATGCATACCACTGGTATGTCATGCAGAGAGATTGGCAGACAGCTGAACATTAACCATACTGTAATCAGTCGTTTGATTGCAAAACATGGGCAAACTAACGAGGTGAAGGACAGGCCTAGATCTGGAAGACCGAAGAAGACTACTGCCCGTGATGATCGAGCCCTAGTACGCCTTGTTAGGAGATCTCCATTCACCAACAGCAGAGTACTCAGCCAGCAATGGGAAACGTGCAATAGAGTGTCAATGTCTACCGTCAAAAGGAGACTGTATGCTGCTGGCATGAAAGCTAGGAGACCTGTCAGATGTCCTCTCCTCACTGCACACCACAAAGAGGAGCGTCTGAGGTGGTGCAACGAAAGAAGACACTGGAACATGAGATCCTGGAGACGGGTACACTGGTCCGATGAAAGTCGGTTCCTGCTTCATGCCACAGATGGTCGAACTCGTGTATGGAGGTCCAGACGCACGGCGTACGACCAACGTAACATCATGGAAGAAGTTCCATTTGGTGGAGGTTCCGTTATGATATGGGGGTGCATCTCATTTGATTGTAAGCTGGATCTGTTGACTGTACCTGGAACACTAAATGGACAAAGATATCAAGATTCCATACTGGATAGAGTTGTGGTCCCTCATTTTGTAAATCATGCACCTGGAACCCACCCTATATTCATGGATGACAACGCCCGACCACATCGTGCTAGAGCTGTGCATGAATACTTCCGCCAGAATGCCATCGAAACCCTACCATGGCCAGCAAGGGGCCCTGACATGAACCCTATTGAGCATATCTGGGACATTCTGGGAAACATGGTGAGAAGGAGGGATCCTCCTGTGCAGAACCTACAGGAATTAACAGACGCACTCCATCTTGAATGGCAACGAATACCACAATGGCGTATCAGTCGGTTGGTGACCAGCATGAGACGCTGTGTCCAGGCCGTCATCCAGGCACAAGGTGGATATACCCGGTATTAATAATGACAGTCTCAAACTCGTGCACAGATGTTAAACTTCGTTTTCAGACACCATTAATGACAATCTAGCCACGTGTGTCAACTGTAGGGCAATAGTTGTCAGTTGTGTCAACGTAACCATATTCAGGCCTCGTTTTCAAGTTCAAACAAAAACATACAGTGTTTCCCCACCATCATAATCAGCATTCCTCTAGTTGCATTATTACCTCTTGCACTAAGATGGATGGGTACATAAATGTTTATGCTATTGCTTTCTTCATAGCACATGAATATACCCTCGCATGTGCGTAAAAATAGGGTGGTGCTTAACTTTTGCACAGGTGTATATATGTTCAAGTCTTCAAGATCTGGCTCGGACAAGAAAATATTGATGAATTTTAATCTTTCAAGGGAGATAACTCTCACGAATATGGAAGGATTTTTTCGAAAGGAAATCATGAGACTTCGTCTATACCTAACACATCTGGCCGAAAAAAAATTGTGAGTGTAGTTTCAAAACTCTTCGCGATCTGGCCAGGAAAAGAAAATTTGGACAAATTTTAATCATTCGAGGGAGATAACTCCCACGACTATACGAGGATTTTACCGAAATGAAATCATGACTCCCGCGAATATGGGCGGATCATGCCAAAACAAAATCATGACACTTTGGCTATACGTACCACATCTTTTGAAAACAAATTTGTGAGTGTGGGTTCAAAACTCGAGATTTGGATCATGACTCCCGCGAATATGGGTGGATCATGCCAAAATGAAATCATGACACTTTGGCTATATGTACCACATCTTTTGAAAAAGAATTTGTGAGTGTGGGTTCAAAACTCTTCGAGATTTGGCCTGGACAAGACAATTTTGACAAATTTTAATCTTTCAAGGGCGATAACTCTGGCGAATATGGGCAGATCTTGCCGAACCAAAATCATGACACTTTGCCCATACATAACACATCTTCTGAAAAAAAATTGTGAGTGTAGGTTCCAAACCTTTCGAGATCTGTCCCGGACAAGAAAGTTTTGACAATTTTTAGGCTTTCAAGGGAGATAACTCTATCGAATATGGGAGGATTTTGCCGAATTGAAATCATGACACTTCGTCTATAGGTAATATATCTGCTGGAAAAAAATTGTGACTGTAGGTTTAAAACTCTTCGAGATCTGTCCCGGACAAGAACATTTTGACAAATTTTAAGCTTTCAAGGGAGATAACTCTCGCTAATATGGGAGGATTTTGCCGAATTGAAATCATGACACTTCGTCAAAAGCTAATATATCTGCTAAAAAAAATTTGTGAGTGTAGGTTCATAACACCGAGATCTGTCCCGGACAAGATAATTTTGACAAATTTTAAGCTTTCAAGGGAGATAACTCGATCGAATATGGGAGGATTTTGCCGAATCGATATCATGACACTTCGTCTATAGGTAATATATCTGCTGGAAAAAAATTGTGACAGTAGGTTTAAAACTCTTCGAGATCTGTTCCCCCGGACAAGAAAATTTTGACAAATTTTAAGCTTTCAAGGGAGATAACTCTATCGAATATCGGAGGATTTTGCCGAATCGAAATCATGACACTTCGTCTATAGGTAATATATCTGCTGAAAAAAAATTGTGACTGTAGGTTTAAAACTCTTCGAGATCTGTCCCGGACAAGAAAATTTTGACAAATTTTAAGCTTTCAAGGGAGATAACTCTAGCTAATATGGGAGGATTTTGCCGAATCGAAATCATGACACTTCGTCAGAAGGTAATATATCTGCTAAAAAAAATTTGTGAGTGTAGGTTCATAACTTCGAGATCTGCTCCGGACAAGAATCAGACGAACGGATGCATGGACATACGGACCGATGGACGGTGAGCGCCATCACATAATAAGACCCCGCTTTGTGCGGGCATATGAAAAAATTCAATATGGCCACCAAACACGCTATATTTTGATTGGCCCACGACAGCCATGCTTTTGGGCGGATCAACTTCTTTTCAACAAACCTTAATGGCCCTTACTTCCTAATCATATATCACAAATTTCAGCCCGATCGCTTAAGCGGTTCTGGGGAAGAAGTCGTTTTTGCGAAAACTAGGTCATCCAAGCCGAAACATTTGGTCAATCAAGATCCTTTGAACAAACTCGGTTCAGCTCTTGCCCTTGATGGTATTTCGTGAGTTCTGAATCAATCCCTAAAACAGTTTCGGAGAAAAGTTTTAGACATTTCTAAAAATCTGCAGAAATCCAAGATGGCCACTGACCAAATTGGCTGATCTGCTTCATTTGAATAAACTTGAATCTCTATGCCCTAAGGATGCTTCCTGCCAAATATAATTGAAAGCGGTCAAGTAGTTCTCGAGAAGAAAACATTTCAAATTTCCTATTGCTTTAGTATAGGAGATTTTGGCGGAAAAATGATCCAAGATAGCCACCAAACCGTTTATCCAACTGTTTCGAAAATTACAAATTTGAGATCGGAATACACAAAAAAATATATAAAACCAATTTCGACCTTAAAATCCCTCAAATAAAAAAATCCAATATGGCCGCCAAACACACTATATATTGATTGGCCCGCGACTGCCATGTTTTTTGATGATCAACTTCTCTTGAACAACTTTAATGACCCTTAGTCCCTAATCATATCTGCCAAATTTTGGCCTGATCCCTTCAACCGTTCTGGATAAGTCCTTTTCGCTAAAACTAGGCCAAACAAGATGGCCGCCGAACCATTTGACCAATCAAGTTCCCTTGAACAAACTTGGTTCAGCTCTTGCCCTAGATCATATTTCATGAAGTTTGCTTCAAATCCCTCAAGCGGTTTCGGAGATTTTTAAAGACGTTTCTAAAAATCAGCCAAAATCCAAGATGGCCACTGGCCAAATTGGCCGATCAGCTTCGTTTGAACAAACTTGGGTCTCTATGCCCTAAGGATACTTCCTGCCAAATATAATTGAAATCGGCCCAGTTGTTCATGAGAAGAAGTCGTTTAAAGGAAAAGTTGACAGACGGACGACGGACGGTCGCCACAGCACAGCACAGTTTCAGGCCAGGTGAGCTAAAAATCCAATATGGCCACCAAATACACGACATTCTGATTCGTCCGCGGTGGCCATGTTTTTCTACCTTTCATGGTCCGTTGAACAAACCCTAATGGCCGTTAATCCCTAATGATATCTCCCAAATTTCAGCCTGACACGTTCAACGGTCCTGGGGGAGAATTATTTTTCACAAAAACTATCTCATCTATGATGGCCACCAAACCATTTAGCCAATCAATTACCTTTGAACAAACTTGATTCATCTCTTGCTCTATATATTTTATGAGTTTTGAATCGATTCTCCAAGCAGTTTCAGAGATTTTTAAAGAAGTTTCTAAAAATTTGTCAAAATCCAAGATGACCGCCAGCCAAATGGGCCAATCGCCTTCCTTTGAACAAACTTGGATCGCTTTACCCTAAGGATGCTTCCTGCCAAATATAATTGAAATCGGCCAAATGGTTCTTGAGAATAAACGAAATCACAGATTTCTTTTATCATGAGAGAGTTGATACTTACCTTCCTTCGTGATACTCATTGATATTTCCTAAATATCGACCTAGCTCCAATAAAACTCAGTTTAAAAGAAACCGCCCCCACTGGGCAGGTTATACATCTGACAGCTCGGCAGATGTTGGTTGACTATTGCAACATTTAACACCGAAAGACTGAGCCTCTGTGGGGTGGAGGCCCGGGTTCATCTCAGGGAGGTAGCTATCAAGTCCCTAGTGAAAAAAGAAATGCATGATTTCGTTTACTTCGCTTTCAAGAGTATACTTACCTCCCTGATACTCATTGATATTGCCAGAATTCCTAAGTGAATTCGGCGGGAAGGAAGCTCGGTTTAGAAGACCGGCTCGTCCCTGGAAGAGAAAGCTCTTTATCGCTAGCAGCACAAACATCTGAAGTTGCGTATGAAACACAACCAGGAAATGAATAAACATCGGATAACTAGACCAATGTCGACAGTAATGACCATTCAAGAAACATACACTCCACCACCCCCTTCTTTTGAGAAAGGAGTAACGATGTCCTCAATGATCTACACTCTATGTACTTGTGCCAACGTACTATAGGGCATTGGACGAAACGCTCCATTGTCATTTACTCTCATGGATGAACCACAAACTACTAACCATCATCAAATTAATGCGAATTACGCGACAAATTAATTAGACAACATAAAAACTAGAACTTGGTGTCTCACCCACAGGGTTTGGGGGTGACCAATCTGCGTGATTAATACCAACAGGGTCCATTGTATGGAGTTAAAACTAGAACTTACCTAGGGCCAATACCGGTATCCCACTCTATGGTCATTGGATCAACCATTTCAAAATGTCCTCATCATCCTCTTCAGAAAAGTTAGCTGCCGGGTTTGAGAAGCCAAACCCAGCCTGGACAGGGAAAGAAGTGGTAATATAGGCATCGATTATTGTAGCTGTTGGATGCTCTACGGAACCCGTTAAGCGATAACCTGAGGCTGTGGCTTTTGCTCCTGGACCAGCGGACGAGGTAAACCTCCAGCCCGGGTCAACAGGAGTCATCTCTGCTTCATTACTGAAAACTGGAGTAAACTTATCGGAGAACCTTGAACCAGAAGTGGGGACATTGTGCTCCAGTGCAAACGAAGGAGACGGTAAACTACTTGGACCGGGGAGCATGCTGCGAAGCAACTCCGGTACCTAATCTTTTATCGTCTTCATCATTTCATCAATCATTTCAGCACGGAAAATTTCCATGTCGTTTGACATGACTTCCTCTTCTTACCACAACCCTCTTTCTCGACTAGCCTCTTGTCATCTGCTGCCTTGTCCATAACATGTTGACATAAAAAATCAGAGAAACAAACAGCAGGCCAAGACTTGCATACACTACATTTTAAGAGCGGATCGCAAGTACTACACCTACTGAAGTCATGGGGGTTGAACTTTGCTTTAACGAAGCGATGGCAAGATGGACAGTCAGGTGCTTTCTGAAAAAACATGAGACAATGACAATTAGTTTTTAGTCATAACGGATAAACTATAATAAACCCATAAGGGAACAACTGAGAAGTTTGATCATGAACCCTTAAAAGAAGGGAAGTTGCTCAAGAAGGACAGCCTAGGAGAATAAAGAATCATAATAAATACAAGGCTGATTATGACATCATCTCACCCCTTGGAACAAGTTTACATTAATTAATGCCTGACACTACTAACCACCAGAGAAAGCTGCATTGGCTCACAGGGCACACATAACAAATGCCATTTATGAATGGGGCAATGGTCACAAGCAGACTTGGAAGGAAATGCAAGAATATTGGCATTCTTCACATTATTGACCAATGGAACAAGGCAAATCAATAAATTGATGCATGCTCCCCGAAGGCATACTCTGCAGAGAAACTGAATGGATAAAAGCAAAATCTAAGTTTCTCTATATAAACACACTTAGAATTTGCTTGGCACCATATGAAAAATACATATAAAAACTATGTTCAAAATGAACAGAGATATTTTCTGTAATAATCAACACCGTTTGGTGACCATATGTGAAAAAGGCTTGAAACTATAGCCCGGAAAAACATTTTCTGTGATATTCAGTCGACCATGAAAAGTAGGTCAGCATGACCTACTTTTCATACTCCGCACACCTTCTCCCTAAGATCCATCCACATACCAAGTTTGGTGACCATATGTGAAAAAGTCTTGAAACTATGGCCCGGACAAACATTTTGTGATATTCAGTCAACCATGAAAAGTAGGTCAGCATGACCTACTTTTCATACCCCGCAGACCTCGCTAAGATGCATCCACATACCAAGTTTGGTGACCATATGTGCAAAAGTCTTGAAACTGTGGCACGGACAAACATTTTGTGATATTCAGTCGACCATGAAAAGTAGGTCAGCATGCCCTACTTTTGACCTACTTTTGATACGCTGCACACCTTCTCCCTAAGATGCATCCACATACCAAGTTTGGTGACCATATGTGAAAGTCTTGAAACTATGCCCCGGACAAACATTTTTCTGTGATATTCAGTCAACCATGAAAAGTAGGTCAGCATGACCTACTTTTGACGTACTTTTCATACTCCGCACACCTTCTCGCTAAGATGCATCCACATACCAAGTTTGGTGACCATATGTGCAAGTCTTGAAACTATGGCACGGACAAACATTTTGTGATATTCAGTCGACCATGAAAAGTAGGTCAGCATGCCCTACTTTTGACCTACTTTTCATACTCCGCACACCTTCTCCCTAAGATGCATCCACATACCAAGTTTGGTGACCATATGTGAAAAAGTCTTGAAACTATGCCCCAGACAAACTTATATATGGTGAACGGACAGACGGACGAATGGATGGACGGACTGACAGATGGACGAATGGACGGACGGACAAAGCGGTGACTATATGCTCCCACAAATTTTTTTTCGGGGACCATAAAAAGTACAACTGATCAACGGGGCAAACATCCCTGACATTAAGCTCAAATTGTTCAACTGTGTTAACAGATGTCATTTACTAATGGAACAATCGTCACAATGGACCAGTCATACCTGACACTATTATCAAAATAGTTCAAATGTACAAACAGATGACATTTACCAATGGGGCAATAGTCAGGAGCAATTTATGCCAGTAATACAAAAATCTTTGTGTCCTTGACACACTTGACCAATGGGAAAAGTACCATTGACTAATGGGGCAGCCATCCATGACATTATTGATACAGCAGATGACATTTACCAATTGGACGATGGTCACAGTAGAACTGAATAAGGAAATGCAAGAATATTGGTGTCATTGACATTACTGAAAATGGGAAAGGTACCATTGATCAATGGTGCAGTCATCCCTGACATTATTGATCCAGCAGATGACATTTACCAACTGGACGATGGTCACAGTAAAAAAATTGGATGAGGAAATGCAAGAATAGTGATGTATGTATGTATGATTACTGTATTCTGCGGCTGTAGTAGTAGAAACAACCTACAGCTGCAGTCAGTCCTTCTTCGCTTTTGCGCACTGTGTCTTGTCCTCAGCCAAAATCCATTCTTGACTTGAGTGTACCTAATCCTGCTTTCTTGAGGTCACCTCGTAGCACGCTTAGCAGATTTATGCAATGATGTCCTCTCCTGGCTCTGTATTTGCTGGCTCCGAGTAGGGCGAATTTCAAGGCTGTGCTGGTGTGTCTTCTGGCATCCTTAGCACCTGGCCAAACATGGACCATCTTTGCTGGGCGACTTTTACAGACAGCGGCGGCGTATTACACATCTTGCATAGTGCATTGTTGGAAATTATGCTCTCTGGCCATCGGTGTCCAGTGATGGTGCGTAGGTGTTTGCGGTGGCAGGCGTCAAGTTTGTCTAGAGCTGCCTTTGGAGCTGCCCAGCTGTTACAGTTATACATCATCAAGGATACGCAGGTTGCATTGTATAAACGTAGTATTTTTTACCAAGGGCATCTTTGATCTACGAATCCATAGCTTCCAGAAGGACTGGAAAGCTATGTTCCCCATGATGCAGCGTGCAGCAATGTCAGCAGTACTGCAAAGCAGTGAGCCCAGGATTTTATTTTTCCTCCATGGTTCGCCGCCACAGAGTGAATCGTCATTTTCTTTAGTTTCATGCTTTGTATATAGGTATATGTGGGTGAACTCTGTTTTAGATTCATTCATAGAGATTCTCAATTTTTAGTTTGCTTGCAGCTATTGGGAGTTCGTCAAGGGGTTTCTTTTCCTCATCTATAAAGTCCACATCGTCAGCATATTCCATCTCTAGCGGCATGCCCATTATTGACACTGGGGGGTTTGGTCTTGTGGAGTTTTCCTGCATGGATTTCAATGCAGCATCCAGGTAACAGGTGAATAGCACAGGGGATAGACCTCCCTGTGGGGAGCCGATTGATGTCTTAAACTCTACAGACTTCACTGACTTGACTCGTACTCTCAGCTTGGTGTCTGCAAGCAGTAACTCATCTTCATTGCAACTGGCCTGGCGTAGTACATCTAGGATCTTTGAGCGTTTAATTGTGTCGAAAGCTCGTGACATGTCAATGCCCATTTTGTGGAAATCCCAGTGTTTGGACATGACTACCGACACAAGCATGTGTTGAGCCCATACAATGTCTGCGCAGCTGCGTCCACGTTTGAAGGCACTTTGACATGATCCGGTGAAGTCGTCGATCTTGTCTCGGATGCGGCATAGAGTAACATTGGATAAGATTTTCCGTATGCTGTTAAGGAGCACAATGGGCCGCAGATTGGCTGGGGGGGGGGGGGGGGGCAGGTGGCTTCTTGGGCTTGGGTAGCATGATAAGGATGCCTTGGCCTACAGCGTCGATGGGAAGGTGGTGCATAAAAGCTGAATTGATTATGTGCGTGATCGGTTTTGAGATAATGTCACCTGCATATTTGAATAGTTCATTGCTCATGCCATCAGGTCCAGATGCACATCCATTTTTCAGGGCTTTATGTGCCTTCTCAACCTCTGCTGTATTAATTTGTGTTAGTAATGGCCTGTGGTCTCCTGAGAATGGGTGCAAGGGCTCATCATCGTGGTCAGTGAACTGTTCCTTGAACCATTCTCGAATTGCCTTCGGCTTTGCCCTGGTCAGTCCCAATGAAGTGTCCTTCAGAGTTGTGCACAGTCAGTGGTGGTGTGTATTCAGCAACTCTCAGGGCTTGGGCTGCCCGAAACATTTTGTGGCAGTCATCCGTGGCAGTGATTTCATCTGCTAGGGCATCTGCTTGTTGGATAGCATGATCTTTTAAGCATTCGCTAATGTGGCACAGAATGTTATTGTGATCCTGGCATAGTTTGGTGCGATCTTCACTTTGGCCACTTTGATAGATGCGCAGACGTAACGCTTTACTACGAGAGGGTCATCAGTATACCTAGTTCTGTTGTTTTTAGAACACCTATGGTGCTAGTAGCTGATGATTCCATAGATATCAGTATTTTGGTTAGGGCTTCGTTTGGATCGGAGCTGACGTCGATGTTAGCTATCTGCTCCCTGATGGCCTTTTTGTATGACATTTGCGTGTCAGTGTCGCTGATGAGCTTGGGTAAGTTGTAGGTGACTCTACCCTCTTGCCTGGTATGATGTTTGTACATTAGGTAAAGCTGGTTCATATGGAGGCGTGTAATGACTGGCTTATGGTCAGAATTGAGGTCTGTGCTTCCATAGGAACGAGCATCCCGAAGTAGGGGTTTTGCTGCTGTCTTGCATATATGAAATCTAGTTGGTTGAAGATAGCTTTTGTAGCCTTAGAACCTTTAGGAGCTTTGCAATCAGCAATGTGTCCAGTCCAAAAGAATAGTGATGTCATTGACAATATAGACCAATGGGAAAGGTACAATTGATCAATGGGTCACACATCACTGACCTTATTGCCCCAGCAGATGACATTTACCAACAGGAGATTGGTCACAGTGAACAAATTGGATGAGGAAATACAAGAATATTGGTATCTGATTGACATTATTGAACAGTGGGAAAGGTACGATTGATCAATGGGACAGCCTCCACTGACATTATGGACCCAGCAGCTGACATTTAACAATTGGACAATCAATGGTCACAGGCATACTTGTTTGAGGAAGGCTAAATGTGAACAGTTTGTCTTTGATAAATGACTATTCGTCTATCCCTAAAACATCTGTTGAACAAAAAATTGTGAGTAGGTTCTTCGAGATCTGGATCGGACAAGAAAATTTTGACTAATTTTAGCTTTTCAAGGGAGATAACTCCGGCAAGCATTGGCAGATTTTGTCAAAACTAAATCATGACACTTCGTCTATCCCTAACACATCAGCTGAAAGAAAATTGTGAGTGTAGGTTTAAAACTCTTCGAGGTATGGCTCGGACAAGAAAATTTTGACAAATTTTATCTTTTCAAGGGCGATAACTCCGGCAAGCATTGGCAGATTTTGTCAAAATGAAATCAGCTGAAAGAAAATTGCGAGTGTAGGTTCAAAACTCTTCGAGATATGGCTCAGACAAAGATAACTCTGGAAAATATTGGCAGATTTGTCGAAACAAAATCATGACACTTCTTCTATCCCTAACACATCTGCCTAAAAAAAATTGTCAGTGTAGGTTCAAAACTCTTCGAGATGTGCTCCGGCCAAGAAAATTTGGACAAATTTTAGCTTTTCAAGGGAGATAACTCTGGTGAATATGGGCAGCTTTTACCGAAACGAAATCATGACACTTCGTCCATTTTGAAAAAAAAATTGTGTGCAGGTTAAAAATTCTTCGAGATCTGGTCCGGACAAAAAATGAGATGGACGGACGCACGAATGGATGGCGAGCGCCATCACATAATACGACCCCGCTTACGCAGGCGTATACAAACACATTAATGAACCAGAGTTATGCCCCTTGTTTAAGGGTGTGGTTACTTCATCCTTATAACCCAAATAGATATTGCCTAAAGGAACATGTCTGCCAAATTTGGTTTTAATCTATCAACAAACGGCGAAATGTGCCACAACTGTTGACACACCACAGGCAAATCACGATTCTATAAGCTCACTTAAGTGAGCTAAAAATTGAAGCTTTTTTGGAACAAAATCTGCTAAAATTCAAACAGAGCGTGTTGCAATAGGGACCCATAATCTAGGAAGTCACAGTCGGCGCAGGCGCGCAGTTGCGCGCCACATCTGCTGAGCTGTCAGGTGTATAACCTGCCCAGTGGGGGCAGTTTCTTTTAAAGTCTGAGTTTTACTGAAGTCGTTTAAAGAAAAACTTGATGGATGGATGCCATGGCTAAAGCTCACTTGGCCATTCGGGCCAGGTGAGCTAATAAGCCCACAAATGAAGTGTAGAATATAGCAAACCAAACATTGATAGAGTTGCCATTCATTTGATAAAATTGACATCATGCAACTCAGCGAGTCTGTTACAAGATTTAACATACCCGCAATGTGCTGCCGTCAGAGGAATATTTCCATCAAAAAAGGGTTCCATGTCATCATGTATAGACTTGGCAGTATTTGTTCACCCTGCTGTTTATACACATGGCCAAACTGGTGTATTTTCTGTCCGTATCAGATCTGTCTCGCCGATGTTGACAAAGTGGTTCAGTGCCAAAACTACTGTTCTCAATTCTCGGGCATTAATGTTCCTGTGATTTTATACCACATTCCAAACCCTTTAAATCTCTTCTCCCCGGAAAACTGGCCACAGCCCCATGCGGACATCTTAGAATACAAGAATGCTGAAGCGTATAATGTAAAAGGCATGGATAGCATTGATTGGCAAAGCAAACTTGGCATGGTTTGTAATATACATATTCAGTAATGCACCAACAAACAAGCGTAACCAATCAAACATGGAATTTTTTTTACCAAACTGCAGATAGTCTGATCTTGAAATTTCTTTCCACATGAAACTAGTAATGATGCAGATATATATAGTATATAACTCTGCTATAAGATTTTGTTGATATCTGGTGAGCCATTGTTGAAAGAATGGCCAAGTCCAAAACCATGAAAAAAATAGCTAAAATGCCCCAAAATTGAATCTATTGTTTGTAGATCACATCCCTGTATAGTATAGATCACTTCTGTAAAGTTTCATTGAGATCGAATGAGCCAGTGTTGAAAAATAAGTTGATTAAAAAACCTTAACCAAAACTGCACAAATGACGGCTGCTGCCACCAACGCCGCCGTAATTAGTGATCCCTGTCTCACTTTCTGCTTCGCAGGCGAGACAATAACCATCTAAAGATGGGGAGGAGCAACAGCATTCTCGCAAGGTTTTCTCGGCTCAGTTCCTATTGGAGGTGGAGAATGAGAGATTTAATCTGCCCAAAATGTGTTGCCTTGAGAGTTATATTTTTCTCACTGAAACACAAATCTCAAGTATTGACAAAAACTAGGTATCCTTCAGATATGGATACTGCCCACATTTCCATCTTTACTGTTTCCATTTTGAATAACAGAATGAAATCGTTAAACGGCTTCACCCTCTTGTGCTTTTCAGTACCTGGAAAATGGTTGAATAACAATCCAACCACCAGTTCAATAGCATTCTTTTCCCTGACTACTTTGTTAACTGTTGATCTCTCTTGGAATTTGAGTCCAGACTGGCACCAGAGACATGTTGGTATGGTGGTCGAGCTGCTACCTGACTGAGTCATTGCAAGACCACTTGATCAATTGTGGTCTTGCCCACACTTGGATATGGCACTTTAAAAGCTTGTCTACTGATGCATCAAGGGGCATCAGCTTTACAAAGTGCAGTACTATCTCTGCTGCTGCTGCTGGAAGCATCATGATTCTCATGGGAATGACACTCACAATTCCCACAACCAGACCTTCAGTCATGAACACCTCAAGCATACTAATCTCTGTTGGAGTTCTGGAAATCGCAGCGACCTTGAGCAGCTTGAGCTTTCCCCTTTCCTCCGCACAGTCTCTTCCTAGAGATCCAGCACTAGGTCCAAAACTTTACACAGCAGTCCTTCAGCTATTGAGGAGTTGGAAGGCTGAGATGCAGCATGACTGCGCTTTATGCAAAACTTCAAAGTTTAAATCATGCTCACTATTAATCCTATGTCCTATATGGTAATACTAGAAAGGCTCTGGTCTGCATTTCGAGCAATATGGATAACATTTTGGTGCACATTTAGCTGCACATCACACGTCATTTGGATCACTGTCCCCCTATGGATAACATTTGCTGCATGGCTTTAGAGAGTAGGGTTAAAGTTGAAGTAAGGTACATAATAGGGTGGCAGTGTGGTCGGTCGGTAGGCGTGAAATGTGGATGGTAGCAAAACCCAGATGACCACACATGGATAGTGATTATGAATAACAATATAATTATACAAAGAGACATTTATTATGATTGACCACCAGAGACAGTCTCATCTTGACTTGCCAGAACAAAATACGCATGGTAATGCCCAATGTGGAAGCCAGAAGGATATAACCTCAAGAGTGAACAGCAAGGCCTAACTGCTTACTGTACCTGCAGTCTAGACTAGGTCTTAAAACTGTCTAGACTAAGTCTTAGAATTAGGCAAATGGTCCATATTAAACATACTTATACGTAGAGAACAAACAAGTTTTCTTGGCATCGCATAAGGTGACATATGGGTGGAGTGGGTATTGGGGGAGGGTGGGTTGTTGAAATGAGTTAGGGAGTAGATTGGGTGATGTTAGCCTGGACCATTTGGGTTAAACCTAATGAAATCATTTGGTGGTGTTGGCGGGATGGGTAGTGTTGGGTGGGCTCAGTTGTGTTGGGTGGGCTGGGTGTTGTTGGATGGGAAGGGTTGTGTTGAGTGTGCTGGGTTGTGTTGGGTGGGCTGGATGGTATTGGGTAGGCTGGGTTGTGTTGGGTGGGCTGGGTGGTGTTAGGTGGGCTGGGCAGTGTTAGGTGGGCTGGGTAGCAATGGGTGGTGTTGGGTGGGCTGGGTGGTGTTCGGTGGGCTGGGTTGTGTTGGGTGGGCTGGGTGGTGTTGGATGGGTTAGGTTGTGATGGGTGGGCGGGATGGGTAGTGTTGGGTGGGCTGGGTTGTGTTGGGTGGACTGGGTGGTATTGTGTGGGCTGGGTTGTGTTGGGTGATGCTGGTTGTTGGGACTTAGTATGGTATTGAAGTCTGCAGTACATAGGGTTGGATTAAGGTGAATAATTCAAGCTATATAATAGCGTTGGTGTGATTGGGTGGGCTTTGCTGCACTGAATTTAGCTGGGTTGTGAAGTGTAGAGTAAGGTGATGTGAAGCAGGGAAAGCTAGGCTAGGGTACACTAGCTTAAGGTGGCAATGGCTGATGCATGCTAGAATCGGAAAACTTAACATTCTTCTTCTAAGGCTATATCACAAACAATATACTAGAGTATCGAAAAAATTCAAAACTCATATTCATTAGAGGACCCAGATTTTGTAAATGATAGTAGGATTGATACCATGTTTTCCATGCATCCCTGCTCCTATTAGGGCATATGTGGTTCGCTGTGCACTTTTGACCAAAGACTGAAAGCATGGTTGAAATAAGACTAGGCACATGGTTGCAATGCAATGATGAAGCTCGACATTACGACTTTCAATGAACTAAAATAAATATAGGTTTATCAATACACTTATCAATGATCATGAACTTTGACCTTTTGACCCCAAAGCAATTGTCTCATTCCCTCTCCTTAGCATGTGTCGAAGTTTGGGCGAACCATGATTAACACAACCGGACATATGAACTTCTAAGTTGAGGTTACAAAAGTAAAATGTAATTGTTGAAAAACCCTCGAGTTTTGTCATTATCAAACAGACCGTGACCTTTTGATGCCAAGGTGATTGTGTCATGCCATCTCATTATAAGAAAGGATGTGTCCCTGAACGCTAAACCAAACATGAGAAATAAACTGCTACAGTGAATCTGTCATGCCATCTCATTATAAGAAAGGATGTGTCCCTGAACGCTAAACTAAACATGAGAAATAAACTGCTAAGGTGATTGTGTCGTGCCATCTCATTATAAGAAAGGTGTCCCTGAACGCTAAACCAAACATGAGAAATAAACTGCTAAGGTGATTGTGTCGTGCCATCTCATTATAAGAAAGGATGTGTCCCTGAACGCTAAACCAAACATGAGAAATAAACTGCTAAGATGATTGTGTCATGCCATCTCATTATAAGAAAGGATGTATACCTGAACACTAAACCAAACAGGAGAAATAAACCACTAAGTTGAGCTAAACATAAAATGTTAGTTTTCATAAAAAATAGGTTTTAGCAAGGACACAGTGACCGCTGCCAAGGTGCCATGTGTCATTCCCACTCGTGATAAAGAAGCATGTGTACAACTTTGGCTCCAGTATGATTAAGCAAACATGAGCTATAAACAGTGAAGTTGAGATAAACACAAAATATTACTGTTGAAAAAACCCAGTTTTTCCCAAGACCACAATGACATTTGATCTGTTGACCCAGAAGGACATTGTGTCATGCTCTCTCATTACAGAAGCATTTGTTTAAGTTTGGGTCCAGTATGATTAACCAAACATGAACTACTAAGTTCAGCTAAACGCAAAATGTTAATGCTGAAAAAAAAGCAGTCATTTATCAACATCACAATAATATTGACCTTTTAGCCTAAAGGTAATTATGTTATGCCCTCTTATTATAAGGAAGTACATATACAACTTTGTGTCCAGGAAGATTAAGCAAACAGGATATATGAACTGCTAAGTTGACCCAAACACAAAATATCAATGTTGAAAAAATCCCAGTTTTTACCAATGTCACAAAAACCGTGACCGTTGGCATTCTGACCTCAACATCATTGTATGATGCCCTCCAAATATAATGAGGCATGTGTCGATGATTGGGTCCAGTATAATTAACCAAAGATGAGATATGAACTGCTAAGTTGAACTAAAGGCAAAATGTTAATATTGAAAAAGCCAAGGTTTTACCAATGCCACAGTGACCTTGACCTTTTGATGCAATGTCATCATGTGATGCCCTCCAATTATACGGAAGCATGTATCCAAGTTTAGTTCCCGTATGATTAACCAAAGTTGAGATATGAATTGCTAAGTTGAGCCAAACAGAAAAGGTTAACGTTGAAAAGATTTTTACCACAGTCACAGTGACATTGATCTTTGACCTTTTGACACCAAGGTCATTGTGTCATGCCATGTTATTATAAGGAAGCATGTGTCGAAGTTTGCGTCCAGTATTATTAACTAAAGATGAGATATAAACTGCTAAGTTGAGCTAAACGGAAAATGCTGTTGAAAAAAACAATGTTTTCACAGACATTGACCTTTTGAACTCAACCTCATTGTGGGATGCTGTGTCCTGACAAGGATGCATGTGTCCAAGGTTGGGTCCAGTATGATTAAGTAAATGTCTTTTTACCAAGGTCACAGTCGCCTTGACCTTTGGACACCAAGGTCATTGTGAGATTGTATGTCATTATAAGGAAGCATGTGCCTAAGTTTAGGTCCAGTATGATTAATGAAACCCGAGATATAAGCACAGCCACCGCCAGACGACGTGAACGGTATTGCAACAGCGATACAGCAAACTTCATAAAGTCAAGCTCAAAAGATGCAAAATCAGGAAGTAAAACAAACAGGAATGCTGAAGTGTGCAATGTCTTACCTGTGGCTAGTGCGTATTACAATTGTGAACAAACTATAGTTATAGTAGAAAACTGTGGACAAAATAGACAAAGTTGTCCAAAATCAAATTAGTAATGCTGTAGATTGTATCCACTCATGGCATAGAACAGATGACTATTCCTGACCAATAAGGCCAATTACAAACCAAAACCAAAACAAGAGGCCCAAGGGGCCTGTATCTCTCACCTGGACTTATTGGCCACTGACATATCCAAACGAAATGAGATGACCACTGGAACTAGATGATATTTCATGAGTTTTGAATCAATCCCCCACGCGGTTTCGGAGATTTTTAAAGACATTTTAAACTAGAGCCGACATCCAGAGGATCCTTCTAACCAAATTTGGGTACCCAAAAAATTGAAATATCAAAACTTTGAATAGAAGTTCTAGAGCCTATGTCGGTATGACCATTCTAGCCAAATTTGATTGAAATCTGTTAAGAAACTAAGGAGGCATTTTGACACTTCGTAAATTTTAAACAAAATCTATGATTTTTACCCCAAAATTTTTAATATAAAAAATCTGAAGAGGTTCTAGAGTCTACCTTCATATGATCGTTCTAGCCAGATTTGGTTGAAATCTGCCAAGAAACTAAGGATGAGTAGCGTTTTAAAGCAATTTGACAATTTCCGGCAAATTTTAAATAGAATCACAAAAAATTGAAATACAAAAAAATCTGAATAGAAGTTCTATAGCCTACCTCCGTATGATTGTTCTAACCAGACTTGATTGAAATCTGCAAAGAAACTAAGAAGATGCATTTTGACACTTTCCGGTAAATTTGCAACAAAATCTAAGTTTTTTACCAAAAACATTGAAATATCAAAAACCTGAATAGATGTTCTAGAGCCTACCCCCATAGGATCATTCTAGCCAAATTTGGTTGAAATCCGGCAAGGCGTTAAGGAGGAGATACATTTTAAAGAAAAAGTTGACGGACAGACAGATGGACGACAGATGGATGGTCGGCATGGCATAAGCTCACTTGGCCATTATGGCCAGGTGAGCTAAAAACATGAAAAATATTCCTTTGTACTATACTGTGAAAAAGGCAGGTAAAATACCCCAAAATTAAAATTTGTAATGATGCAGATTCTATCCCTGCATAGTTTCCAACGGCTTTGTAAAATTTCATTGAAATCAAATCAATCAATCCTGTTACAGGCCACAGGTAGACAATATCTCTGGCTGTCAGCAAAATCTGCCTGTGAATGACAGGTAGACAGCCTAATATTTCAAGCTCACATTGTTGCATCATTCCATACCTGCGTTGTGAAGGCTGAGTAAACATGGCAAGTTTTTCATCATAGAATCTCTTCATGGCAAAACGGTCCAATGCCTGGTCAGCACTGAAAGTAATAAACAATGTGTATTAGAAAAACTGTGTTGCATTCAAAAAGAAAAATGTTTTGCATGTGCAAAATCAGCTTCTTTCAGTTTTGTATATTATATGGCGTAATTAATCAGAAAATAGCAGGTTGTCATAGCTTGCAGATTTAGCAAAATGTTTTGAGACAATTTTCTTTTATTAATACATGGCAGCTGTATCGCTCACCTTGAACATTAGTATTGAATACATGGCAGGTCTATCGCTCACCTTGAACATTAGTATTGAATACATGGCAGCTGTATCACTCCCCTTAAACATTAGTATTGAATACATGGCAGCTGTATCGCTCACCTTGAACATTAGTATTGAATACATGGCAGCTGTATTGCTCACCTTGAACATTAGTATTGATTACATGGCAGCTGTATCGCTCACCTTGAACATTAGTATTGAATACATGGCAGCTGTTTCGTTCACCTTGAACATCAGTATTTAATTAGAAATACATGTAGAGATGTGTCAAAAAATCCAACAGAAAGACAGAAATGTAAAGGTTTATGAGTAGTCTTTGAAATAGATATTTTCGATATAAAACAAAATCCAAGATAGCGGCCAAATGTTAAATTTTGATTGGTCAATAGCGGCCAATATTTTTTTACTACTTCACTTAGTCCCTAATCATATTATTATAATAATAATTCTATATTACAGGGGGAACTTGATTGTCATGCAGTGTTCAGGTCAACGCAGCACTACTATACAATGGACCTTTCCAATTTTAGCTATACCCCGCCAATCTCTAGCTAAGCTCCACCCACACCTCGCTCATGTTGGGATCGATCGATCTCTGAACACCCTGAGCATTAATTTCCAAAAAATTACGAAGGTAGGCTGTTGAATATTTTTCTCAAATAGTCTGACACGTATGAATTGTATGTCTTTATAATTCTTTGCTATTTAATAAACATGCTATTGAATATTTTGAAACTAATTTAACTGGGTGCTGTTGCTGCCTAAAGCAGCAACAGCACCCAGTTAAATTAGTTTCAAAATATTCAATAGCATGTTTATTAAATAGCAAAGAATTATAAAGACATACAATTCATACGTGTCGGACTATTTGAGATTTGATTACGGTCTATATGGATCCTTTGTGACACAATGATTGTGACATAATCATACATGAGCTGAGCTGATTCTGATGTCATATGAGATCAGATGATGGATGCATACTCTGGAAAGGTGAATTAGTTCTAGATCTAAAAAAGCACGACCTTATTAGCTTTGCTGTACAAATGTGTAGAATAGTTGTAAAACAATTTAACTGGGAGACATTTCTGCCTTAGTCAGCAATTGTATCCATTCAAATTTTTTTCCAAATATTCAACAACGTTTCTGTATGAGTTCCGTAAAAGTAAGATACAATCACTTCAGGGAAAGAAAACACTGACATAATATCACTAATATAGAGTTTCTGTGCGAGTAATTGAGGTAAATATTCTGCTTTGGGGCAATGAACCTTTCCACTTTATCCATCCATTATATGATGTCATAATCAAGTACGCGATGTGTAGAATGATATCATAATGAATGATGTCCTTATGATAAATATGCCATGAACGCATATTTGACGATGGAGTTGTACGAATTGTATGTATTTACTATATAATACATATTCTGTTGGATATTTTGAAACTAATTTGACTGGGCAACAACAGCAGCCAGTCAGATTAGTTACAAAATATTCAACAGCTTACCTGTATAGTTTGCAGGAAATTGATAGTTAGGACATTCAGGGATCAATCAATCCTAACATGACTACGTGTGGGTGGAGCTTAGCTAGAGGTGGGCAGGGAATAGCTAAAATTGCAAAGGGCCATTATTAGAAATTAAAGAAATGCTTGTAAAATTATGATCATGGTAACGTTCAGATCAACTTAATGTCAAAGCAATTATTTCTCTATTGACAGAGTTAAGTTAACCAGTGCCATATTTACATACATGGACATTGCACATATCTGCTACCTCACTGAAGTCATTACATCCACACCTGCCCTTGTACATACCTCACTGAAGTGACTACATCCACACCTGTCCTTGTACATATCTCACTGAAGTGGCAACATCCACAACTGCCCTTGTACATACCTCACTAAAGTGACTACATCCACACCTGTCCTTGTACATACCTCACTGAAGTGATAACATCCCACACCTGTTCTTGTACATACCTCACTGAAGTGACAACATCCACACTGTCCTTGTACATACCTCACTGAAGTGATTACATCCACACCTGTCCTTGTACATACCTCGCTGAAGTGACAACATCCACATCTGTCCTTGTGCATATCTCACTGAAGTGATAACATCCACACCTGCCCTTGTACATACCTCACTGAAGTGACAACATTCACACCTGCCCTTGTACATACCTCACTGAAGTGACAACATCCACACCTGTCCTTGTACATACTTCACTGAAGTGACAACATCCACACCTGTCCTTGTACATACGTCACTGAAGTGACAACATCCACACCTGTCCTTGTGCATACCCCACTGAAGTGACAACATCCACACCTGTCCTTGTACATACCTCACTGAAGTGCCAACATCCACACCTGTCCTTGTACATACCTCACTGAAGTGACAACATTCACACCTGCCCTTGTACATACCTCACTGAAGTGACAACATCCACACCTGCCCTTGTGCATACCCCACTGAAGTCATTACACCCCGACCTGCCCTTGTACATATCTCACTGAAGTGACAACATCCACACCTGTCCTTGTACATATCTCACTGAAGTGACAACATCCATACCTGTCCTTGTACATATCTCACTGAAGTGACAACATCCACACCTGTCCTTGTACATACCTCACTGAAGTGATTACATCCAGCCCTGTCCTTGTACATACCCTTCTGAAATGAGAACATCCACACCTGTCCTACCTCTCTGAAATGATCACATCCACACCTGTACTTATAGATACCTCTTTGAATTAATTACAGCCACACCTGTCCTTGTACATACTTCACTGAAGTGATTACTGCCACACCTGTCCGTGTACATACTTCACTGAAGTGATTACATCCACACCTGTCCTTGTACATACCTCACTGAAGTGACAACATCCACACCTGTCCTTGTACATACCTCACTGAAGTCATTACACCAACACCTGCCCTTGTACATACCTCACTGAAGTGACAACATCCACACCTGTCCTTGTACATATCTCACTGAAGTGACAACATCCCACACCTGTTCTTGTACATACCTCACTGAAGTGACAACATCCACACTGTCCTTGTACATACCTCACTGAAGTGATTACATCCACACCTGTCCTTGTACATACTTCACTGAAGTGACAACATCCACACCTGTCCTTGTACATACCTCACTGAAGTGACAACATCCACATCTGTCCTTGTGCATATCTCACTGAAGTGATAACATCCACACCTGCCCTTGTACATACATCACTGAAGTCGTTACACCCACACCTGCCCTTGTACATACCTCACTGAAGTGACAACATCCACACCTGTCCTTGTACATACTTCACTTAAGTGACAACATCCACACCTGTCCTTGTACATATCTCACTGAAGTGACAACATCCACACCGGTCCTTGTACATACCTCACTGAAGAGACAACATCCACACCTGTCCTTGTACATACCTCACTGAAGTGCTTACATTCACACCTGTCCGTGTACATACCTCACTGAAGTGACAACATCCACACCTGTCCTTGTACATATCTCACTGAAGTGACAATGTCCACACCTGGCATTGTACATACCTCACTGAAGTGACAACATCCACACCTGTCCTTGTACATACCTCACTGAATGACAACATCCACACCTGTCCTTGTACATACCTCACTGAAGTGATTACATCCAGACCTGTCCTTGTACATACCCTTCTGAAATGAGAGCATCCACACCTGTCCTACCTCTGAAACGATTACATCCACACCTGTACTTATACATACCTCTTTGAATTGATTACATCCACACCTGTCCTTGTACATACCTAGCACAGATGTTGCTATAGTGCATAAAAGCTGAGGTGACTACGCCTGTCCTGCCCTCAGCACCTTTACAATGCATGACGAGCACATGTCGTGAGTCAGCACTCAGCCACGAGTCCATGGACTTACAGATGGAGCACAGCCTCTCCAGTGGTGGTGCCAAATTTTGCGGCCAGCCAACATCTTGAACCTGGAAAATTAGAACAGGATTTTAAACATTAATACTTTCCACATGATGAAGCAAAAAAGAGTATCATCGATATTGCGTGTACATTGCATCATGGATATTGAGTGTGGGTTGCATCCTGTGTACTGAGTGTGCATTGCATCATGGGTACTGAGTGTGCATTGCATCATGGGTATTGAGTGTGCTTTGCATCCTGGGTACCGAGTGTGCTTTGCATCCTGGGTACTGAGTCTGCATTGCATCAATAGTATTGAGTGTGCTATCATGGATATTGAGCATGCATTGCATTCTGGATATTGAGTGCACATTGCATCTTGGGTATTGAGTGCGCTTTGCATCATCCCAATATTTTTCCTCACATCATGAAGGTGAGACAATGATGAGGTCATAGTAAGAAGAAATGATGAGGTCATAGTAAGAAGCAATGATGAACTCATAGTAAGAAGAAATGATGAACTAATAGTAAGAAATGAAGAGGTTATAGTAAGAAGAAATGATGAGGTCATAGTAAGAAGCAATGATGAACTCATAGTAAGAAGCAATGATGAGGTCATTGTAAGAAATGAAGAGGTTATAGTAAGAAGAAATGATGAGGTCATGAAGAGGAGTAGTAATAGGGGGGCAAAATGATACCACCTCCTTTGTCTAAATAGAAATCAGGTGGGGGCCTCATTTGTCTAAATGGAAAGTAAGGTTGGGGTCAAAATGATACCACCTCCCTCAACTGGCCGCCGTTCGACGATCCGTGGCCCCCACCGCCCTCTCAATCCCTGGGACATAGGTTGTTGAGAGGGAGGTAGTATCAGGGGGTGAACGCCCATTTAGAGACAAGCCTCCACAGTGATATACACCACTGATCGCCATCAACCACAGGGCCAGCCTCTCTCTCTCTCGCTCTATTCTGTGTAGACTCAGACAAACACGTAGTCTCTGCCAGAGTCGCATCGGCATGATGGGACCACCCATAGGGGCTTCCATCTACCTTGCCAACGCTCACCTGGGAGGAGGCTAAAGTGATTAGCATGTGAACCACGGCAGACTCTGGCATGTTCACATGTTACGCAGAGAATCTGGTGCTGAGCAGGGGTCTCCAGCTGACAACCATGGCCTACCCTCTCCACCCTATAGAAGTGGCAAACAGACTCGAGCGCTTTACGTGGGTGATAGCGGTCATAAATGTTTCTTCGCAAGGGGTCGACCCAAGGATTGTACTGGGGGTCATCCCGGAAGTGGGCCCACTTGGCATCCAATATCATGGCAGTCTCAGCGCCCTGTCCCACTGCCTTAGACGCCAACACGAGCAGTATGATGAGAATCATGGCTATATATGAGTTAAACTGAACAGAGTGAACCTCTCGAGAAATATCTGTGCCATCTCGAGCCTTGTTCCATCCGGATCGAGAGATCTTCTTCCCCTCAGGGGCAGGGGCTAGCTGCTTCACTCTGCCGCCGGCTAAGAAACGTAGCTCTAGGACTATATGAGTCATTTGCGGGCTAGTGAGTCCGACTCGCTGAAGCAGTTTAACAGCACCCTTGACTTTGGAGACATGTGACACACCATCTACCTGCAGGATGCCCTCCTGGAGGTTAACAGCTTCTTCTGGTCCATCGAATGGACGACGCAGCAGGAGCTTTCCACCTGTAAACCCGATCCGGAGACCCACCTTCGTCAGGGAGACACCTTCACCTATATAACCATGCCGATTGTCCGACTGCTGCTCTCCGGTGGTGAGAACGTAATCTCGCCCTCTCTAGAGGGGAGACAGGTGGTACAGTACCGTGTAGAATGGGTCCTCTTCGAGGTGCCCCAGCGGGGCACAACATACATACACGCTGATGTGCTACATCAACCTCCGGGCAGTGCACACAGCAGCTCACTGGTAGAAGTCGGCCGGGACGTGATAGAGTATCTCCCAGGTGCCAACAGCAACCTATGGAAAGCTATCAGTCCTAGCCTGTTCACACCAGTAAATCACCTATTTGACAGCCCCTCCATTAACATATATGCCAGCACGGATGGGGTATCAGACACCCGTTTAGAGTTTACACTCTTATTACTCATTGACCTGACACCAACATGATATCATACCAGGAATATCTGACCATTGCTGAGATGATGAAAGAGGGTTGCCCCTTCATGACCCCTGCACAAAACGAACAGATGCTCGCACTGCAACAAGAAGGAGCGGGACCACAGCGGGAGAGCTGGTATCGACAGAACGCAAGCATTGCATGGAGGCGAAGGAACAGTGAAGCTTCCAAATACTGGCAGGACCTCCTGAAGAAGAGTAAGCAGGATGCAGGAATCTTGACAGACGGCGATGAGCCAGATGTCTTCACATACGATGATGAGCCAGATGTCTTCACAAACGAGGATGAGCCAGGTGTCCTCTCAGACGAGGATGAGCCAGAGGTCATACAGTGGGAAGAGGAGATGGCGCAGAAGTGTAAGACCAAGAAAGCCATCCAGCGGCAGACCTACTTTCTTGGTGATAAGGTGAAGTTCCAGATGTCACGTCTCAGAAAGCTACTGGCACCGGACATAGTGCTGGATGACCACTGTCTAAGAGACGTCTGTCTCAACACCAGCAAGCTGGTACGGTTCGCCAGGCTCTCCAAAATTAACCCTTCTATGACTCATGAGCAGGTTCTGCAGGTGATGCAGGTTTAAGCCTGCAGATATACTATGGCAAAATCAGAGTGGTGGAAGCAACCAGAACTATACACCTCCCTGACTGCTGACGAAGGCGGTACCATCCATGGCTGGCGACTCCAGCAGATAGATACCATCAGGCAGAATCTCGTCCATGAGGCAGAAAAGTACAGCAGAATGCGCAGGCGATATAAGACAGCATAGAATGTCCTCGCGCATATAACCACTGCTGCGGGTGTGATTGGAGCCAGTGCTGGTGTGGCAGCTGTGGCCACTCTCACTACAGGGGTGGGTGCCCTCATCGCCATCCCGCTGGGTGGCGTGACTCTAGCCGCCACTGTCTTGGCCATGGGCTTGGGGGTGGGGCAGCGGCAGATCACAAGGAGGCTGGAGAAGCATGCTAAATATGTGACACTGGCACAGAGTATGCTAGACTATCGACGAGTCTGTCAGCAAAGCTCTCGAGAATGGCCAGGTCACCGATGAAGAGTACCACCATATATTGAAGGTCCAAGCCCTGTACCGCATGGAGAAGCCTAAAGTGCGACAGCAATACCTCAAAGGCTCCAGGGGGGGGGGGGGCGGGTTGATATGGAGGAGCTAAAAAACAAGATGTTACAGCGAAGTCACCTCGCCGGTCTCTGGAGTCGAGACGACTACAAATAGTGTGCTGCCTGTACGGTAGCTTTAAGAACACCCGTATAGATGGCCTTCCTACTGACGCTCACGACAGTCATCCGGAGCCAATCGCCCCTCCTGGGTACACCCTTGACTGGCCTGAGAGGTCTACTAGATGATATACCTGAGCTAACAGCGTTCTCCATCAGAGTGGATGGATGGTCCCGAACCAGCTTCTCCGTCAACCCACGACTGCTGACCAACCGCCCTATCACCATCAAGGATGCAAGCTCATACTTGGATGGCTGCTCCAAGCCTCTCATACTGGAATCAGCACCTGAACTTTGCCGTGTGGTGTGCCACGGCAGGATGTGGAGTAAGTTCCACCCTGCTTCACTCCTATTCTGGTACTCGTGAAACTGTGCTCATCGCCAGCTGTCTCAGATTCCACGTGTACTTCACGGTGCGACGAATCCTCCATGAGCTGGGTGTAAGCCTCCCTGATACAAACGACTTCGACCCACAGCTCAACAGTCATAGTGTCTCAGCGGCCAGCAGACTACAGAGAGTTCAGCGCTCACCCAGACTATCGGTCGCATGGTGGTGACAACAGTGGCCTAGGGGTTATGTACGGTGACCCGAGACGTGACTACTCAGGATTCCCCTATCGAACACCCCGACGAGTAGGCCGCCGGAAGACAGCGACATTCTCGTTCGATCCAGACTCCGGCGCTGGTGAAAAATATGCACATCACTGGCTTGCGGCAGGACTATCCAGATGTGTGGAAGTACTTTGTCCCACACACCACCTCAGACCTCACACCAGCAGGGATCGTTCGGATCAACCAGTCCCTGGAAGCACTGTGCTACTGCCTCCTTACAGCACAGACCAAGCTGCGTCATTCCATAGATGGTGTCAGCGGAACAGAGGTCCAGGCCATGTTCATCAGTCTCGTTGAAAATATGATCATCGTGGCAGATCCCAGCAGTCTTATTGCTAAGTTCCAGCAGGGGTTGCAGAATGCCCATCGCAAACTTGACTTTGCTATTTCACCACCTACGGTTGATTATGAGCAACATGATCGTGAACATCGAGGACCTCCAAGTCAGGGGCTATAACAACATGATAGTCGAGGGGAGTTCCCCCGGTGTCCACTTCAGCTACAACACTGATATCAACACACCTACGCGTAGTATGGGCCATACCGTCGTTCTGACTCTGACACTGCAGCCAGTCGACACAACGCTTACCATGGCAGCTCTGACCCCGACACTGCAGCCAGTCTATGTGTGGTGTCAGGCCTAGCTATCCTGGCGCTCAGGATCAGCCTACTCCGCCACTAGCAAATCAGCTATAAGACTATCCTGACTCTCTACAGTAGCAGTGGGGACCACAGTGAGACACTGAACCAGCTTGGCCTGCCCTACAGCCCCTATACACGCTGCCAACATGCACATCCAAGGGCTGGATGGTTCCACAGCGCATCCTTTTTCCAGCTTGTAGTATCGCAGAGCCTTGTTCAGCTCTGAGTCAGGTGAGGCCATGGAGGTCTGCAACTGCTGGAACACATCTGACAGATACTCCCGATCCTTGTAGAAACCTGTAGCTAGCAGGAGCTGCTCGACAACACTCCCGCCCATGATAAGGTATTCGAGGAAGCAGATCTGCCGCTTACAAAATCCTAGATAGAACTTCACAGATGTCAGCTCCTCTGTCAGCTGAGCACCTGAGAGCTGAGCGAGCTCATCTGGTGTCTTCTTCTTGTAGCCCTTCAACTCCCTCCGGAAGACATCATAGTACTTCTCGCACAGCGTGAGCCCAGACATGTTTAAGATGTCTCAATAGAGATGAATATTCCTGAGTACCAACCCGGCCACCTAGCAGATGCAGACTGGGAAGATCTTATTAGCTCTCTCGACAGGGAATGCAGACGTTTAACCGCGTTGTATACTTAGTGCTTAAACAATGACGTCAATGGTACAGATTGTGAAGCAACTGCCCGAGAGCCAGGTGAGTCTTCAGAAGGTGGAGAACCTGCTGCGAACCAAGACACAGAAGTTACTGACCAAAGCAAAACCTCTGGCAGTCCATGTCGCCAGTAACGTGGCGGCGATTGTGGCCGTGGTGAAGATAACAGGGGGAAATGAGGTTCTTCCTGACGCCACTGCGGCTGTCCTCGCTACAGTGGTGAGTGGGGTGGCCGGGCACTGTCTTGGAATAACTCACCCCATCCCACAGATCGCGATCAGTGGTGCCTCCTACACTGTTGCCGACAAGATCATGGGTGAATGTGTTACACTAATGGAGGCCGCGGTTCTAGGGCTAGCAACGAGTGCAATGGCTGAGATCATCGTCGCCTACGTTTAACCCCTCTGAATAGTGAGAGATGGATCATGAGACCCCTGCAGCATATGAGGCATGGCGTGCCGGAGGGCAGTGTGTAGCCCATAGTAGAGCACGCGGACTGAGGATCGCCAATTCCCGGGAATGGTGGACCGCCAACAAGGCGTGCGCAGGGGGCCAGTACCCTGAGCACTGCTACCTATTCCCTTGGCCGACTGCGTGGTCCTCCTATGCCCAACTATTTCACCGGCGGTATGACTAGTATGTTTAAGCCGTCTGTATATGACTATGACTCTGTCACTCACAGACCTAGAAAGCAGAGCTAGGCGATCTTGCTCACTTGGGCGAGGCACGCCTCGATTCATAGGACACTGTTGTCCCTATCTCCTTCCTAGACTTCGATGAGAAGGGAGACCCGCGGTACCATCCCAGCCCGAGATCTCATCGGGAACACTGATACGGTAGGACAATCGGCCATTGACAGGGCCAAGACTGTATACAAGGGGATGGGCATCAAAGACAGGGCAACGATGCTCGGTATGCTCGGAGTCGATGAGCCTGGTGCCATCAAGGTTATGGCTGAGTCCTATGCACAGGACCTGGTTAAGGATCTCCTGAAACCACAGAGCTCATTCCGACAGGATGGAGAGAATCTCAAGATAGGCACCCTCAGCCTGTGCAGTATCTCTGTCGACGGCCAAACAGGTGCAGGTGCTATCAACAGCCTCCGGCTACCAGAGGTGAAGGGGACATGGTACTTTAATTTGCCGTTTAAGACCACAGGATAGTCATGGCTTCCCATGCATGTATCATACAGATACTGGATGTACTAGACACTGTGGGTGCTGACACAGGCCCGCTACGCAATCTTCTCAGCTGCTGCTGGGATTTCATGCTTGATGCCTCTATGGCATACTTCGTATCCGCCGGAGGTGCAGGATTCCACACTCTGCAGGCGAAAGAGCTGGTGCAAGAAGTACTGCCGTTTAGTCTCCCAGATATAAACGAGGCTACCACCGACCAAGTGCTAACCATCCTCTGCACGCATGTCTGTACCATTCGACAATAGGCCAGCCGATGCTGATCATTGCCCCGTCAGGACATGAGAAAAACATCTTGCTGCGGGCTCTCCTGGCCAAACATCTACACTCTCAATACATCCTTCTGGTGTCTGACACCGCCGCTGAGGTGGTTGGCAGTAATGATCAATGGTACAATGGCCCAATCACCAAGATGCAGAACCTGGTAGCAGCGATGGAGAAGCTGCTGGCAGCCCAACTGACAGATCCACTTGTTCTAGTTATCGATGATCCTGCAATGGACCAGAAGACAGTCACCTACTTCAGCAACATCACCAGGCGCATCCGGCACACAAAGATAACTGTCTTCATCCTCTTTCAGAAGTAATACTTCAGCTCCAAGTGTGGACGTGCCCTGCTCGAGACCATATACGACAGCCTAACCCTCAAGGAGACCAAAGGGGACTTTATCGCAGGTGTACAGAGGGCAGCTGAGCTGTACCGCTTCATCTTCAGCAACAAGGAGACAGGTGAGCTGTCACACTTCAAGCCATCTCTGGAAAAGGCGCAGACCTTCACCTACAAGCTGAATCCAGCCAGGAAACTAGCCTGCCCTACGCGTCATCGCTGACAGACTGTCACAGCTGCCGCAACGTTTTCCATTCATCAGAAGGCTGCGCAGTCTCCGCTACTTCGTCCGCGGTCTCTGCTACTTCGTCAGATACTTGAGGAACTTCGTCACAAGCTTGAGGAACTTCGTCAGAAGCCTGTCACTTAAACTCTACCCACTGAGGGTCAGATTCTAGGACTCTCTTCTTCTGGAACTTCTCACAGAAGTTCCACTTTGTCCATGCGCGATGAGCATCTGACTTGCGAGCGGATTTGATGAGGTAGTCCTGGTAGTTATCTGGGAATTTCAAAAATGCTGCCAGATCAGTGGCCAATCTCCTGCGCCATTCTTCGTTGAAGATGTGCTCAACAGCCTCCTTGCGGCCAACAGTGAACCCCTCCTGAGTACCTTCTGCATGACAGGTGTCATGGCTCTCCGCTACAGCGGCACTGACCTCCCTGAAGTAGTTTTTTGCTCCAGACTGGAGGCTATCCAGCATCTCTCACTCTTCCTGGCTATGGAGGCTAAATACGGCAGCCCACTTCCCGACCGTTAGTAGATCTTTGGGGTCGACCCTCGCCTTTTGGAGAGCTAGAATAACAGGACTGTTGGTTTGTGCCACAGGAGGTAGGTCGAGTGTCCTGCCCTAGGTGCTGTCAAACTTCCGGTAGCGTATCCAAGTCAGGAGTTCTTTTGTACTATGAGCTAGCGCTCATTCCTCTATGGCGGCCAGTATCTCCGCATCAGACAGAGGTGTGACCTTGGCTTGCTCGTGGATAATGTTGATGTCACGAAGCAGTCCTCGGACCCTGTCACAGTGGGACAGTGCATGCTGGGGCTGTCATGCCGACTTGTCCTGCTGCCTATAGACAATCTGCTGTAGAACTTCACCAAACATGGCAGCCGTTTAACCCCTCTATATACCCAGACCTTAAACATGCTGCAGTATGTGCAACATCCAGATGGGGCCATTGAACCCGCGACATCGCAACCCACTGATCCACGGAAGGACTGCCTGACGGTCATTCGACCCAGTATACACGATGAGAACCCGTTGTCCGCTGCCGGGAAGTACATTGACTTTGCAATCTCGACACAGATCCAAACTACGGGCAGGTGTCGAGAAGCCTGTGGCAGTTCCACTCTTAACCCTCCTTGAGAACACACACGTGAATCCGGCTGCCATGCAGGGTAGGCTGTTCCTCTGGGTTTACACTGAGCAGCTCGCAGATGCGACGATGAATGCTCCAACACTTCATGTCTGGCATGACGAGAATGCCCAGGAACTGAAGCAAACGGGTTTCAAACAGTGGATCGTGCATGTGGAGCGAGAACACCAGCAGGTCCAAGCCACAGCTAACCAACGGGTAGAGCTGACATTGCATCGTGGTGCATCGCTGTTGCGGTCCTGGTTCAGAAGGGAGGAACCATCCAGCAGGTGGATAAGCTAGACGACTTCAAGCTTGTGGTTGCTGGGACCAATGTTCTTGGTGAGGTACGCGAGCTGGCTGACTGCCAACTCTACAGACAGAAAACTAAGTCATATGCACTTCTGCGCCTAACCAGTAAAAGCGATGACCTCGAGTCGGCACTCAAGGGCCGTCCCACCTCGGGGGCAGGAACATCCCACCTAATCAGGGCAACTGGCTCAGCTTCAACATCGGAAACCTCATAGCTGGGACTCGCTCATTAGGTGTGACGGTACTTTACTTTAGCTATGCTAAGGTATGCGTATCGAACACATCAGGTATTCAGCTTGAGCGTGCGTAGAGCACGACTCCTGTCGTCACAGCTGCAGCTGCCACCACTACTATAAGTTCTGCTGTCTTCTGACCTGTCAATGCTTCATAGTCGAGCATTGGCTCAGATACAGCCTCGTAGTACTCATCGAGACTTTCATCTGCCTCTTTGATGCTCTGGTTGGCCTGAGCTCGGAGTTGTCGTCGGCGTGTCTCCCTCTGGCGCATATGCTCGAGTGCTTTGCTGTATTCAAACTTCTCCTTAGACAGCTTCTCAATCACCTGGTTATGATGCTCACGCTTGACCTCTGCCGCCTTCTTGTCGGCGAAGCTGAGTCCCCAGTTCGCTAAGGCAAACACACCTGCATTCAAGATTGCGGATGCCATGCTATAGTCTACAGTTTAAATCTAGTATATAGCTGTCCCCAGCGACGGATATGTATGACCCAGAGGCTTATGAAGATCCAGTCAAGGATATAGATGACGAGGACTATGAGGAGGACTATGATGAGGATCATGATGCAGACTACGAGGTCTGTGGTGAGTATGATGATGTAGAGCCTGAATCCTGCAAGCTAATACACAGAGCAAAAGGAATCTATCGCACTTACGTAAAAGGTTCTATCGGGCCGCTGACAGCAGTTGGGGCTCTGATCGCTCGGTTCACAACGAAGGCTGGTGAGATGGTCCGCAAGATCGCCAACAATGCGCTCCATGGTGTGGAGAAGATTTCTGAAGCCACACCAACCATCGCCTCAGGAGTAGGTATGTTCTTCGGCATCGCAGGCCGGTTGATGGCCGCATTGGGGCCGCCAAACATTTAAGCCGTGCTATATAAGGATGGCGTCTATGTACCACCTGGTCAAGATACTTAACTTCCGAGGGTTAATCGATAAACTACCGTTCAGTGAGGATCCAGCAGAGACTAGACGCCGGTGTCCGGAGGTGTTTGAGGAGGTCTTCAGTGATAGTCGAATGAATGAAGGCCGTCTGTTCGTCTGTTTAGAGTTCGCCCATGCCGTACGGGAGTGGACATCAGTGATAAAATCACCCAGGCCATGCGTGACAGGATGTCAGTGATGAAATCAACAGCCTTTCTTGAGGAACTCCACTATCAGCCTGGTGGATATTACCGTGAGCCCCCTCAACTACTCGAGGCTGCATGTCGCAAGGGCCACAACTTCACATTGGAGACAGTTAGCCAGTGGCTCAGCCGCCAGGTGATGTGCCAGATATACAGACCTCGTCCACGGCACATCAGGCATGCCCATTTCGATGAAACTGCCCCGAACAGAGTTCACCAGGCAGATGTTCTATTCCTTCCACAGGACTCTGTTGGTCGTAAGACCTACAAGTATGCCCTCACCATCGTCGATGTCGCCAGCAGGTACAAGGCTGCAGCACCGCTCACAGACAAGTCAGCTGGCCAGGTGGCCAAGGCATTCCAGGGTGTCTACGAGGCTTCGGAAAATCGCCTCCAGTGGCCGGAATTGTTGCAGGTGGATGCGGGAAAGGAGTTCAGAGGGGAGACTGCAGCCCTCATGCGGAAACACGGTGTGGCAGTTAGGCGAGGCGAGGTAGGGCATCACCGTACCCAGGCTATCGTTGAGCGGTGGAATCGGACACTCGCGGCGAGTGAATTTTCTAGAGCATGGGTGAGAGGGCTGCCTGCTGCGGTGGAGAGACCCAATGCCGAGGTTACTAGGCTAATCCAGGAAGAAGCCGGTAGAGGCTATTAGACACACTGCTGTTGCCAGTCACAGCTCTAGAGGAGCGAGCAAGGGAGAGGAGTGCCTACCACCTGATGCTCTGGTTCGGTACCTGTATGAGCCTGGTGAGCTGGAAGGTTGTCAACGGCGTGCAACAGATCCTAACTGGTCGATAGATGTTCACAGGCTTGACACGTACGTGGAGGCGGAGGGGCAGCCTACACTGTACTACCTGGCACGCCAGCACCGAGTGCCTAGGCATCCATTTGTCGTAGAAGAGCTTCAGCTAGTCCCTGCTGACACACAGCTACCACCCCCCTAGGGTGCTAACATGATACTCGATGGGCTCGATATGGACACCATCTGGCAGCACATGGCGCTTATCATAGCAAGCGGAGTCCGGATTTTTCCTGCTCATACGTCACCATACCCTGGTTGCGCATGCGTAGGCCTCGGTTTTTAGCTCTGTCCACCCCACCACGTAGGGCGCTGTAGAACCTCTGCCAAGAGACCTCATTCTGCCGCTTTGACATTCCCCTTAGCCGAGCACTTACATGCAGCTGTGCTCTCCACATAGTAGCATTTGGAGCAGAGAGCGATACCATGAGAGCCTTCGAACTGGAGCTTGAACAGTCCCAGAGTCCGTCCAGACCATTTGTCCCAAGCTAGCCAGTCCCGCTTATGAGCCTGGTACTCAGCTCACATCTCAAGGCGAATGACATCATCGAGGTTGGAGCCTGCTATAGCGATATACGCAGAGTCAGTGTCCATCTACAGGTACTCAAAGCTGTCACGAGCTATGTAGCGATCGAGGAAGTCGTAGTAGAACTCCAGCATTCGCAGCTTCGCGAGCTCATAAATGGCTATCCCCACCTGGAGGGGCCTTCGAATAGTGATTCTCGGCTTGCGACTCTGGAGCTCGTATGACTCACCGATCTCCTCGAGATCTTCGAACCATGCACTACGCAGGGCCTTGTCTACCACGCGTTCATCCTTCGTGAAGCTGGTGTTGCTATGGCGTTCTAGGGCCTTGATGAGCTTCCCATAGGCACTGTTGCTGAGGAGTTTGAAGAGATCTGCCAAGAGCGCTTTGCTCTTATCTCCATCTCCCGAGCGGCGGGCCTCCGTAACATTCTCCACGAACTACTCGAATGGGTGCTTGGCCTCATAGTCTATGGTGCGGTATACAGCAGTGATCTCCAGGCCATGGGTTATATACCACTTGAGGGTCGGTGCGTACAGCAGCCGCTTCTTGCCAGAGGGCGCTGACCAGCTTCTGGGTGGTGGGTCGCTTCCGCTCTGTACGCTCTAAATATGCCTGCATCTCAGAAAAGACGGCCTCTACCGGGATCTCGCGGTTATAGAAGAGCGGGGGCATTTCCTCCAACATTGCCCAGAGCCTTAGGGACATCTATATCCACCTCAGCAAATCCAAACCAACGGTCTGTTAGGAGCTCCTCCTTAAAGCGGGCTACACCACTGGCACCGGACCAACGGCGCACTGTCTCCTTACCACAGGGCATTTCTTTGGCCATCATTGACAGGTACAGAGCATTTGTATCGTAGTCGAGTAGACGTTGGCAGACACGCTCAGTCTGGCGGATGCGTGTCACACCTGCCTCATGGTATCTGGTGAACATGATGCTGGGCCATCCAACAACTGCGTCCTTCAGCATCTCGTAGGCCTCCTTGCCTGGAGAGTAGAGGCTAACATCCGGCATGTGCTGAGCGGTTCCATGTAAGAGGTACTGCAGTGACACACCTGTGAGAGAGACCGCGTCTTTGACGATGTCTATTTCTCGTTCTGTGTAGAACTCCCGCATCCACTCTAGGGCTTCGATAAATGGACTGACGTCCAGGTTGTTGTAGTATCGCAGCCAGTCGGCGAATGTCCGCATTCCATGCTCGCTGAATATCTGGTTACATTGTTCCCACTCTGATCGCGTCAAGCGGTAGCCACCCTTGAGTTTAGATGTCCATGCTGAGTAGTCAGGAAGCCCTGGATAGTTGAGCTTCTCGTGTGTGTCAAACCATTCATACGGGAGCCAGCTCTTCTGCTGTGTACACCCGTAAGCTTTGACCCATACCTCGTATGAGACCCCTGAGCCGAGGTAGTTCAGCATATCGAGAAACCGTAGCTCAGGTGTTATGAGGAACATAGTCTGACTAGCGTTCTTGGCGACTTTCGCTGTACCTATACTGTCAGTCAACTCATTGACAAAGTACTTCTTGATGAGGTTCAGGTCATACCTCCCAGAGTTGAACCCCAGCACAGGCACTTGGTCACACCACTCATTGATCAGTCGCTGCTGTCGCTTTGGGAGCTTGTCCAGGTCTGTCGGTATGTACTGTGCCCTAACCCTTGTCCGGATTAGATATGCTCGTCGTTGGATCTCCAGCACGAACTCTCTGATCAGTTCTTTGGGGTCAGGCTTGCAGAGGTGAGTGGGCTCACCCGTGGCGCCATCTAAGGAGCAGCCAACTGACACAGAGATAGGTATGTGAGTACTCTCAATCGTGAGAGTCTCCGTAGGATGAGTCTTGATACCGTCTAGGAGTGCTTCGAAGTCGTAAACTATGAAGTGTGGGTATGGGACAGTCCGAACTCGTTTAGGGACGCTTGGACAGCATTTTATACAGCACTCCCACTGTACCACAAGCATGCATCCAGACGCTCTCAGCTTCTCCTCTCTCAGGACTGTCTTGCGGTATCTTTGTTCGGCATCCTCACCTCGCTGGTGTTGTGGACACCCGTGCCAGACACAGCCATGGAACTGGTAAACGGTGTTGGTGGTCGGATCATAACCATCTATGGGAGCACCCTCGATCTTGGCTAAGAACTCAACCTTGTCCAGCTGATCCAGCGAGGTCATGCGGACATCAGGTACTGTCTTGCCGTAGAACTGTGTGGCAAGCTCTCGTGCAGGAGCTGTACTTCTATCAGCTCTCGCTCCTCGGTGGACTGCTAGACATCTCCAGAGACACATGTTGTCCCTGTAAGTGTCGAGGGCAATAATACTCTTCTTCTGTCGTAGCCAGTCTGGGAGGGGGGCCTGTCCCAAGCAGAGGTTGGCGGTCGATGACAGCTCTGACCTCAATGTTGATTGATCGAACAAAAGCCCACTTGGTGTTGGGTCGATCGATATTGTGTGTTGAGGCGGGCTTGCTCTCTTGCTGCCACCCAGTCCTGAGCTGCTCCTATCGTGTTCAGCCACGGGCTCCCTGGAGTATTCTTGTGGAAGATCATTCATCACCCTACCGTCTTCGATGTGACAGATGCGATAGGTATGGGTGTAGCGGAGGTAGAAGGCATTCTGGACAGTCTGCTGGATCTTTTGCATGATCTGGCCTGTGAGGTCTCCTTCTAGACCTCTGAAGAATGTCCAGCGTACTGACCGGCGTCCTCTATCCTCTGTCTCCCTTTCACCGAGACGCTGGTCGAGAATGTGTTTGCCTTCTCGCCTCATGCTCCGGGCTAAGGGTTCAGACCTCGGCCCCTCCTCATCACTCGGTCAGTGATCCTGCGTAGGAGAGGTAAGCGCTCCAGTGGATGGTCCGCCCTTCGCCTCGCTACAGTCTTGGCTCGCATGCTAGCAGTCACCTCCTCGTCCAACTGACGAAGCTCACGTATCCGTTGCGCTTTCTTGTGGGTATTCCAAGGATCATCTTTGGTATGCGCTGGCAACCTTCCCGTCTTCATTGCTCGGGAATCGCTTCTGCCACTCCTCGGCACGGACTTGTCCAATCATCTGGAGCAGGTCGGCCTTCTTGGCCTTAGAGTAGCCTCTAAGGCCGAATTGCTTTGCAATAGCGTGAAGCTGTGCAACAGTAATCATGGTGTATATCCCTGTGGATGCCTGTCTCTAGATGGCCGCTCAGACCCTATTATGTGTGGTGATCACAAGGCGATCAGTACCTGTGAGGTGGACCATCGTGTCGATGTGATGTGGATGCCTGTCTCTAAATGGGTTTTCAGACCCTATTATGTGTGGTGATCACAAGGCGATCAGTACCTGTGGATGATGAGGTCATAGTAAGAAGAAATGATGAGGTCATAGTAAGAAGAAATGATGAGGTCATAGTATGAAATATAGAGGGCATATTAAGAAGAAATGATGAGGTCACATTAAGAAGCAATGATGAGGTCATAGTAAGAAGAAATGATGAGGTCATAGTAAGAAGCAATGATGAGGTCATAGTAAGACAGAATGATGAGGTCATAGTAAGAAATGAAGAGGTCATAGTAAGAAGAAATGATGAGGTCATAGTAAGAAATGAAGAGGTTATAGTAAGAAGCAATGATGAGGTCATAGTAAGAAATATAGAGGGCATATTAAGAAGAAATGATGAGGTCACATTAAGAAGCAATGATGAGGTCATAGTAAGAAGAAATGATGAGGTCATAGTAAGAAGCAATGATGAGGTCATAGTAAGACAGAATGATGAGGTAATAGTAAGAAATGAAGTGGTCATAGTAAGAAGAAATGATGAGGTCATAGTAAGAAATGAAGAGGTTATAATAAGAAGCAATGATGAAGAAAAATGATGAGGTCATAGTAAGAAGAAATGATGACGTCACATTAAGAAGCAATGATGAGGTCACATTAAGAAACAATGATGAGGTCACAGTAAGAATAAATGATGGTCATAGAAGAAATTATGAGGTCATAGTAAGAAGAAATGATGAGGCCATAGTAAGAAGAAATGATGAGGTCATAGTAAGAAATGATGAGGTCATAGTAAGAAGAAATGATGAGGTCATAGTAATAAGAAATGATGACGTTATAATAAGAAGCAATGATGAGGTCATAGTAAGAAGCACTGATGAGATGATAGTAAGAAATAAAGGTCACATTAAGAAGCAATGATGAGGCCACGTTAAGAAGCAATGATGAGGTCATAGTAAGAAATAAAGGTCATAGTAAGAATAAATGATGAGGTCATAGTAAGAAATGAAGAGGTCGTAGTAAGAATACATGATGAGGTCATAGTAAGAAATTATGAGGCCATAGTAAGAAATTATGAGGTTATAGTAAGAAGCAATGATGATGTCACAGTAAGAAATGATGAGGTCATAGTAAGAAGCAATGATGAGGTCATAGTATGAAGCAATGAGGTCATAGTAAGAAATGCAGAGGTCATAATAAGAAGAAATGATGTCATCATAAGAAGAAATGATGAGGTCATAGTAAGAAGAAATGGCGAGGTCATGTAAGAAGCAATGATGAGGTCATAGTAAGAAATGAAAAGGTCATAGTAAGAAGAAATGATGTCATCATAAGAAGAAATGAAGAGGGTATAGTAAGAAGAAATGAAGAGGTCATAGTAAGAAATGATGATGTCATAGTAAGAAATTATGAGATTATAGTAAGAAGAAGCAATGATGATGTCATAGTAAGAAATGAAGAGGTCATAGTAAGAAGCAATGATGAGGTCATAGTATGAAGCAATGAGGTCATAGTAAGAAATGCAGAGATCATAATAAGAAGAAATGATGTCATCATAAGAAGAAATGATGAGGTCATAGTAAAAAATGAAGAGGTTATAGTAAGAAGAAATGAAGAGGTCATAGTAAGAAATGATGAGGTTATAGTAAGAAGAAGCAATGATGATGTCATAGTAAGAAATGATGAGGTCATGTAAGAAGCAATGGTGAGGTCATGTAAGAAGCAATGATGAGGTCATAGTAAGAAATGAAAAGGTCATAGTAAGAAGAAATGATGTCATCATAAGAAGAAATGAAGAGGTTATAGTAAGAAGAAATGAAGAGGTCATAGTAAGAAATGATGATGTCATAGTAAGAAATTATGAGATTATAGTAAGAAGAAGCAATGATGATGTCATAGTAAGAAATGAAGAGGTCATAGTAAGAAGCAATGATGAGGTCATGTAAGAAGCAATGATGAGGTCATAGGAAGAAATGAAGAGGTCATAGTAAGAAATGAAGAGGTTATAGTGAGACGCAATAATGAGGTCATAGTAAGAAACAATGATGAGGTCATAGTATGCGGTCATAGTAAGATGAAATGATGAGGTCATAGTAAGAAGCAATGATGAGGTCATATTAAGAAGATATGATGAGGTCAAATTAAGAAGAAATGATGAGGTCATAGTAAGAAGAAATGATGAGGTCATAGTAAGAAGCAATGCTGAGGTCATGTAAGAAGCAATGATGAGGTCATAGTAAGAAATGAAGAGGTCATAGTAAGAAATGAAGAGGTTATAGTAAGAAATGAAGAGGTTATAGTAAGAAGAAATGATGAGGTCATAGTAAGAAGAAATGATAAGGTCACAGGAAGAAATGAAGAGGTCATAGTAAGAAATGAAGAGGTTATAGTAAGACGCAATAATGAGGTCATAGTAAAAAACAATGATGAGGTCATAGTATGCGGTCATATTAAGATGAAATGATGAGGTCATAGTAAGAAGCAATGATGAGGTCATAGTAAGAAGAAATGATGAGGTCATAGTAAGAAGAAATGAAGAGGTCATAGTAAGAAGAAATAAACAGGTCATATTAAGAAGATATGATGAGGTCACATTAAGAAGAAATGATGAGGTCATAGTAAGAAGAAATGATGAGGTCATAGTAAGAAGAAATGAAGAGGTCATAGTAAGAAGAAATAAACAGGTCATATTAAGAAGATATAATGAGGTCACATTAAGAAGAAATGATGAGGTCATAGTAAGAAGAAATGATGAGGTCATAGTAAGAAGAATGATGAGGTTATAGTAAGAAGAAATGATGAGGTTATAGTAAGAAGAAATGATGAGGTCATAGTAAGAAGAAATGAAGAGGTTATAATAAGAAGCAATGATGAGGAAGAAATGAGGTCATAGTAAGAATTAAAGAGGTCATATTAAGAAGAAATGATGAGGTCATAGTAAGAAGAAATGATGAGGTCACATTAAGAAGAAATGATGAGGTCACATTAAGAAGCAATGATGAGGTCATAGCAAGAAGAAATGATGAGGTCACAGTAAGAAATAAAGAGGTATATTAAGAAGAAATGATGAGGTCATAGTAAGAAGCAATGATGAGGTCATAGTAAGAAGAAATGATGAGGTCATAGTAATAAGAAATGATGACGTTATAATAAGAAGCAATGATGAGGTCATAGTAAGAAGCACTGATGAGATGATAGTAAGAAATAAAGGTCACATTAAGAAGCAATGATGAGGCCACGTTAAGAAGCAATGATGAGGTCATAGTAAGAAATAAAGGTCATAGTAAGAATAAATGATGAGGTCATAGTAAGAAATGAAGAGGTCGTAGTAAGAAGAAATGATGAGGTCATAGTAAGAATACATGATGAGGTCATAGTAAGAAATTATGAGGCCATAGTAAGAAATTATGAGGTTATAGTAAGAAGCAATGATGAGGTCATAGTAAGAAGAAATGATGAGGTCATAGTAAGAAGCAATGATGAGGTCATAGTATGAAGCAATGAGGTCATAGTAAGAAATGCAGAGGTCATAATAAGAAGAAATGATGTCATCATAAGAAGAAATGATGAGGTCATAGTAAGAAGAAATGGTGAGGTCATGTAAGAAGCAATGATGAGGTCATAGTAAGAAATGAAAAGGTCATAGTAAGAAGAAATGATGAGGTCATAGTAAGAAGAAATGAAGAGGTTATAGTAAGAAGAAATGAAGAGGTCATAGTAAGAAATGATGATGTCATAGTAAGAAATTATGAGATTATAGTAAGAAGAAGCAATGATGATGTCATAGTAAGAAATGAAGAGGTCATAGTAAGAAGCAATGATGAGGTCATAGTATGAAGCAATGAGGTCATAGTAAGAAATGCAGAGGTCATAATAAGAAGAAATGATGTCATCATAAGAAGAAATGATGAGGTCATAGTAAGAAATGAAGAGGTTATAGTAAGAAGAAATGAAGAGGTCATAGTAAGAAATGATGAGGTTATAGTAAGAAGAAGCAATGATGATGTCATAGTAAGAAATGATGAGGTCATGTAAGAAGCAATGGTGAGGTCATGTAAGAAGCAATGATGAGGTCATAGTAAGAAATGAAAAGGTCATAGTAAGAAGAAATGATGTCATCATAAGAAGAAATGAAGAGGTTATAGTAAGAAGAAATGAAGAGGTCATAGTAAGAAATGATGATGTCATAGTAAGAAATTATGAGATTATAGTAAGAAGAAGCAATGATGATGTCATAGTAAGAAATGAAGAGGTCATAGTAAGAAGCAATGATGAGGTCATGTAAGAAGCAATGATGAGGTCATAGTAAGAAATGAAGAGGTCATAGTAAGAAATGAAGAGGTTATAGTAAGAAGAAATGATGAGGTCATAGTAAGAAGAAATGATAAGGTCATAGGAAGAAATGAAGAGGTCATAGTAAGAAATGAAGAGGTTATAGTAAGACGCAATAATGAGGTCATAGTAAGAAACAATGATGAGGTCATAGTATGCGGTCATAGTAAGATGAAATGATGAGGTCATAGTAAGAAGCAATGATGAGGTCATAGTAAGAAGAAATGAAGAGGTTATAGTAAGAAGAAATTATGAGGTCATAGTAAGAAGAAATGAAGAGGTCATAGTAAGAAGAAATAAACAGGTCATATTAAGAAGATATGATGAGGTCAAATTAAGAAGAAATGATGAGGTCATAGTAAGAAGAAATGATGAGGTCATAGTAAGAAGCAATGCTGAGGTCATGTAAGAAGCAATGATGAGGTCATAGTAAGAAATGAAGAGGTCATAGTAAGAAATGAAGAGGTTATAGTAAGAAATGAAGAGGTTATAGTAAGAAGAAATGATGAGGTCATAGTAAGAAGAAATGATACGGTCATAGGAAGAAATGAAGAGGTCATAGTAAGAAATGAAGAGGTTATAGTAAGACGCAATAATGAGGTCATAGTAAAAAACAATGATGAGGTCATAGTATGCGGTCATATTAAGATGAAATGATGAGGTCATAGTAAGAAGCAATGATGAGGTCATAGTAAGAAGAAATGATGAGGTCATAGTAAGAAGAAATGAAGAGGTCATAGTAAGAAGAAATAAACAGGTCATATTAAGAAGATATGATGAGGTCACATTAAGAAGAAATGATGAGGTCATAGTAAGAAGAAATGATGAGGTCATAGTAAGAAGAAATGAAGAGGTCATAGTAAGAAGAAATAAACAGGTCATATTAAGAAGATATGATGAGGTCACATTAAGAAGAAATGATGAGGTCATAGTAAGAAGAAATGATGAGGTCATAGTAAGAAGAATGATGAGGTTATAGTAAGAAGAAATGATGAGGTTATAGTAAGAAGAAATGATGAGGTCATAGTAAGAAGAAATGAAGAGGTTATAATAAGAAGCAATGATGAGGAAGAAATGAGGTCATAGTAAGAAATAAAGAGGTCATATTAAGAAGAAATGATGAGGTCATAGTAAGAAGAAATGATGAGGTCACATTAAGAAGAAATGATGAGGTCACATTAAGAAGCAATGATGAGGTCATAGCAAGAAGAAATGATGAGGTCACAGTAAGAAATAAAGAGGTATATTAAGAAGAAATGATGAGGTCATAGTAAGAAGAAATGATGAGGCCATAGTAAGAAGAAATGATGAGGCCATAGTAAGAAGAAATGATGAGGTCATAGTATGAAATGAAGAGGTTATAGTAAGAAGCAATGATGAGGTCATAGTAAGAAGAAATGATGAGGTCATAGTAAGAAGAAATGATGAGGTCATAGTAAGAAGAAATGATGAGGTCATAGTAAGAAGAAATGATGAGGTTATAGTAAGAAGAAATGATGAGGTTATAGTAAGAAGCAAAGATGATGTCGTAGTAAGAAATGAAGAGGTCATAGTAAGAATAAGTGATGAGGTCATAGTAAGAAATGATGAGGTCATAGTAAGAAATGATGAGGTCATAGTAAGAATAAATGATGAGGTCATAGTAAGAAATGAAGAGGTCATAGTAAGAAGAAATGATGAGATGAGGTCATAGTAAGAAATGAAGAGGTTATAGTAAGAAGAAATGATGAGGTCATAGTAAGAAATGAAGAGGTTATAGTAAGAAATGATGAAGTCATAGTAAGAAATGATGAGGTTATAGTAAGAAGCAATGATGAGGTCATAGTAATAAGAAATGATGAGGTCGTAGTAAGAAATGAAGAGGTCATAGTAAGAATAAATGATGAGGTCATAGTAAGAAATGATGAGGTCATAGTAAGAAATGAAGAGGTCATAGTAAGAATAAATGATGAGGTCATAGTAAGAACTGATGAGGTCACAGTAACAAATGAAGAGGTCATAGTAAGAATAAATGATGAGGTCATAGTAAGAAATTATGAGGCCATAGTAAGAAATGATGAGGTCATTGTAAGAAGCAATGGTGAGGTCATGTAAGAAGCAATGATGAGGTCATAGTAAGAAATGAAAAGGTCATAGTAAGAAGCAGTGATGAGGTCATAGTAAGAAATGAAACGGTCATAGTAAGAAGAAATGATGTCATCATAAGAAGAAATGATGAGATCATAGTAAGAAGAAATGAAGGGGTTATAGTAGGAAGAAATGAAGAGGTCATAGTAAGAAATGATGATGTCATAGTAAGAAAGTATGAGATTACAGTAAGAAGAAGCAATGTGATGTCATAGTAAGAAATTAAGAGGTCATAGTAAGAAACAATGATGAGGTCATGTAAGAAGCAATGATGACGTCATAGTAAGAAATGAAGAGGTCATAGTAAGAAATGAAGAGGTTATAGTAAGAAGAAATGATGAGGTCATAATACGAAGAAATGATAAGGTCATAGGAAGAAATGAAGAGGTCAGAGTAAGACGCAATAATGAGGTCATAGTAAGAAACAATGATGAGGTCATAGTATGCGGTCATAGTAAGAAGAAATGATGAGGTCATAGTAAGAAGCAATGATGAGGTCATATTAAGAAGATATGAGGTCACATTAAGAAGAAATGATGAGGTCATATTAAGAAGTGATGAGGTCATAGTAAGAATAAATGATGAGGTTATAGTAAGAAGAAATAAACAGGTCATATTAAGAAGATATGATGAGATCACATTAAGAAGCAATGATGAGGTCATAGTAAGAAGAAATGATGAGGTCACATTAAGAAGCAATGATGAGGTCATAGTAAGAAGAAATTATGTCATAGTAAGAAGAAATGAAGAGGGTATAGTAGGAAGCAATGATGAGGTCATAGCAAGAAATAGAGGTTATAATAAAAGCAATGATGAGGTCATAGTAAGAAGAAATGAAGAGGTTATAACACGAAGCAATGATGAGGTCATAGCAAGAAATGAAGAGGTCATAGTAAGAAATGAAGAGGTTATAGTAAGAAGCAATGATGAGGTAGTAATAAGAAATGATGATCATAGTAAGAAATGAAGAGGTTATAGTAAGAAGCAATGATGAGGTCATAGTAAGAAGAAATGATGAGGTCATAGTAAGAAGAAATGATGAGGTCATAGTAAGAAATGAGGTCATAGTAAGAAAAAATGAAGAGGTTATAGTAAGAAGAAATGATGAGGTCATAGTAAGAAATGATGAGGTTATAGTAAGAAGCAATGATGAGGTCATAGTAATAAGAAATGAAGAGGTCACAGTAAGAATAAATGATGAGGTCATAGTAAGAAATTATGAGGCCATAGTAAGAAATTATGAGGTTATAGTAAGAAGCAATGATGATGTCAGAGTAAGAAATGATGAGGTCATAGTAAGAAGCAATGATGAGGTCATAGTAAGAAGCAATGATGAGGTCATAGTAAGAAATGCAGAGGTTATAGTAAGAAGAAATGAAGATGTCATAGTAAGAAATGATGATGTCATAGTAAGAAATTATGAGATTATAATAAGAAGCAATGATGATGTCATAGTAAGAAATTAAGAGGTCATAGTACGAAGCAATGATGAGGTCATGTAAGAAGCAATGATGAGGTCATAATAAGAAATGAAGAGGTCATAGTAAGAAATGAAGGGGTTATAGTAAGAAATGATGAGGTCATAGTAAGAAGAAATGATAAGGACATAGGAAGAAATGAAGAGGTCATAGTAAGAAATCAAGAGGTCATAGTAAGACAAAATCAAGAGGTTATAGTAAGACACAATAATGAGGTCATAGTAAGAAACAATGATGAGGTTATAGTATGCGGTCATATTAAGATGAAATGATGAGGTCATAGTAAGAAGCAATGATGAGGTCATAGTAAGAAGCAATGATGAGGTCATAGTAAGAAATGATGAGGTCATAGTAAGAAATGATGAGGTCATAGTAATAAAAAATGATGAGGTCATAGTAAGAAGCACCGATGAGGTCATAGTAAGAAGCACTGATGAGGTCATAGTAAGAAATAAAGAGGTCATATTAAGAAGCAACGATGACATCATAGTAAGAAATGATACGGTCACATTAAGAAGCAATGATGAGGTCACATTAAGAAGCAATGATGAGGTCATAGTAAGAAGAAATGATGAGGTCATAGTAAGGCTAGCATGTACCTTTTGTTTTAGTTCTGATAATTCTGTACGTGGCTCCGATAGATTAAGGACCTGAAACACAAATAGATTTTTCATATTTAAACAAGTTTATATGTTAACTAACAGTTATATAAACATAACGTATCATTTTATGTTCAGCGTTCAGTTTCATACACTGATAATGTACACCATAGACAATATATTACTAATACAATCTTTGCCACACAATGATGACATAACAAGACTTGCATTAAAGTTATTGATAAAATGTTAAAATGAAATACAAGTATGCTGAAAGACAGATTTTAATGAAAAGCTTGGAAAGCTTAGAGAAGCAATGAAAAATAATCTCAAATTCTGCATTTGTCATTATTGGCGAGAACTCTTGAGTATGTATAGCTGAATGGGACAAAAAGATCAGGCCCAAGGTACTCACCTGGAACAGTGATATAATAACACAGATTGGATGCTTAAAGCTTACCAAGATGGCATCTCGATTTCCGAATATGTTTAGGAAAAATTGGTTAAAAGACTACTCCTCAAAAAGCAGAATTCAACCAAACTTGGATGAAAGAATACTAACGTTATATGAGAGCTCATATCTCTGATTCAAGAACTAGTATAACAAACACAAGTGTTTCTTTTGCATCTCATTATTATGGCAGGGTCAGAATGAGATGCAGTGAGCTATTAATCATCAACAATAACATTATATCATTCTAGCAATGGCGTCAGACCACAACAACATTAGATCATTCTCGCGATGACGTCAGACCACAACAACATTATATCATTCTCGCGATGACGTCAGACCACAACATTATATCATTGTAGCGATGACGTCAGACCATAACAACATTATATCATTCTAGCGATGACATCAGACCACAACAACATTATATCATTGTCACGATGACGTCAAACAAGAACATTATATCATCGTCACGATAATGTCAGACCACAACAACATTATATTATTCTCGCGATGACATCAGACAACAACAACATTATATCATTCTCGCGATGACATCAGACCACAACAACATTATATCATTCTGCGATGATGTCAGACCACAACAACATTATATCATTCTCGCGATGACGTCAGACCCCAACAATATTAGATCATTCGCGCGATGAGGTCAAACCACAACATCATTATATCATTCTCGCGATGACATCAGACCACAACAACATTATATCATTCTAGCGATGACGTCAGACCACAACAACATTATATCATTCTCGCGATGACGTCAGACCATAACAACATTATATCATTCTCGCGATGACGTCAGACCATAACAACATTATATCATTCTCGGGATGATGTCAGACCACAACAACATTATATCATTCCCGCGATGACATCAGACCATAACAACATTATATCATTCTCGCGATGACGTCAGACCACAACAACATTATATCATTCTCGCGATGACGTCAGACCACAACAACATTATATCATTCTCGCGATGACGTCAACAACATTATATCATTCTCGCGATGACGTCAGACAACAACATATCATTCTCGCGAAGACGTCAGACCCCAACAACATTAGATCACTCGCGATGAGGTCAAACCACAACATCATTATATCATTCTCGTGATGACGTCAGACGACAACAACATTATATCATACTCGCAATGACGTCAGACCACAACAACATTATATCATTCTCGCGATGACGTCAGACCATAACAACATTATATCATTCCCGCGATAACGTCAGACCACAACAACATTATATCATTCTCGCGATGACGTCAGACCACAACAATATTATATCATTCTCGTGATGACGTCAGACCACAACAACATTATATCATTCTCGCGATGACGTCAGACCACAACAATAATATATCATTCTCGCGATGACGTCAGACCACAACAACATTATATCATTCTCGCGATGACGTCAACAACATTATATCATTCTCGCGATGACGTCAGACAACAACATATCATTCTCGCGATGACGTCAGACCCCAACAACATTAGATCACTCGCGATGAGGTCAAACCACAACATCATTATATCATTCTCGTGATGACATCAGACCACAACAACATTATATCATACTCGCGATGACGTCAGAGCACAACATTATATCATTCTCGTGATGACATCAGACCATAACAACATTATATCATTCCGCGATAACGTCAGACCACAACATTATATCATTCTCGCGATGACGTCAGACCACAACAACATTATATCATTCTCCCGATGATGTCAGACCATAACAACATTATATCATTCTCGCGATGACGTCAGACCATAACAACATTATATCATTCTCGTGATGATGTCAGACCACAACAACATTATATCATTCTCGCCATGACATCAGACCACAACAACATTATATCATTCCCGCGATGACGTCAGACCCCAACAACATTAGATCATTCTCGCGATGACGGCAGACCACAACAACATTATATCATTCTCGCGGTGACGTCAGTCCACAACATTATATCATTCTCGCGATAACGTCAGACCACAACAACATTATATCATTCTCGCGATGACGTCAGACCACAACAACATTATATCATTCTAGCGATGACGTCAGCCCATAACTACATTATATCATTCTCGCGATGACGTCAGACCACAACATTATATCATTCTAGCGATGACATCAGACCATAACAACATTATATCATACTAGCGATGACGTCAGACCACAACATTATATCATCCTCGCGATGACGTCAGACCATAACAACATTATATCATTCTCGCGATGACGTCAGATCACAACAATATTATATCATTCTAGCGATTATGTCAGACGACAACAACATTATATCATTCTCGCGATGACATCAGACCACAACAACATTATATCAGTCTCGCGATGACGTTAGACGACAACAACATTATATCATTCTCACGATGACGTCAGACAACAACAACATTATATCATTCACACGATGACATCAGACCACAACAACATTATATCATTCTCGCGATGACATCAGACCACAACAACATTATATCAGTCTCGCGATGACGTTAGACGACAACAACATTATATCATTCTCACGAGGACGTCAGACCACAACAACATTATACCATTTTCGCGATGACGTCAGACCATAACAACATTATATCATTCTAGCGATGACGTTAGACCACAAAAACATTATATCACTCTTGCGATGACGTCAGACCACAACAACATTATACCATTCTCACGATGACGTCAGACGACAACAACATTATATCATTCTCACAATGACGTCAGACGACAACAACATTATATCATTCTCACGATGACATCAGACCACAACAACATTATATCATTCTCGCGATGACGTCAGACCACAACAACATTATATCATTCTCGCGATGACATCAGACAACAACAACATTATATCATTCTTACGATGATGTCAGACCACAACAACATTATATCATTCTCGCGATAATGTCAGACCATAACAACATTATATCATTCTAGCGATGACATCAGACCACAACAACATTATATCATTGTCACTATGACGTCAGACCACAACATTATATCATTCTCGGGATGACGTCAGACCACAACAACATTATATAAATCTCACTTTGACATCAGACCACAACAACATTATATCTTTCTCGTGATGACGTCAGACCACAACAACATTATATCATTCTCGCGATGACATCAGACCACAACAACATTATATCATTCTCGCGATGACATCAGACCACAACAACATTATATCATTCTCACGATGATGTCAGACCACAACAACATTATATCATTTTCGCGATGACGTCAGACCATAACAACATTATATCATTCTAGCAATGACGTTAGACCACAAAAACATTATATCACTCTTGCGATGACGTCAGACAACAACATTATATCATTCTCGCGATGACGTCACACAACATCAACATTATATCATTCTCGTGATGACGTCAGACCACAACAACATTATATCATTCTCGCGATGACGTCAGACTACCACATTATATCATTCTAGCGATGACGTCAGACAACAACAACATTATACCATTCTAGTGATGACGTCAGACCACAACAACATTATATCATTCTCGCGATGACTTCAGACCACAACAACATTATATCATTCTCGCGATAATGTCAGACCACAACAACATTATATCATTCTCGCAATGACGTCAGACCACAACAACATTATATCATTCTCGCGATGACATTAGACAACAACAACATTATATCACTCTTGCGATGACGTCAGACAACATCAACATTATATCATTCTCGTGATGACGTCAGACCACAACAACATTATATCATTCTCGCGATGACGTCAGACCACAACAACATTATATCATTCTCGCGATGACGTCAGACCACAACAACATTATATCATTCTCGCGATGACGTCAACAACATTATATCATTCTCGCGATGACGTCAGACAACAACATATCATTCTCGCGAAGACGTCAGACCCCAACAACATTAGATCACTCGCGATGAGGTCAAACCACAACATCATTATATCATTCTCGTGATGACGTCAGACGACAACAACATTATATCATACTCGCAATGACGTCAGACCACAACAACATTATATCATTCTCGCGATGACGTCAGACCATAACAACATTATATCATTCCCGCGATAACGTCAGACCACAACAACATTATATCATTCTCGCGATGACGTCAGACCACAACAATATTATATCATTCTCGTGATGACGTCAGACCACAACAACATTATATCATTCTCGCGATGACGTCAGACCACAACAATATATCATTCTCGCGATGACGTCAGACCACAACAACATTATATCATTCTCGCGATGACGTCAACAACATTATATCATTCTCGCGATGACGTCAGACAACAACATATCATTCTCGCGATGACGTCAGACCCCAACAACATTAGATCACTCGCGATGAGGTCAAACCACAACATCATTATATCATTCTCGTGATGACATCAGACCACAACAACATTATATCATACTCGCGATGACGTCAGAGCACAACATTATATCATTCTCGTGATGACATCAGACCATAACAACATTATATCATTCCGCGATAACGTCAGACCACAACATTATATCATTCTCGCGATGACGTCAGACCACAACAACATTATATCATTCTCCCGATGATGTCAGACCATAACAACATTATATCATTCTCGCGATGACGTCAGACCATAACAACATTATATCATTCTCGTGATGATGTCAGACCACAACAACATTATATCATTCTCGCCATGACATCAGACCACAACAACATTATATCATTCCCGCGATGACGTCAGACCCCAACAACATTAGATCATTCTCGCGATGACGGCAGACCACAACAACATTATATCATTCTCGCGGTGACGTCAGTCCACAACATTATATCATTCTCGCGATAACGTCAGACCACAACAACATTATATCATTCTCGCGATGACGTCAGACCACAACAACATTATATCATTCTAGCGATGACGTCAGCCCATAACTACATTATATCATTCTCGCGATGACGTCAGACCACAACATTATATCATTCTAGCGATGACATCAGACCATAACAACATTATATCATACTAGCGATGACGTCAGACCACAACATTATATCATCCTCGCGATGACGTCAGACCATAACAACATTATATCATTCTCGCGATGACGTCAGATCACAACAATATTATATCATTCTAGCGATTATGTCAGACGACAACAACATTATATCATTCTCGCGATGACATCAGACCACAACAACATTATATCAGTCTCGCGATGACGTTAGACGACAACAACATTATATCATTCTCACGATGACGTCAGACAACAACAACATTATATCATTCACACGATGACATCAGACCACAACAACATTATATCATTCTCGCGATGACATCAGACCACAACAACATTATATCAGTCTCGCGATGACGTTAGACGACAACAACATTATATCATTCTCACGAGGACGTCAGACCACAACAACATTATACCATTTTCGCGATGACGTCAGACCATAACAACATTATATCATTCTAGCGATGACGTTAGACCACAAAAACATTATATCACTCTTGCGATGACGTCAGACCACAACAACATTATACCATTCTCACGATGACGTCAGACGACAACAACATTATATCATTCTCACAATGACGTCAGACGACAACAACATTATATCATTCTCACGATGACATCAGACCACAACAACATTATATCATTCTCGCGATGACGTCAGACCACAACAACATTATATCATTCTCGCGATGACATCAGACAACAACAACATTATATCATTCTTACGATGATGTCAGACCACAACAACATTATATCATTCTCGCGATAATGTCAGACCATAACAACATTATATCATTCTAGCGATGACATCAGACCACAACAACATTATATCATTGTCACTATGACGTCAGACCACAACATTATATCATTCTCGGGATGACGTCAGACCACAACAACATTATATAAATCTCACTTTGACATCAGACCACAACAACATTATATCTTTCTCGTGATGACGTCAGACCACAACAACATTATATCATTCTCGCGATGACATCAGACCACAACAACATTATATCATTCTCGCGATGACATCAGACCACAACAACATTATATCATTCTCACGATGATGTCAGACCACAACAACATTATATCATTTTCGCGATGACGTCAGACCATAACAACATTATATCATTCTAGCAATGACGTTAGACCACAAAAACATTATATCACTCTTGCGATGACGTCAGACAACAACATTATATCATTCTCGCGATGACGTCACACAACATCAACATTATATCATTCTCGTGATGACGTCAGACCACAACAACATTATATCATTCTCGCGATGACGTCAGACTACCACATTATATCATTCTAGCGATGACGTCAGACAACAACAACATTATACCATTCTAGTGATGACGTCAGACCACAACAACATTATATCATTCTCGCGATGACTTCAGACCACAACAACATTATATCATTCTCGCGATAATGTCAGACCACAACAACATTATATCATTCTCGCAATGACGTCAGACCACAACAACATTATATCATTCTCGCGATGACATTAGACAACAACAACATTATATCACTCTTGCGATGACGTCAGACAACATCAACATTATATCATTCTCGTGATGACGTCAGACCACAACAACATTATATCATTCTCGCGATGACGTCAGACCACAACAACATTATATCATTCTCGCGATGACGTCAGACCACAACAACATTATATCATTCTCGCGATGACGTCAACAACATTATATCATTCTCGCGATGACGTCAGACAACAACATATCATTCTCGCGAAGACGTCAGACCCCAACAACATTAGATCACTCGCGATGAGGTCAAACCACAACATCATTATATCATTCTCGTGATGACGTCAGACGACAACAACATTATATCATACTCGCAATGACGTCAGACCACAACAACATTATATCATTCTCGCGATGACGTCAGACCATAACAACATTATATCATTCCCGCGATAACGTCAGACCACAACAACATTATATCATTCTCGCGATGACGTCAGACCACAACAATATTATATCATTCTCGTGATGACGTCAGACCACAACAACATTATATCATTCTCGCGATGACGTCAGACCACAACAATAATATATCATTCTCGCGATGACGTCAGACCACAACAACATTATATCATTCTCGCGATGACGTCAACAACATTATATCATTCTCGCGATGACGTCAGACAACAACATATCATTCTCGCGATGACGTCAGACCCCAACAACATTAGATCACTCGCGATGAGGTCAAACCACAACATCATTATATCATTCTCGTGATGACATCAGACCACAACAACATTATATCATACTCGCGATGACGTCAGAGCACAACATTATATCATTCTCGTGATGACGTCAGACCATAACAACATTATATCATTCCGCGATAACGTCAGACCACAACATTATATCATTCTCGCGATGACGTCAGACCACAACAACATTATATCATTCTCCCGATGATGTCAGACCATAACAACATTATATCATTCTCGCGATGACGTCAGACCATAACAACATTATATCATTCTCGTGATGATGTCAGACCACAACAACATTATATCATTCTCGCGATGACATCAGACCACAACAACATTATATCATTCCCGCGATGACGTCAGACCCCAACAACATTAGATCATTCTCGCGATGACGGCAGACCACAACAACATTATATCATTCTCGCGGTGACGTCAGTCCACAACATTATATCATTCTCGCGATAACGTCAGACCACAACAACATTATATCATTCTCGCGATGACGTCAGACCACAACAACATTATATCATTCTAGCGATGACGTCAGCCCATAACTACATTATATCATTCTCGCGATGACGTCAGACCACAACATTATATCATTCTAGCGATGACATCAGACCATAACAACATTATATCATACTAGCGATGACGTCAGACCACAACATTATATCATCCTCGCGATGACGTCAGACCATAACAACATTATATCATTCTCGCGATGACGTCAGATCACAACAATATTATATCATTCTAGCGATTATGTCAGACGACAACAACATTATATCATTCTCGCGATGACATCAGACCACAACAACATTATATCAGTCTCGCGATGACGTTAGACGACAACAACATTATATCATTCTCACGATGACGTCAGACAACAACAACATTATATCATTCACACGATGACATCAGACCACAACAACATTATATCATTCTCGCGATGACATCAGACCACAACAACATTATATCAGTCTCGCGATGACGTTAGACGACAACAACATTATATCATTCTCACGAGGACGTCAGACCACAACAACATTATACCATTTTCGCGATGACGTCAGACCATAACAACATTATATCATTCTAGCGATGACGTTAGACCACAAAAACATTATATCACTCTTGCGATGACGTCAGACCACAACAACATTATACCATTCTCACGATGACGTCAGACGACAACAACATTATATCATTCTCACAATGACGTCAGACGACAACAACATTATATCATTCTCACGATGACATCAGACCACAACAACATTATATCATTCTCGCGATGACGTCAGACCACAACAACATTATATCATTCTCGCGATGACATCAGACAACAACAACATTATATCATTCTTACGATGATGTCAGACCACAACAACATTATATCATTCTCGCGATAATGTCAGACCATAACAACATTATATCATTCTAGCGATGACATCAGACCACAACAACATTATATCATTGTCACTATGACGTCAGACCACAACATTATATCATTCTCGGGATGACGTCAGACCACAACAACATTATATAAATCTCACTTTGACATCAGACCACAACAACATTATATCTTTCTCGTGATGACGTCAGACCACAACAACATTATATCATTCTCGCGATGACATCAGACCACAACAACATTATATCATTCTCGCGATGACATCAGACCACAACAACATTATATCATTCTCACGATGATGTCAGACCACAACAACATTATATCATTTTCGCGATGACGTCAGACCATAACAACATTATATCATTCTAGCAATGACGTTAGACCACAAAAACATTATATCACTCTTGCGATGACGTCAGACAACAACATTATATCATTCTCGCGATGACGTCACACAACATCAACATTATATCATTCTCGTGATGACGTCAGACCACAACAACATTATATCATTCTCGCGATGACGTCAGACTACCACATTATATCATTCTAGCGATGACGTCAGACAACAACAACATTATACCATTCTAGTGATGATGTCAGACCACAACAACATTATATCATTCTCGCGATGACTTCAGACCACAACAACATTATATCATTCTCGCGATAATGTCAGACCACAACAACATTATATCATTCTCGCAATGACGTCAGACCACAACAACATTATATCATTCTCGTGATGACATTAGACAACAACAACATTATATCACTCTTGCGATGACGTCAGACATCAACAACATTATATCATTCTCGTGATGACGTCAGACCACAACAACATTATATCATTCTCGCGATGACGTCAGACCACAACAACATTATATCATTCTCGCGATGACGTCAGACCACCACATTATATCATTCTAGCGATGACGTCAGACCACAACATTATATCATTCTCACGATGACTTCAGACCACAACAATATTATATCATTCTCGCGATGACGTCAGATCACAACATTATATCATTCTTGCGATGACGTCAGACCACAACAACATTATATCATTCTCGGGATGACTTCAGACCACAACAACATTATATCATTTTCGCGATGACGTCAGACCATAACAACATTATATCATTCTAGCGATGACGTTAGACCACAAAAACATTATATCACTCTTGCGATGACGTCAGACCACAACAACATTATACCATTCTCACGATGACGTCAGACGACAACAACATTATATCATTCTCACAATGACGTCAGACGACAACAACATTATATCATTCTCATGATGACATCAGACCACAACAACATTATATCATTCTCGCGATGACGTCAGACCACAACAACATTATATCATTCTCGCGATGACATCAGACAACAACAACATTATATCATTCTTACGATGATGTCAGACCACAACAACATTATATCATTCTCGCGATAATGTCAGACCATAACAACATTATATCATTCTAGCGATGACATCAGACCACAACAACATTATATCATTGTCACTATGACGTCAGACCACAACATTATATCATTCTCGGGATGACGTCAGACCACAACAACATTATATAAATCTCACTTTGACATCAGACCACAACAACATTATATCTTTCTCGTGATGACGTCAGACCACAACAACATTATATCATTCTCGCGATGACATCAGACCACAACAACATTATATCATTCTCGCGATGACATCAGACCACAACAACATTATATCATTCTCACGATGATGTCAGACCACAACAACATTATATCATTTTCGCGATGACGTCAGACCATAACAACATTATATCATTCTAGCAATGACGTTAGACCACAAAAACATTATATCACTCTTGCGATGACGTCAGACAACAACATTATATCATTCTCGCGATGACATCACACAACATCAACATTATATCATTCTAGTGATGACGTCAGACCACAACAACATTATATCATTCTCGCGATGACTTCAGACCACAACAACATTATATCATTCTCGCGATAATGTCAGACCACAACAACATTATATCATTCTCGCAATGACGTCAGACCACAACAACATTATATCATTCTCGCGATGACATTAGACAACAACAACATTATATCACTCTTGCGATGACGTCAGACAACATCAACATTATATCATTCTCGTGATGACGTCAGACCACAACAACATTATATCATTCTCGCGATGACGTCAGACCACAACAACATTATATCATTCTCGCGATGACGTCAGACCACCACATTATATCATTCTAGCGATGACGTCAGACCACAACATTATATCATTCTCGCGATGACTTCAGACCACAACATTATATCATTCTCGCGATAATGTCAGACCACAACAATATTATATCATTCTCGCGATGACGTCAGATCACAACATTATATCATTCTTGCGATGACGTCAGACCACAACAACATTATATCATTCTCGCGATGACGTCACACAACATCAACATTATATCATTCTCGTGATGACGTCAGACCACAACAACATTATATCATTCTCGCGATGACGTCAGACTACCACATTATATCATTCTAGCGATGACGTCAGACAACAACAACATTATACCATTCTAGTGATGACGTCAGACCACAACAACATTATATCATTCTCGCGATGACTTCAGACCACAACAACATTATATCATTCTCGCGATAATGTCAGACCACAACAACATTATATCATTCTCGCAATGACGTCAGACCACAACAACATTATATCATTCTCGCGATGACATTAGACAACAACAACATTATATCACTCTTGCGATGACGTCAGACAACATCAACATTATATCATTCTCGTGATGACGTCAGACCACAACAACATTATATCATTCTCGCGATGACGTCAGACCACAACAACATTATATCATTCTCGCGATGACGTCAGACCACCACATTATATCATTCTAGCGATGACGTCAGACCACAACATTATATCATTCTCGCGATGACTTCAGACCACAACAATATTATATCATTCTCGCGATGACGTCAGATCACAACATTATATCATTCTTGCGATGACGTCAGACCACAACAACATTATATCATTCTCGCGATGACTTCAGACCACAACAACATTATATCATTTTCGCGATGACGTCAGACCATAACAACATTATATCATTCTAGCGATGACGTTAGACCACAAAAACATTATATCACTCTTGCGATGACGTCAGACCACAACAACATTATACCATTCTCACGATGACGTCAGACGACAACAACATTATATCATTCTCACAATGACGTCAGACGACAACAACATTATATCATTCTCATGATGACATCAGACCACAACAACATTATATCATTCTCGCGATGACGTCAGACCACAACAACATTATATCATTCTCGCGATGACATCAGACAACAACAACATTATATCATTCTTACGATGATGTCAGACCACAACAACATTATATCATTCTCGCGATAATGTCAGACCATAACAACATTATATCATTCTAGCGATGACATCAGACCACAACAACATTATATCATTGTCACTATGACGTCAGACCACAACATTATATCATTCTCGGGATGACGTCAGACCACAACAACATTATATAAATCTCACTTTGACATCAGACCACAACAACATTATATCTTTCTCGTGATGACGTCAGACCACAACAACATTATATCATTCTCGCGATGACGTCAGACCACCACATTATATCATTCTAGCGATGACGTCAGACCACAACATTATATCATTCTCGCGATGACTTCAGACCACAACATTATATCATTCTCGCGATAATGTCAGACCACAACAATATTATATCATTCTCGCGATGACGTCAGATCACAACATTATATCATTCTTGCGATGACGTCAGACCACAACAACATTATATCATTCTCGCGATGACTTCAGACCACAACAACATTATATCATTCTCGCGATAATGTCAGACCACAACAATATTATATCATTCTCGCGATGACGTCAGATCACAACATTATATCATTCTTGCGATGACGTCAGACCACAACAAGGGCCATAGTGCTCACCTAGCTGATGAGGAACTGTAAATATGTTTAGCTTAATTAATGCACAACAAGCATCATTGGTCCATCAGGCAACCATAACTGTTGCCATAGACAGTACCACTATGGCAATAATCTTACAACTAATACAAGAGCTGTGCAAACAGTGCATAATACCACATGCTGACAAATCAATGAATGAGAGCTATCAGAAGTAGACCAGTCGTCCTATGAAGTTTCAACGTGATCCACTAAACAATCATGATTGTCTGAAAATCAATTTTCAAGATGACCACTTTTCGGATCATCTACAATTTGAATAAGTTTTTTCCCGTCCTGTCATCCCATGAAGTTTAGAAGTGATCCGCTAACAGAAATGGAATCAATTTTCAAGATGGCCACCAGTGGCTGGGCGGGGGGGCTATCTTGGATTTAGGATCATCGTCAACGTCTAGTTTCTTTCTTTTGAGTTACTCCAACCACCCTATCAAGTTTCAAAGCAATCCGATAAATGGCAATAGAGTTCTCACACAGAAAGCAATTTTCAAGATGGACGCTCTTGGCTGGCAGCCATCTTGGATTTTGGATTATCGTCGATTTCGATGAGTTTCTTCTCCAGACCTAGTCCAACTACCATATACTGGTGGCTGGCAACCATCCTGGAATTCAGATCATTGTCAATTTCGTAAGATTTCTTCTACAGACCTACTCCAATCACCCTATGAGCTTTCAAAGTGATCCGATAAATGGTAACAGAGTTATCATCTGGAAAGCACTCTACCGCCTGTCCGGATGGCACCATCACATACCTGGCAAAAAATTGGTGTCCTTGACACCATTGACCAATGGGAAAAGTACTATTGACCAATGGGGCAGCCATGCCTAACATTATTGATCCAGCAGATGACATTTACCAACTGGATGAGGAAATGTAAGAATGTTGGTGTCTTTGACATTATTGACAAATGGAAAAGGTACCATTGATCAATGGGGCAACCATCCCTGACATTATTGAGCCAACATATGACATTTACCAACGGGTCAATGGTCACAGTAAAAAACGTGGATGAAGAAATGCAGGAATAGTGGTATCATTGACATTATTTACCAACGGGAAAAGTACCATTGATTAATGGGGCAGCCATCACAGACACTATTGATTAAGAGTTCAATTGTCACAACACCGACATTTACCAAAGGGGCAATGGTGAGGTCACAGTAACAAATTTGGATGGGGAAATGCAAGAATATTGGCAAGATTGACCAACAGGAAGAGTACCATTAATCAATGGGGCAGCCATCCCTGACACTATTGCCACTTGATTGAAGTGTACTAAAGGAACATTTCTGACAAACCTTGTTTTATTCCATTACCAATTTACGAAACGTGACAGATTATTTTTGCCATAGGGTTCAATATTTAAAATGCTTTAAAGAGCCAGGGTTATGGCACTTATTTCAAGTCGTGGCTATGTCATATTCATAGAGTGAATAGAGATTGTCGCAAGGAACATATCTGCTAAATTTGTTTTTAATCCATCAACAATTAATGAAACAAATGGAATTTCACCATAGGGCTCAATAGTTTAAGACTTAATGAACTAGAGCTATGGCTCTTGTTTAAAAATGCATACTCTTTATATCCATAGTTCAAACAGATATTTGACTGAAGGAACATATCTACTAAATTTGATTTTAATCTATCAACAATTGGCGAGAACATGTATTTTCCCCATATGGCTCCATAATTAAAACACCTCAATGAACCAGAGCTATGGCCCTTGTTTAAGGGTGTGGTCACTTCATATTCATAGCTCCAATAGATGTTGCCTAAATGAACATATCTATTCTATTTAGTTGCAATCCATCAATAAATGTGGAACCGTGCCACAAACATATTTTCCCCATAGGCTTCAATACTTAAAAACGCATTAATGAACCTGCAAATTTGGTTTTAATCAATTGATAAATGACGAAACACTCCACAAACATATTTTCCCCATAGGCTTCAACGGTTTGAAAATATAGCAAGGGCCATAACTCTGCTATTTATGGGACGGGCCACTTCACCTTCATAGCCCCAATAGATATTGCTTAAAGGAACATATCAGTCAAACTTGGTTTTAATCCGTAGATAAATGGGGAAAAGTGCCACAAGGCGACCAGCCTTTCATGATTTTTTGTCCGGAAAATAAGTTTGCCGGGATAGCGAGCGGTTTGCAGTTTTCGGACATTGCGTACGATTTGTATCTTCCAATGTTTGCATATGTGAGTATGCAGAAATGCATACAAATTATCAATTTAACCTATACCTTGTCTATTACAAATTGCAGGGTCGTATTTTTTAACAATTTTATTCATAAACACTAAATATGTGAATTGGGTTGACTTGAATCTCGTCGAAATTGCACTGTATAAAACGAAAACTGGTAACGATTTCTTCGGTTTACAAATGGCATGAATTAATGAATATTAAAATCGACGATTGTCAGTTTCCAGATGTAACAAAACATTTTCCCTTTTGAACAGAGTGCCGGTAAGACTGAGCGGTATGGCATAATATCAAACCAGTGACAATGTAAATTTTCAAACCGGTTTAAACCGCATATCGGTTTTGTGGGTGGGTGTCAAGGATGTGTCGATATAGTTATTGCACGTAATATTTTTGTGAAAAAATGTGTAGCAAATATACATGTGTTTTCGTGAACATTTGACCCAAAATACACGCTCACGACTTAATTTCTTTATAAGCATCATCAATAAGGTAGGCCTATATCTTTCATCTCTGATTACGCCAGTAATAATTGTTAAAATCTAGAGGCTTACTGACTAACAACAATATTTACATTCGATTTGATTAACTCTAATGTATGTATGTAGTCAAGTTCAATCATCAGATTTATCATTTCTTTATTCATTGCACGTCGAACAACTAGATATCTACCTTTGTTATGGCGGTAAATATTTTTTTCATGTTTGGTGAAAACTGTTGCTGCCAAGGTCCGACAGCAACAAATTTCAATCAATTAGCCTCATTTAAAAATTCTGATGACATGCGCTCATTGAGCAGTATCGTTTGCATTGGATACAATATACATCCCTGTAATACTCATTTTGGCCTGTTACAAAGTGGTGGGTGGGGGAGGGGCATTGGTAACAGTGTATCAGCATGTTTGGAGCGTATATGCCTATAGAAATAAGCCTATTATATAACACAAACTTACTGGTTAAGATAATCGTTAACTTGTGATCTTAACTTGAAAGACTTGTCTAAGTATGGGGTGTGTTACTTAGCTTTGTTGTAATAACTCCCGCATACAGAAATAAAATAACAATGTTTGTTTTGTATATTAATTGCGACGATTTAAGATCACTGCCTGTTTATACTAGCCGAGGATTTCAAGTCTTAGATATAGGTAATCATGTGACTCATCCAATACACGCAGAACACGTGTCTATCACGTGTACAAGAAAAAAATCATATTATACGCAAGCAGATTATGTTAAAATGTTATGTTATGTTAATATTAGGTTATGTTTCATACGAATAACAAATAGAAAATCAATCATTTACAATTTCATAACTATTATCAAGTAGTATCATGTGCCTAGTATCACGTGCCTAGTATCATGTGCCTAGTATCACGTGACTAGTATTATGTGACTAGTATCATGTGCCTAGTATCACGTGACTAGTATCAAGTGCCATTCATCATTCATCACCGTGCTCCTCAAAATGTGGATAAATAATTTTGTTTTGATCTGGATGGGAAAAAAATCTGAATATTTGATAAGATGGCCGGAGGCCTGCTAAAAATCCGCATTTTCCAGATAAATCCAGAGAGATGGTTGCCCTGGTGCCACAATTGTTGACAGACATCAGGCAGACAAAGCGCGATTGTATAAGCTCACCTAGGTGAGAAAAAAATCTAAGATTTTCACCCAAAAAATTGACCAATCAAAATTCTGTATACAAGTTCTGAGGGGCACAGCCCTAGACTCCTTACAGGCAGATTAGGTTGCAATCTGTCAAGCGGTTAATGAGGATAAGTGTTTTGACAATTTCCAGTAAATAATTCATAAAATTTTTGATTTTCACCCAAAAGATTGACCAATCAAAATTTGAATAGACGTTCTGGAGCGTACCACTATAGTATCCTTCCATAAAATTTGCTTGAAATCGGTCAAACTGATAAGAAGGGATATGACGGATGGATGGACAAATGGCAAAATGGACAGCCACCATGGTATAAGCTCACTTGGCCCTAACAAGTGCTAAAAATTCATGCAATATTATTGTTCTCTAATGCAAATTTATTTGAGAGTACCGGTACATATTGCTTTCAAACGAAGCAGGAATACTCCATCTCGCTCATCTTTCGCAGCGCTAACTTATAGCTGAGAAATAGCATGACCGACGATCATATCTCACTCTCATTAACATGAATGGGGATTCCGCAGTTGCAAATGGTGGCAGAAAATAAAATTATGTTTTTGGACATTCAAAGTATGATTGCGTGTTATACACCTGTACAAAACATCTTTGAACACATTTGGTCAAATAATTGCATGTGTACTATCTACTATCTGTAACCGCTTCTCACTATCTATTAGTGCGTACAACAGACCCGAAACTACGGTACAAGAATCAGTATCATCATATTACCAAAACAATCATCATCAATTCCCATTAACAAACAACAACACCACAACCATGACCACCACAACCGCCGCAAGCACCACCACCACTATCCCCACCACAAGAACCATGACAACCACCACGACCACCACTACCATCACCGCAAGCATCACAATGACCATGACCATCACCACGACCACCAACAGCACCATCATAACCACCACCACGCACATCACTAAAATCACCTCAAGCACAATGACAACCACCATGACCACCACCACCACCACCACAAACATGCCCACCACCACCATCACCACAATCACAATGACAACCACCATGACCAACACAACAACCACCATGACAAACACAACCGCCATGACAACCATGACCACCACTACCATCACCCCCACCGAACTACCATGACCAACATCACTACCATGACCACCCCCCTACCACCAACACCAGGGGCCCCCCCTTAACAACCACCACCACCACCGCAAGCACCACGCCATGACCACCACCAACACCATCATAATCATCAACTAGCTATGACATACCAGACAGTTATGGCCATGTTTAGTGTGCAGCATTTGTGACACTTCCTGCAGGTGGTATTTGTATGTGGCTTCCTGACCCTCAATCGGGAATGACAGAGCTAGAGGGAAGCAAACAGAGATAATATATTAGATTTAGCAAAATAACATACATGTACAAGATTTTTCTGGAATCATCAAAATAAATCAGTGGCAATCTCGATGATGAGCGATTGTATTCTGTGACTGAATGGAGTTCAACCTTCTTTATATACTATCTGTTTGGAGAATCCTAATCTCCGGTAGGTTATTTTTAATCATTAGCTGTCGTAGATTATGTTTTTTTAAGTCTGATCGCTTAGCAAGTTAGTGTTATAGCATCCTCTGTGTGCCTTGTTGGAAACTAGTATAGAGTATTCTAATGCTTTCTAAATGGGCATAGCCTGAAGCATCTGAGGAGCTCAATGTCCAAACGTAGACCATCATTGTTAGGCTACCTTCACAGATTGAGCAACCGTGTTCCACAGTTTGTAGTGCGGAGTTTGAGATTAGGCTATGTTGCCAGTGGGGATTCATAATGGCGCACAAGTGTTTGCGATGATATGCATAACATTGTTCAGACACATGTGGTAGCTAATAGGTGTATATTGACTTTCATTGGAATTGTTCCCTGTTACTCATTCTCAATGTCGATTGAACTGCAGAGGAGTGAGCCCAAGACGCTTCCTCCACATCTCCTATCCCCATACTAAGGTACCTTCATCAATCATGTCTTTTGTGCCCAACAGGTGTACATGCCCGAACTTGGTGTTTGCTCAATCCATGATGAAGTCCTTTGTGTCTCACAGGTGAACACAGGTCTCACCTCAGCGTTTGCTACATCCATTGTCTCACACGTGTTACCTCTGTTTGCTTCATCCGTTGTGTCTCACAGGCGTCACCTCAGTGTTACATGTAGCTTCATCCGTTATGTCTCACAGGTGTCACCTTAGTGTTAGCTTCATCCATTGTGTCTCACAGGTGTCACCTCAGAGTTTGCTACATCCGCTGTGTCTCACAGGTATCAACTCGGTGTTTGCTTTATCCATTGTGTCTCACAGGTGTCACCTCAGTGATTGCTACATCTGTTGTGTCTCACAGGTGTCAACTCGGTGCTTGCTTTATCCATTGTGTTTCACAGGTGTCACCTCAGTGTTTGCTACATCCGCTGTGTCTCACAGGTGTCAACTCGGTGTTTGCTTTATCCATTGTGCCTCACACGTGTCACCTCTGTTTGCTTCATCCGTTGTCTCACAGATGTCACCTCAGTGTTAGCTACATCTGTTGTGTCTCACAGGTGTCAACTTGGTGTTTGCTACATCTGCTGTGTCTCACAGGTGTCAACTCAGTGTTTGCTTTATCCATTGTGTCTTACGCGTGCCACCTCTGTTTGCTTCATCCGTTGTGTCTCACAGGTCACCTCAGTGTCTGCTTCATCTGTTGTGTCTCACAGGTGTCACCTCAGTGTTAGCTACACCCGCTGTGTCTCACAGGTGTCACCTCAGTGTTTGCTACATCCGCTGTCTCACAGGTGTCAACTCGGTGTTTGCTTTATCCATTGTGTCTCACACGTGCCACCTCTGTTTGCTTCAGCCGTTGTGTCTCACAGGTGTTAGCTCAGTGGTTGCTTCATCCTTGATGAGGTTTGTGGCTTTGACCTGTTTGGCAACTACTGGAAGAACTTCATCAAGAGATCCTTTACTTCATCGATCAAAACATCATCTGCATTCGTCATCTCTCTTGGCATATTTACCTTTTAGATTGGATGGGTTAGTCTTGTTGAATGTTCTCGATAGACCTGCAGCTAGGTAACAGCTGAAGATCACTAGTGAACACAATTAATATTTTTGCAGGGACATAATTCTGGTATCAGATATCAAATACAATCAATTTTCTCAATGTTGATATTCATTGATTCTTTGAACAGAATTGCTGTAAATATGCCAATGTCCAGTTAGGCAAGTGTCTCTGGAATTAATAAGGCACCCATTAACCAATGTTATCATTGACCAATGGGCCAAGGGTACTGCACATTATTAACAAATGAGGTAAGTATCTGACATTAATATCTAAACAGGCAAGTGTCACAAACACTAATGACCAATGGGATAAGAATCACTGGTCAATGGGTACCTGATGCCATTGACTGATAGGATCAGGGTAATTGACACTATTGACCAATACGGCAAACATCCCTGACACTAATGCCCAGCAAGGCAAGTATCATTGCCACTATTGAACAATCAGGCAAATACCTTCGATCAATAAGTCAAGTGGAGCCAGTAACTGATGTAACTGACAGATGAGCATCGCACACTGCAAAACATTTTCAAGGGAGATAACTCTCTGGTAGGTCATTGCATCATCATCATTCCATAAAGGATAAATTAGATGAGCAAAGGAATATTTTGAGCAAAGTTGATCTAAGTCTATCCAGAAACAAGAGGCCCAAGGGGCCTGTATCGCTCACCTGCATCATAGGCATTTCAACCAGAAAGGCCATCAACAATAAGTAGAACCCTACAGAGTTGAGAAGAATTATAACAAGAAAACAGAAGCTTTATGTATCAACTACTTTTGAACAAAACTTAATGGCCCTTAGTCCCTTACCATATCTCCCAAATTTCGGCCCAATCCGTTCAACGATTCTGGATACGAAGTTGTTTTCGCGAAAACTAGGTCATCCAAGATGGCCGCCAAGCCAATTGACCAATCAGGTTCTCTTGAACAAAGTGGTTCTCCTCCTGCATTAGATGATGTTTCATGAGTTTTGAATCAACCCCCAAGCCGTTTCAGAGGTTCTAAAAATTGGCTGGTTTAGACGGTGGCCATCTTGGATTTTGGCCGATCAGCTTCGTTTGAACAAACTTAGACCTCTATGCCCTAAGGCTGCATTCTGCCAAACATAATTGAAATCGGCCCAGTGGTTCCTGAGAAGTCGTTTAAAGAATTCCCCATTGCTTTACTACGGCCCATTGCTTTACCATGGGAGCCTGTGGCATATTTGAACTCGCCATCCTGATAAGAATATGTACGGCAATTTTCGCTATCAAAATACATCAAATACAAAAAAGCCAATATGACAAGAAGCTAAATTTTGATTGGTTGATGCCGGCCATGTTTTTTAACGTATAAACTTCCTTTGAACAAATTTGAATGATCCTTGGGCCCTAAGCATCTTTACCAAATTTCAGCGCTATCCCTTCAGCGGTTCGGGAGAAGTTGTTTTCACGAAAACAATGTCATCCAAGATGACCACCAAGCAAATAGGCCAATCAGGTTGCCTTGAATAAACTTGGGTCTAACGTTGCCATAGATGATGTGTTATGAGTTTTGAATCAATCAATTCCTTCAGCCGTTTCGGAGATTTTTTATAGTGGTTCTAAAAATCGGCCATTTTGGCTGGTGGCCATCTTGAATTTTGACTGATCCACTTTGTTTGAACAAAATTAGATCTCTATGCCCTATGGATGGTTCCTACCAAATATAATTGAAATCGGCCCAGCGGTTCTTGAGAAGTCGTTTAAAGAATTCCCCATTGCTTTACTATGGGCCCATTGTTTTACTATGGGAGCCTATGGCGGGAAAACAAACCAAGATGGTAACCAAACCATTTATCCAACAGTCTCAAAGTTGCATATTTGAACTCGGCACCCTGATAAGCATATATAGAGCAATTTTCGCCATTAAAATACATCAAAGACAAAAAAAAACAATATGACCAACAAATGCTAAATTTTGAATGGTTGATGCCGGCCATGTTTTTTAACATACAAAATTCCTTTGAACAAATTTGAATGGCCCTTGGTCCCTAAGCATATTTAATAAATTTCAGCTCTATCCCTTCAGCGGTTCGGGAGAAGTCGTTTTCTGGAAAACCACGTCATCCAAGATGGCCGCCAAGCAAATAGGCCAATAAGGTTGGCTTGAATAAACTTGGGTCTAACCTTGCCATAGATGATGTGTTATGAGTATTGAATCAATTCCTCTTGCGGTTTCGAAGATTGTTTAAAGTGTCTAAAAATCGGCTATTTTGGTTGGTGGCCATCTTGGAATTTGACCGATCCGCTTCCTTTGAACAAACTTAGATCGCTATGCCCTATGAATGCTTCCCCCATAATATAATTGAAATCGGCCCAGTGGTTCTTGAGAAGAAGTCGTTTAAAGAATTCCCCAATTGCTTTACTATGGGCCCATTGCTTTACTATGGGAGCCTATGGCGGGAAAACAAACCAAGATGGTAACCAAACCATTTATCCGACAGTCTAGAAAGTGGCATATTTGAACTCGGCACCCTGATAAGCATATATAAAGCAATTTTCGCCGTCAAACTACATCAAATACAAAAAAGCCAATATGACCAAGAAAAGCTAAATTTTGATTGGTTGGCGGCCATATTTTTTAATGAACAAACTTCCCTTGAACAAACTTGAAAGGCGCTTGGTCCCTAAGCATATTTCCAGAATTTCGGCTCTATCCCTTCAGCGGTTCGGGAGAAGTCGTTTTCGCGAAAACTAGGTCATCCAAAATGGCCAAGCAAATCAGTCAATCAGGTTGCCTTGAACAAACTTGGGTCTACCGTTGCCACAGATGATGTGTTATGAGTTTTGAATCAATTCCTCCAGCGGTTTTGGAGAAGATTTTTTAGTGTTTCTAAAAATCAGCCACTTTGGCCAGTGGCCATCTTGGATTTTGACCGATCCACTTCTTTTGAACAAACTTAGATCTCTATGCCCTATGAATGCTTCCTCCAAAATATAATTGAAATTGGCCCAGTGGTTCTTGAGAAAAAGTCGTTTAATGAATTCCCCATTGCTTTACTATGGGCCCATTGCTTTACTATGGGAGCCTATGGCGGGAAAACAAACCAAGATAGCAGCCAAACCGTTTATCCGACAGTCTCGAAAGTGGCATATTTGAACTCGCCACACTGATAAGCATATATAAAGCAATTTTCGCCATCAAAATACATCAAATACAAAAAAGTAAATATGACCAACAAACGCTAAATTTTGATTGGTTGATGGTGGCCATGTTTTTTAACGAACAAACTTCCCTTGAACAAACTTGAAAGGCGCTTGGTCCCTAAGCATATTTACAAAATTTCAGCTCTACCCCTTCAGCGGCTCGGGAGAAGTCCTTTTCGCGAAAACTGGATCATCCAAAATGGTCGCTAAGCAAATCAGTCAATCAGGTTGCCTTGAACAAACTTGGGTCTATCGCTGCCACAGATGATGTGTTATGAGTTTTGAATCAATTCCTCCAGCGGTTTCGGAGAAGATTTTTTAGTGTTTCTAAGAATTGGCTATTTTGGCAGGCGGCCATCTTGGATTTTGCCCGATCGGCTTCTTTTGAACAAACTTGAATCTCTATGCCCTAGGGATGCTTCCTGCCAAATATAATTGAAATCGGCCCAGTGGTTCTTGAGAAGTCGTTTAAAGAAAAAGTTGACAGACGACGGATGACGGATGGTCGCCACGGCATAAGCTCACTTGACCTTTCAGGCCAGGTGAGCTACTAATAAAACGTGCTACCCTTGTTGACAATGCACAGATGGAAAGATTCTGGGTGGGCGTGATCATTAAGCCCGAGGAACAAGAAATTGGGGATGGACAAATAGTTTTCTAATAATAACAAGAGGTCCAAGGGGCCTGTGTCGCTCACCTGGAGCACTGTCAATTTTTGTCCAAATTGTTGGTGGGTGGTTTAGCAGTGTTTTAAATGAGTTGGTGGACATTTTTGCAAGTGCAATATGGCCGCCAAACAGACTACATTTTAATTGGCCCACAGCACCATTGTTTTTGTGATGGATCAACTTCCCTTGCACAAAGTTTAATGGCCCAAATTTTGGCGTGTTCCCTTCAGCGGTTCTGAAGGAGTCATTTTCGTGAAAACCAGGTCATCCAAGATGGTCGTCGAACCATTTGGTAAATCAAGTCCTCTTGAACAAACTTGGCTTACCTCGTGGCCTAGATGAAGATTCTGCAAGTGGTTTCGGAGAAGATGTATAAAGACATTTCCTGAAATTGGCCGAAATCCAAAATGGCCGCTGGGCAAATTGGCCGATCAGGTTCATTTGAACAAACTTGGATCCTTATGCCCTAAGGATGCTTCCTGCCAAATATAATTCAAATCAGCCTGGTAGTTCTCGAGAAGAAATTTAAAATTTCCCACTGCTTAAGCATGAGAGCTTTTGACGAGAAAATTATACAAGATGGCCGCCAAACTGTTTATCCGACAGGTTCGAAAATTGCACATTTGAGCTCAGAATTCCCAAAAACATATATAGAACCAATTTTTGCCTCAAAATCCACCAAATACAAAAAAGCCAATATGACCTAAAAACGCTGAATTTTGATTGGTTGATGGCAGCCATGTTTTTTAACGAACAAACTTCCCTTGAACAAACTTGAAAGGCGATTGGTCCCTAAGCATATTTACAAAATTTCAGCTCTACCCCTTCAACGGCTCGGGAGAAGTTGTTTTCACAAAAACTAGGTCATCCAAGATGGCCACCAAGCAAATCGGCCAATAAGGTTGCCTTGAACAAACTTGGGTCTATCACTGCCACAGATGATGTGTTATGAGGTTTGAATCAATTCCTCCAGCGGTTTCGGAGAAGATTTTTTTTAAGTGTTTCTGAAAATCAGCCATTTGACCGATCCGCTTCGTTTGAACAAACTTAGATCTCTATGCCCTATGAATGCTTCCTCCAAAATATAATTGAAATTGGCCCAGTGGTTCTTGAGAAGAAGTCGTTTAAAGGATTCCCCATTGCTTTACTATGTGCCATATTTGAACTCGCCACACTGATAAGCATATATAAAGCAATTTTCGCCATCAAAATACATCAAATACAAAAAAGCCAATATGACCAACAAACGCTAAATTTTGATTAGTTGATGGCGGCCATGTTTTTTAACGTACAAATTCCCTTGAACAAACTTGAAATGGACCTTGGTCCCTAAGCATATTTAACAAATTTCATACCTATCCCTTCAGCGGTTCGGGACAAGAAGTAATTTTTGCGAAAACGAGGTCATCCAAGATGACCACCAGGCAAATAGGCCAATCAGGTTGCTTTGAACAAAGTTGGGTCTACCCTTGCAATAGATGATGTGTTATGAGTTTTGAATCAATTCCTCCAGCGGTTTCGGAGAAGATTTTTTAAAGGGTTTCTAAAAATCGGCTATTTTGGCCGCTGGCCATCTTGGATTTTGGCCGATCGGCTTCATTTGAACAAACTTGAATCTCTATGCCCTAGGAATGCTTCCTGCCAAATATAATTGAAATCGGCCCTGTGGTTCTTGAGAAGAAGTTGTTTTAAAGGAAAAGTTGACGGACACACGACGGATGGTCGCCACGACATACGCTCACTTGGCCTTTCAGGCCAGGTGAGCTAATAATAATAATAATAATAATAATAATTATAATAATAATAATTTTTATTTGAACGAGGGTACATCATCAATAAAAAACTGATCTTCCTGAGGCCCTCCCACAGTAGAGTGTGTACATAGAAAAGAGCAGACACACACTTACACACAGATGTACACACATGCACCCACGCAGCCAACACACACACACACGCACGAACGCAAGCACGTGCATGAATTAGGTTTAGGCCCTAATCATATCTCCCAAATTTCGGCCCAATCCCTTCAGCGGTTCAGAAAAAGTTATTTTCATGAAAACTATGTCGTCCAAGATGGCCGTTGAACCATTTTGGTCACGTTCTTTTGAACAAACTTGGCTTACCTCTTGCCCTAGCTGATGCTTCAAGAGTTTTGAATCGATTCCCCCACGTGGTCTTGGAGAAGATTTTTAGATGTTTCTAAAAATCAGACAAAATCAAAGATGGCTTCCCGAGACTACATAAAAATTTTCCCATTGCTTTAGTACGGGAGTTTTTGGCGGGAAAATGATCCAAGATGGCCGCCAAACCATTTATTCAACAGTTTTGAAAGTGGCAAATTTGAAATCAGCATACCCAAAAGCCTATATAAAACCAAGTTCCGCTTAAAAATCTACCAAATGAAAAAATCCAAAATGGCCGGCAAATGTGCTAGAGTTTGATTGGTCCACGGTGGCCATGTTTTTTCATGTTTCAAACTTTAATGCCCCTAATTATATCTTCCAAGTTTTGGCACGATCCCTTCAGCAGTTCTGGAGTAGTTTTCATGAAAACTAGGTCAAGATGGCCACCAAACTATTCGGCCAATCAAGTTCCCTTGAACAGACTTCGTATGTACAGCTCTTGCACTAGATGATAATTCAGTTTTGAATCGATCCCCCAAGCCGTTTAGGGGAAGATTTTTAACCATTTCTAAAAATCTGCCAAAATTCAAGATGTCCACCAAATTAGCCGATCTGCTTCGTTTTGAAATTTGAATTTCTATGGCCTCCTACCAAATATACTTTAAATCGGCCTAGTGGTTCTTGAGAAGAGGCCAAGTGAGCTAATAAATAACACATCGACCAATCAGTTCACTTGAACAAACTGTGGTCACCCACCCATTTCTTTGATAAAATAATCCACTGTGGTCGCCCACCCATTTCTTTGACAAAATAATCCACTGTGGCCACCCATGTAGGGAAATGGTTGGAAAAATGTTGGAATGTACGGGTTAGAGGTTTAGTGCCTATGAACCTATGAACTAGAACTGAGTCAGCTTGTTTACTCTCCGTAGCAGTAATTGATACATGCAGGTCATCATGATTGTACAGCCCCCCCACCCCGCTCACGTGTTTGTAGGAAACAGAAAATAAATCTATTCTCTCTATATACCTTAAACTGACAAGTCGTGTTTGTGGTTTATCCATCTTCCAGTTGGCACTAGCTTTGAACCACCCATTGTGGTGTTATTGTGATTGTGCAACTTGGCACAACTCTTACTACGGCTAACTCCCACAGCCCACCCATTTCTTTGACAAAATAATCCACTGTGGCCGCCCACCCATTTCTTTGACAAAATAATCCACTGTGGCTGCCCACCAATTTCTTTGACAAAATAATCCACTGTGGCCGCCTACCCACCCATTTCTCTGACAAAAGCACTGTGGCCGCCCGCCCACCCATTTCTTTGACAAAATAATCCACTGTGGTCGCCCACCTATTTCTTTCACAAAATAATCCACTGTGGCCGCCCGCCCATTTCTTTGACAAAATAATACACTGTGGACGCCCACCAATTTCTTTGACAAAATAATCCACTGTGGCCGCCCACCCATTTCTCTGACAAAAGGAAGTGCAGAATGTGACATTGTCATACCCATAAAACCAATTTTGACTTCAAAATTCATAAAATAATAAATTCCAATATTACCGCCGAAACATTGCATTTTGATTGGTCGCTGATGGCTCTGTTTTTAGCATACCAACTTTCCTTGAACAAACTTGAATGACCCTCAGTCCCTAACCATATTTAACAGATTGATGTTCAATTCCTTCAAAGGTGCAGGAGAAGTCAGTTTTATACTAGGTCATCGCTGACAAGCAAATCGAACAAATTTGGTTCATCTATTTTCCTAGATGAAGTTTGTCAAGTTTCTCATCAATCTGAGATTTTAAGGCATTTCTAAAAGAAAATGTACCAGGGGCCATAGTGCTCACCTCGCTGATGAGGAACTCTAAACATGTCTATATTAATTGTATATGTATGATTACTGTATTCTGCGGCTGTAGTAGTAGAAACATCCTACAGCTGCAATCAGTCCTTCTTCGCTTTTGCCCACTGTGTCTTGTCCTCAGCCAAAATCCTTAGCTTCCTCAGGTCCATTCTTCACTTGAGTGTACCTAATCGCAGAGGTGTGCACCAACACCACCACAAACCACGAGGATATATTAAGTGTGCTAGCCAGTCATATGATGGATTCTCTAACTAACGGTGGCCTAAGTTTACTGGGATCCCGCACAGGGACCCCTCCTAGGGACAGTACGCATGCACAGCCACAGGACCCCGCCACCCCCCACCCCCGCCTATAAATAGTGGGCGCTCAACCAGTGTCAGACATCCGACTCTGATCTCAAACATGAGAACAAGCATCATATTGCCTTCTATTTCAACTCTTACCCTTCTAACAGAAGGGGGAAAGGAGGGAGAAGAATACATGGAGGCAAGGAACGAGCTCTCCACTTCCAACTTGGCTCAAACAACCACAACAGCCACCATAACCTCCACGACCCCCTCAGTCGCGACCAATACAAATATAACATGGGGTATCGAACCACAGAGGAAGAGGAAGTGCGCCACAGAGAACCCTATACAGGAACCCCTTCCTGTAAGAAGGGCCCCAGACATCAACCCCACACTGGTACCTCTATACAAAAAACGGCGCAACGTGGCCTGCAATCAATTTTTTCATCTTTTTACTTTTTTGTATTCCAACTATTAAAAAAATGCAAAAACTCACCCAGTTTAGAAAGTCATCTCTAAAAAGTAAACAAAACACTTTGCCATCCTGTACCCTCCCTTAGAAAGGTAAACAAACCTTCCCGGCGTTTTGTACCCATTTAACCACAAAATTTGCCACTATTCCCTCCAAAAACCCTCTGATGAGCTTCCCCACAGGAGCGAAATGCCATGACCCGGATCTTGGAAAGGAATTAGAAATCGACCAATCCCATGTCCATCCTATTTATACTAAGCCTCCCATCCCCGCCCAGCACTGCTCCCTTATTAATCACTTTCCATGAGCACTAGCACCAATTACATAAAGCTAGATTACAATTGTCACCACTCTACGGCCCCAGACCAGGACCCTATCAATTGGAACCCATGCTCACTGAGGGAGTCTTCCCGCGGGATCCCCCTGTTCAGCAGTGAATGCACATGCACGGTAACAGGATCCTGCCATAGGCACCCCACCAGCCCCCACACATGCGCACCCAGTTGCTCACCAGGGCGTACCCCGTCGGGGGACCCCTCCAGAAATGGAAATACATGCACATGCACAAGACTGGGATCCCGCACAGGGACCCCTCCCAGCGACAGTACGCATGTGCACGTGCATGCGCAGCCATGGGACCCTGCCGTTCCCCGAGGCCTATAAATAGCGGGTGCTAAACCAGTGTTAGACATCTGACTTTGCTCTCAAACACGAGAACAAGCGTCAGATATCAAACTAATGTGTTTTTTCACATTTTTAAAAATAACGGGACAGTACCCTTAGTCATGTGGTAAGCGCAACTTACTGGACAAATGAGGAAAGGGTCCTTGGCATTATTGACAAATGTGACAATGATCCCTGACACTAATGACCAACAAATCAAGTGTCATTTACACTACTGACCAATGGGACAAGCTGTGGGTGTCAATGAGGAAAGTGTAACTGATGTCACTGACCAATGGGTCAAGTGTCCCTAAGGAGACGTTCCTTTGGCTCAACGGGCACACGTAAAAGATGTCATTTATAAATGGGGCAATGGTCACAGGAAGACTTGGAGGAAATGCAGTGCAAAATACTGGTGTCCTGGAAATTATTGACCAACGGAAAAAGTACCATTGATCAATGGGGCAGACGCCCATGACACGTCTGTTAAATGGTTCAAGTGTATTAACAGATGTCATTTACCAGTGGAATAATGGTCACAGTAAAAAATTTGGATGAGGAAATACAAGAATATTGGAATCCTTGACATTATTGACCAAAAGGAAAAGTACTATTGATCATTGGCCAGCCATCCCAAGGAAGTACTGTCAAATGCCTTACATGTACCAAGAAAAGACATTTACCAATGGGGCAATGGTCATAAGCAAACATTTGAGCGGCAAATGCAAAAAATTTGGTGTCCTGGATACGATTGACCAATGGGAAAAGTACCGTTGGCCAATGGGGCAACCATCCCAACATTACTGACAAATGGTTCAAGTGTTTCAACAGATGGCAATATTCACAGTCAAAAATTTGGATGAGGAAATGAAAGAATATTTTTATGTCCTTGACATCATTGACCAATGGGAAAAGTACTATTGATTGACACTCACACCCTTTCTTGTGTACACTCACACCCTTTCTTGTGTACACTCACACCCTTTCTTGTGTACACTCACACCCATCCTTGTGTACACTCACACCCTTTCTTGTGTACACTCACACCCATCCTTGTGTACACTTACACCCATCCTTGTGTACATTCACACCCATCCTTGTGTATACTCACACCCTTTCTTGTGCACACTCACACCCTTTCCTGTGTACACTCACACCATTTCTTGTGTACACTCACACCCTTTCTTGTGTACACTCACACCCTTTCTTGTGTACACTCACACCCTTCCTTGTGTACACTCCGACATCCTTTTGAAAACTAGATCCTCTGAGAAGCCATTTCCTGCATTTTGAGGAGTTAAAAGAGGAGAATCTGTCCAGAGTGCCGGGCGGACACTGATGAGTGGTGGGCATGTGGCCCGGCACCACCCATCCTGGGCACATCCCTGGATCAGTAACTGGTTAATGGACCTTTCCAGTTTTATTTATGCCTCGCCCATCTCTATCTAAGCTCCACCCACACAACGCTCGTGTTTGGTTTGATCGATCTCTAAACTCCCTGACTATCAATTTCCAGAAAACTATGCAGGTAAGCTGTTGAATATTTTGAAAATAATTTGACTGGGTGCTGTAGGCAGCAACAGCGCCCAGTAAAATTAGTTTCAAAATGTTGAACAGCATGTTTTTTAAATAGCAAAGACATACAAATCGTACAATGTGTCGGACTATTAACAGTTAAAGACGGGCCAAGTAGAATCATTTATGACGTAATGATTATGACTTCAGCCTAAATGTCACTTAGTTAATTATGACATCATATGATGGTTGGATACAGTCGAATGGTGAATTCTAGTATGAGAAGCATCTGATCATCTGATGATGACTAAGTAATCAATGAATAACATGCTTAGTGGATGTTGTATTCTTACCGATGATACGCTCTGTGATATAGGTGACACTCAGTCCATCTTTGTCATCATCCGGTCCCCTGTCACATAAAAATTAACATACACTATGATAATTAGATGACATACTGGTTCCCTGTCTCAAAAATTAGCATACATCCTAATAATGAGATGACACTGATTCCGTGTCTTATAAAAATTTACATGCACTATAATAATATGACATACTGGTTCTCAGTCCCATAAATATTAGCATACATTATGACAAGAGGTTTAAAGGCCTGTGACGTTCACCTGGACGATTAGCATTTGAACTATTTGCATATAAATAGGCATGATCCTTTAAATTTAGAAATAAGACATCAAAAACAAAATTAAAGTTCAGTAAAATAACAACTTGACTGGATGTAGTGCAAATAGATGGACGTTGAAAAGACAATCAAATGCCTGAAACCTTAGGTTCCAAAATCCCAAATCTTAGGTTCCACAATCCCAAATCTTAGGTTCCACAATCCCAAATCTTAGGTTCCACAATCCCAAATCTTAGGTTTCACAATCCCAAACCTTAGGTTCCACAATCACAAACCTTAGGTTCCACAATCCCAAATCTTAGGTTCCACAATCCCAAATATTAGCTTCCACAATCCCAAACCATAGGTTCGACAATCCCAAACCTTAGGTTCCACAATCCCAAACCTTAGGTTCCACAATCCCAAATCTTAGGTTCCACAATCCCAAATCTTAGGTTCCACAAGTCAAAATCTGTTAAAATCTCTCTTAAATAATTTCATGTAAACTTTCAGAATGTTCGATAGCCATCCGGAAAATTGCCCAATTATAGGGTCCTTCCCGCCAAGTTTTCTAAAATCAGCCAAATGGTTAATGACGAGTATGCTTTGAAATACTTTCTTGAAAATTTTGACAATCTATAGATAAAATTGTGGTTAAAATTGAAACAGTCTATGGCACGCCATTACAAATCCCCATGCTTTCACTAATTTTTAAATTCTTCCCCCACCCTCCACCCATCTCCATCCTAACCCCACGCTGCTGGTGGAGTCCAATGTAAACATTGTCTCATAATCTGCAATCATATGGGTAACTAACATACCAAATTTGGTTGAATTCCACCAACTTGGATATTTTGCCCCTAAATTGGCTGGCGCCCATCTTGGATTTTGGCCACTTTTTAGAAACATTTTTTTTAATTTCCGAAAGTGCATAGGGGATCGATTCAGAACTCATGAAATATCATTTAGCGCAAGAGCTCAAACAAGTTTATTAAAGGGAACTTGATGAAATCAATGGTTCGGCAGACATGAAAAAGACTTCTCCACAACCCCTAAATTTGGGAGATATGATTAGGGACTAAGGCTGATTAAGGGTTATTCAAGGAAAGTTGATAGTCATGGCGGCTGTGGGCCAATCAAAATGTATCGTGTTTGGTGGACATTTTGAATTTTTTTATTTGATTGATTTTGAAGCAGAAATTGGTTTTATATAGGTTTTTGGGTATTCCAATTTCAATTTTGCTATTTTCGCAACTGTTGGATAAACGGTTTGATGGCCATCTTGAATCATGGCGGCCATGTTTTTATGTATCATCTCCCTTTGAACAATCTTGATGTGATTAAGACCTTAGTCAGTAATCATATCTCGGGACAATGGTTCCGGAGAAGTCAGTCATCCAAGATGGCCGCCGAACCTGTTGGCCAATCAAGTTCTCTTGAACATATTTGGTTCAGCTCTTGTCCTAGATGATATTTCATGAGTTTTGAATCAATCCCCCATGCAGCTTTGTAGATTTTTAGACGGTTAAAAAAATCTGCCAAAATCCAAGATGGTTGCCAGTCAATTGGCCGATCAGCTCCATTTGAAAACTTGGATCTCTATGCCTTAAGGATGTATTCCTGCCAAATATAATTCAAATTGGCCCAGTGTTTCTTGAGAAGTCGTTCAAAGAAAAAGTTGATGGAGCGATGAAGGATGGGTGGATGGACGGTCGCCACGGCATAAGCTCACTTTGGCATTCTGGTCAGGTAAGATAAAGATTTACGTATCAAAGTTGTGAATAGAAGTTCTGGAACCTAGCACCATAGAATTCTTCCAGCCAAATTTGGTTGAAATCCGTTGAGCGGTTAAGGAGATGCATTTTAACAATTTCCGGTACATTTATCATAAAATCAAAAAGATTTTCGGTCAAAAAATTGCCAGATCAAAATTCTCAATAGACATTCTGGGGCGGGCCACGATATGATCTTTCTAGCCAAATTTGGTTGAAATCTATCAACCTGCTAAGGAGATGTGTTCCAACAATTTCCGGTAAATCCTTCATAAAATCTAAGATTTTCACCAAAACAATTGACCAATCAAAATTCTGAATAGAAGTTCTGGAAGCCTACTGCCATAGGTTCCTTCAAGTGAAATTTTGTTGAAATTTGTAAATGCATAAAGGAGATGCGATGTGACGGATGGACAGACGATGGGTGGATGCCATAGCATAAGCTGACTTGGCTCTTTGGGCCAGGTAAGCGAGACTCTTGAAACGTAACCGCCAGGACAAGAATAAGATGTTGAGTGAACTGTGAAAAATCGGTCCAGCTGACATACTTTTGATACATGACACATCTTTCGGCTACGATGTCCGGACAAAATTCAGGGATGGATGCATGCACGGACAAAGCAATATACCGTCGCATTTGCAGGGGGTATAAAAATAACATAAAATTCAAGATGGCCGCTGACCAAATTAACAAATCAGCTTCATGTGAACAATCTTGGATCTCAATGCCCTAAGGAGACTTCTTGACAATCTTGGATCTCAATGCCCTAAGGAGGCTTCTTGACACTCTTGGATCTCAATGCCCTAAGGATGGTTCTTGACAATCTTGAATCTCAATGCCCTAAGGAGGCTTCTTGTCAATATTGGATCTCAATGCCATAAGGATGCTTCTGGACAATCTTGGATCTCAATGCCCTAAGGATGCTTCTTGACAATTCTGGATCTCAATGCCCTAAAGGATGCTTCTTGAAAATCATGCTTCTCAATGCCCTAAGTAAGGATGCATCTGGACAATCCTCGATCATAATGCCCTAAGGATGCTTCTTGACAATCCTGGATCTGAATGCCCTAAGGATGCTTGCTTCTTGACAATCTTGGATCTCAATGCCATACTTGGATGTTTCTGGACAATCTTGGATCTCACCCCTAAGGCGGCTTCCTGACAATCATGAATCTCACTGCCATAAGGATGCTTCTTGACAACCCAGGATCTCAATCTCCTGAGACAGCTTCTTGACAATCTTGGATCTCAATGCCCTAATGATGCTTCTTGACAATCTTGGATCTCTATGCCATAAGGATGCTTCTTGTTAATCTTGGATCTCAATGCCCTAAGGATGCTTCTTGACAATCCTGGATCTCAATGCCCTAAGGAGACTTCTTCACAAATGTGGATCTCAGCCCCAAAGATGCTTCTTGACAATCCAGGATCTCAATGCCCTAAGGAGGCTTCTTGACAATCTTGGATCTCAATGCCCTAAGAATGCTTCTTGACAATCTTGGATCTCAATGCCCTAAGGAGGCTTCTTGACAATCTTGGATCTCAATGCCCTAAGGCGGTTTCTTGACAATCTTGGATCACAATGCCCTAAGGATGCTTCTTGACAAATTTGAATGACATTGGCCAAGCAGTTCTTAAAAAGAGGGCGTTTAAAGGAAAAGGCTGAAGATTGACGGACGATAGATGATCTACATGACACCAGCTGACATAGCCTTTCAGGCCAGGCCAGCTAACAAAATGTGCCAGCATTGTTTATGCCTGATAGATGGCCAGACAGGGAGTCATCATTATAGATCAGCCTGATAGATGGCCAGACAGGGAGTCGTCATTATAGATCAGCCTGATAGATGGTCAGACAGGGAGAAATCATTATAGATGGCCAGACAGGGAGTCATCGTTATAGATCAGCTGACTGACAAATCAGGGAAGCCAAAGATTCATATACAGCTGAATGTTCATCACCTGAAAATGACATCAACCAGTCCTTTAAATGCAAAGATTTATGTGCTAATTCCCACCCAGTCGTAGCATACTCTATATAAGCTGCATATTCTATCAGCATCCACAGTGAAACATTGCACATCCTGCGCATGCCATAGAGCGGAATGTTGTATTGTGAGCTCACCTCTGCATCTTTTGCTTGAGTGAATTCATGTCTTGCTGGCCACCACTAGGCATGCTAGCCAGGGGAGGATGCTGAAATACACACAAACACTTTAGTAGTCATATAAAGCATAATCTTCAGATAAAAGATCAGCTATTTACTAACACTTAATACTTACCACTCTGATGTTAAACCTTTTAAGTTTTTAAATTAAACTAAAAGATGAACTGGTGCTCATTTTTCAAGAAATTTGGTGGGAGATGGTGCTGTCATAGACAGTAACATCTTCCAGCAAAGTTGTGGGAAAATGTACACCAGTTTCTTTGCTAATGACACCGTAAAAGATAGAATATTGACATCAGAGTGGTAAGGGTTAACAAGATATTTACCCAACACTGACAAAATATTTGTCCAATATATCAGGTTTTATATTGACATTGAGGTTATAACATCAGAGTGGGGATAGAGGGGTGTTGGGGATAAATAATGGGCCCCCCATACAATATACTGGAACTCGTGGCCAGGGTCTGGACTATATGGATTCAGTATGCTTTGTTTTCCTGATGGGACTCGTATTAATCAAGCCCCCTTTTAACCCTCAAATTTGCTCATGAAAATTTCAATTTTATCGTAGAAAATGTTTATTTGCAGACCAAGAGAAGACTATTTTTGAAAATTTACCACTGGAATGACGGCCTTGGTTACCGCAGGGTTGAAATCCGTCAAGAGGTTAATGATGAGAGTAGCATTTTGACAATTTCCTGTACATTTTTCATAAAATCTGTTTTTCAGCCACAAAAAATTGACCAATCAAAATTCTGTATAAAAAGGCTGAAGCCTGCACCCATAGGGTTCTTCCCGCCAAATTAGTTGAAATCTGCCAAGAGGTTAATGAGGAGTAGCGTCTCGACAATTTCATAAAATCTAAGATTTTCACCCAAAATATTGACCAATCAAAATTCAGCATAAAAGTTCCTAAAACTACCCCCATAGGGTCTTTCCAGCTAAAGGTTGACCAATCAAAATTTTTTGCCTACAGGCATAGGATCATTCCACCCAAGTTTTGTTGAAATCGGGCCATTCTTTAATAATCTGGATGATTCTTCGCAGAAGGTTGTTTTGGTGTATATATAATGTTTTATTGTTGTTTCTGTATCTGTTGGGTGTACGTATCACAAATCCACCAGATGCCACTTTGGCATCCTCGGGCTAACTGAGAAAAATGGATTTTTAATGCTTCCCGTTATAATGTGCCATGCCCATTTTTTCCATCTATGAACTATTTTCGGTTTTATCACTAGCCATATCAATATGCATATTAAATGAAAGCCTGCGACGTGTGGACACCAACTATCACTATGATTCATCCATATCCTATCTTTTGCTCTGCCAGAAAGAAAACTTGTGTTTCATGACTCTTGCCCATACCGTGATGAAGTTTTCTCTTAACCTACCCAAAATGGACCCCCATCCCACTCCACCTCACCTCAACTTTATATACCAGCCGATTTCATACCATTCCATATCACCCCATGCCATCCCATCTCATCACATCCCATCTCTTTGCATCGGACCTCATCTTATCCTAACCATTTCATCTCATGTCATTTTACCACGCCTCAATGCCACATCACATCACCTTATCCCATCCAATGTCCTTCCATCCGATGTCTTCCCATCCCTTCTCATCCAATTTCTTCTCATCTCATCCCAACTCATCACATCCTATCCTACCTCATCAACCAAACAGTATCATCTCATCCCCATTCTGTCTCACACATTCCCTCCCATCTTACCTCAGCACCCCTCTTCATATCACCCACCCACACCTCATCACTGACTCGTTCCTCTATCTCCACCTAATTTCTGGCATGAGTGGTGGTGCTATGCATTCTAATCACAACCAGCAAAGCCTACCATCACATTAGCATATTTTACCTCTGAGTTACTCTCCATTATCCACTTCATATGACCTCACCTCTCTCCAACCCCAAACACCATAAAATCCACACACTACAAAATATGCCACCACACCAAAGCCAGTCCACCCCAACCCCACTTTTCACACCACGTCCCTGTAACTCACCTTTCATCATCTCACATCAGACCACGTCATCACAGCTCTCTCTACCTCACCCAATCCATCTCATCCAATTTCATTTCATCCCATCTCACCTCAATGAATCCCACTGCCTCCCATCCCACTCTACTCTGTCGCCACATCCTACAATATACCTCATCTCATCACACATTGTTAACATCTCCAAACCCCAAACTCACCATCTGCCACACACCAACAACAGCAATTACGTTACTACATCCAGGCGACGCCTTCCAGCCCCATCTACTGCACCACATCACTGTAACTCACCTTTCCTCACCTCACCTCAGACCACATCATCTCAGCTCTCCTCACCTCATTCCTCATCCTAACTCATCTTATCTCATCTCATCCCGCGTCATTCAATCTCACCATATCCTATCGCACTCTATCCCATCATCTCATCTCATGTTATCCTGGGCATCACACCTTATCAACATAACTCATCTCATCTTATGCGGTCTCAAGACATCCCACACAAACTAACCTCAACTTTATATTCCAGCTCCTTTCATACCAACCATATCACCTCCATTCCATCTCATCATATCCCTTCTCTTTGAATATGACTACATCTCATCCAATCCCATTTCATCTCATCTCATCCTACCACATGTCATCTGGCATCATCTAATTCCACAGCACACAACATTACCCCATCCAATTCACTTCACATCTCATCCCCTTCCATATCTCATCGCCACCCATGTCATTCTATCCTACCTCATCTCTACCCAATGCATCGCATCCCCATCACATCTCATACATCGCTTCCCATCTCATATCAACACCCCTCCTTATATCACCCGCCCACCCTCTCCTCTCCTCACGAGTCTCTCCCCTTCCATCTTCTAACCAAATGTCTACTCACTGGTTTGAGAGTGATAAACATCCTAATCACTCTGTTACAACCTACCATCACATTACCATATCTTAATTGTCAATTCCTCTCCTTTATCCTCTGTCACAACCTACCATCACATTACTATACCTTACTTGTCCATTCATCTCCATTATCCACTTCACACCCACGCATCACTCCCACCACCAACAATAATATAGCATGGGGTGGGGCAGAGTGAAAGGTGGGTGGACTTACATCGAACGCGCTTATTTTACTAAATACATCCAATCCGCAATCATAGCAATGTCAATGTATGTCAATATAATTATAGCATGTAAAACACACAATTATCATTATGATTATGCATTGAATGTACAGGAGTTGGTGGTGAGGTGGCAGAGGACATAGTGGGAATAGGAGGAATTTCCCCTGTTTGAAGTTGATGCTACCTCGCATCTCCTAACCCTAGTGTGGATGCTCCTGTATTAGCATACGGCAATATCCATTGCGATATCATCATTGGATCTTGTAATCGTTTGATTTCACCATTCAATGATGTACGAAATGCGAACATAATAAATCTCTTTTTAGGAAATGGCTGCAGAAAGTGCATTTAGGATTAGGTGTCTTCTACTCGTTACACGCTTTCGTTTGATATGCATATTCCTAAGGTTAGCGATAAAACCTACAATTTTTCATATAATGAAAAAGGTGGGCGTGGCAAATTTTTCTGAAAATTCCCAAGGGTAAAAAATTGGATTTGTGTGGAGTACATCCCAGAGATACCGAAACAACAGGAAAACTTTGCAAAAATTATTTATGTGTCACCATTATCATCATGTTATTATCAAATACTAGTAGCATTATATGTAATCAATAAAGATAATTACTTTCTACTTGAAATTGTCTGTTTTATGGACAAAATTTGTCTCTTTTACTCAGCCATTTAAAGAAAAAATGGTGTCAATTTAAAAAAAAGAAATAAAACTTTGTATATACTCCAAAACACCACTTTTTCAGTCAAAAACACCACTTTTTATTCCAGACTATAAGGAGTACCGTTTTTAAATGGTTTCAGAAAATTTTCAGAAAATCAAAGATGACCGCCAAAACATTGCCCTATCAAAATTCTGAATAGAATTTCTAGAGTCTAACACTATTGGATCCTTTCAGCCAAATTTGCCATTCCGGCCAGGTGAGCTAATAATATGCGCAATAAAATCAAATACTGCACATGAGAGCACACAGGTTAGAACATGGCAGTAACAGACAAACCCGCCCGACAATAATCAGAAATTATCAACAACTCATTAATTCGAGAGTTGACTAAAACATTTAGCAAAAAGCTATTTAAATGTTCTAGCTATATTATTTCATCCTTTAACATAGACTCAAAGACACGGACAGTATTTAATCGATCACATAAACCATAATAAATATACCAATATTCTCTAGAAAACTCACATAAGATGCGCAAGGAAGATAATGATTATAAATGATGAAACAAATATTACAAACCTAAAGGCGTAAGGTAAATCGCAAAACTAATGAAAGGCGAAAACAATCACAATGCTAATGCAACACCCTCTATAGACAACGATGAATAAAAAAACGAAGAGGATTATTTGTAAACACATTTCTAATAAACAGAAGTAGATCCTGTCTCGCATGAACCAGAAGTAGATCCTGTCTTGCATAAACCAGAAGTAGATCCTGTCTCGCATGAACCAGAAGTAGATCCTGTCTTACATAAACCAGAAGTAGATCCTGTCTCGCATGAACCAGAAGTAGACCCTGTCTTGCATAAACCAGAAGTAGATCCTGTCTCGCATGAACAAGAAGTAGATCCTGTCTCGCATAAACCAGAAGTAGATCTGGTCTCGCATGAACCAGAAGAGGAAGAGCCTACTAAAACACCAAACAAAAAAAGAAAAGAGGACAGGGAAGTAGGCAGAATAACAGAATTGGAAGAACTAGCTAAAACCGGAAGAGCAATTAAAAATAAAGACTGGAACCGGAAGAAGTCCCTAAAGCACACAAAACAGGGAGGACGCCTACTGGAATCTGAACTAAAACCAGAATAAGAAAGGGCCAGGAAATAGGAAATGGAAGAAAACCTAAACCGGAAGTGGGGAGAAATCCTAAGAACTGGAAACGGAAGAAGCCCCAAAGACACTAACAAATCAAAACCCAGAAGACTAAAGAGAAACTAAAGAGAAATGAGAAACTAAAACAAAGTATAGAGAGAAAAGGATGTCAGACTCGGATCTGAACCAATAACCGACCCCAAGGACATTTGACTAGGGTCGGAACCACTAACCGACCGCAAAGACATTAGACTGGGATCAGAACCAATAACCGACCCTAAGGATGTTAGACTGGATCAGAACCAATAACCGACCCTAAGGACATTAGACTGGGATCAGAACCAATAACCGACCCTAAGGACGTTAGACTGGGATCAGAACCAATAACCGACCCTATGGACGTTAGACTGGATCTGAACCAATAACCGACCCTAAGGACATTAGACTGGGATCAGCACCAATAACCAACCCTAAGGACGTTAGACTGGGGTCAGAACCAATTATCGACCCTAAGGACGTTAGACTGGGATCTGAACCAATAACCGACTCTAAGGACGTTAGACTGGGATCTGAACCAATAAGTGACCCTAAGGACAAGTTCTCATTATTACCGGTCATATTGGCTGAATGCAAAAAGGCGTTCAGCCAGGCTAGGAAATTTTTTCCTATTTATTTATGAGGTGTTCTGTAGAGAGAAATATACCAACGAAAACTTCTACATAGATAATAAGATGGTGAAAATTTAGGACACAGAGCCTTTGCAAACAAAAAATAGCACCTAATGAGACACTCAGTCTAAGTAAAAGGAAAGCAAACAAGAGGCCCAAGGGGCCTGTGTTGCTCACCTGGAACATTTACAACTCAACTAATCTTTATGGAGTTTTACATCAATCAGTGCCACTTCCAATGACTTTCAGTCAAATGGTTATTTTGCAAAGGTTCTTTTGAACAATATTTAAGCAAAAATAGAAGACATCAGTACTAACAACACAAATTGATGACATGCAATGGCAAATTGGAGCTCAGGACACACAAAACCATATATAGAACCAATTTCGGCCTCAAAATCCATCAAATAAAGAAATCCAATATGGCTGCCAAAGACGCTTCATTTTGATTGGACCATGGCGGCCATATTCTTTGACCGATCAAATTCCCTTGAACAAACTTTAATGGCCCTTAGTTCCTAATCATATCTCCCAAATTTTGGCCCGATCCCTTCAGCGGTTTTGAAGTCGTTTTCGGGAATACTAGGGCATCCAAGATGGCCACCGAACCATTTGGTCAATCAAGTCCTTTTGAACAAACATGGCTTAGCTCTTTCCCTAGATGATGTTTCATGAGTTTTGCCAAAATCCAAGATGGCCGACGGCCAAATTGGCCTATTGTCTTTATTTGAACAAACTTGGATCCCTATGCCCAAAGGATGCCTCCTGCCAAATATAATTGAAATTGGCTCAGTGGTTCTTGAGAAAAAGTTGTTTAAAGGAAAGGTTGATGGACTACGGACACACAACGGACGGGCCCCACGGCATAAGCTCACTTGGCCTTTCAGGCCAGCTAATGAAGGATGAGTGTGTGGGTGTGCCGATCCAGGAGTTCATTGGCCTGCAGACGAAAATGTACTCAAACAAGCGCTCGGATGAGCAGGAGATCCGCAAGGCGAACGGTGTGAAGAAGGGCGTAGTCAAGAGACAGATTTGTCATGGGCAGTACCAGGAGTCCCTCTTTGACAGAAAGATCTTTCACCATCGCATGAATATGTTGTGGAGTGAAAGGCATCATATCTATGGTGCTACACCAGAACAAGATCTCTCTCAGCCCTCAAGACAGCCCCCCACCCCCACCCCCCATGGTATCAACACCTTAGTCTATGGTTATACATATCTCTTAGAGCATGCTAGAGTGACCCTGTTGTCTCTACATACCTGTCCATTCTGTGGACATCTATCGACCAGTTAGGGTCTGTTGTACGCCGCCAACCACCTTCCAACTCAACAGGCTCATATAGAAAGCAAACCATGGAATCTGATGGAAGGCGCTCCTCCTCCCCCTCATCCGCACCTCCGGAGCTGTCAGAATGACTGGCAACAGATGAGCATAGAACGGCCTCGGTTGGCTTCTGCCCAGTAGCCGAGTGACTTCAGCATTGGATCTCTCAACTACAACAGGCAAGCCTTGCACCCATACACAGGAACGATTGCCAAGAGCTGCCATCTCCTGCCATACTCTCTTCCACTGCATGGCAACAGCTTGAGCACGCCTGATATGGCGTGGTGGGGCATGTATATCTACCACATCACCTGTCTTGAGAGCCACCACAACCTGCCACACTCCAGTGTGAAGTTATGACCCTTGCAGCGTGCCGCTTTGAGTAGCTGGTGAGGCTCATGGTAATAGAGTGCCTCAAGAGTGATGGGCGGGACAACTGAGACAGCGGATGAATTCTCGGAGTTCACCACTGACATCGACTCCTGTTCTGCTATACACGGCTTGGGCGAACTCTAGACCGATGCACAGACAACCGTCATTCATCCAACAATCACGGAACACGTCCTTGAACACCCGGATGCATCGTGATCTAATCTCTGCAGCGCCAACAAACCCAGAGAACTGCTGGTCAACCAGGCAATGGAGAAGTTGTCTAAGGCGAAAGTTTGAGTACAGCAAGGTGCTCAAGCATATGCACCAAAAGCAGGCACGCCGACAGCAACAATGCGCTCAGGCCATGCAGAACATCAGAGGCAGATGAGTCTTGACGAGTACTACGAGGCCGTAAAACTCTTTGAGCCAATGCTCGACGTAATCACTATGTGGCATCCGCGCCTCAGAAGACAACAGAGGCCATAGTAGCGGTGGCTGTCGGTGATGTCATGACAGCAGGAATTGTACTCTATGTGCGCTCAAGCTGAATACCAGCGGTGTGCGATATACAAACCTTAAACCAAAAGTACAACATTGTCACGCCAACTGCTGCGAGTGCCTGCTCGCTCTCCGAGAAAGTTCGCAACATGAAAGCAGAACTGGTTGCCTTGGTTAGGCGTCCCTACCTCAGAGGTGGTACTAACCATCGAGGGCCAACTCGATAACCTCATGACCACTGGTTACACCAGTAGGTCATACAACTTTGTTTTCTGTCGCCGAGAACATTGGTCCCAGCCACCACAAGTTTAGTCATCTAGCTCCCCACACCCTGGACCACCCCCCCCCATTCTGAACCAGGACTGATACAGCTACGCAATCCGAGACACCTTGTCACTCTCCGAGCAAGTTACCAACATGAAAGCAGAACTGGTTGCCTTGGTTAGGTTCTGAACCAGGACTGATACAGCTACGCAATCTGAGACACCTTGGTGCAATGTCAGCTCTAGCCACTGGTTAGCCATGGCCTGGACCTGCTTAGGTTCTCTCGCTCTACATGTAGGATTTGCTGTCTAGAGCCTGCACATTTTAGTTCCTGGTCGTTCTCATCGTTCTGAAATCGGGGAGAGGTCATTTTTACATCATTAAGATGTTCAGTGTACACCCAGAGGAACAGCTTGTCCATCATCAAGGCCGGGTTCATGTGTGTGTTCTTGAGGAGGGAGAAGAGTGGTACCGCAACAGACATTTCTACATTTGGTTGTAAGCCGAATTCTGTGAAGCCCTCATTACACCCCATGGCATAGTACCAGTTCTCCTTCGCACAGTAGGCAGGTCCATGAGCTAGTAGAGCCAGGACATGGTACACATCGTTTACATAGGTGGTGTTTAGGGTGTTGTTGCTCTGTATAATCTCCCACCTGCTCACAACCTGCGGGAGCTCCATATCCTTCGCTGCGGTGCTCTCGAGCTTGAACGTGAGCATTATGCTCCTAATCTCATGGATCTGTCCCGAGATAGCAAAGTCGATGTACTTCCCAGCCGCGGAGAGAGGTTTCACATCATGGATGCAGTCCTTCCGTGGATCCATGCGATGTGAGATCGCGGGTTCAACCGCTCTGTCTGGTTGTTGTACACACTGCATCATGTTTAAGATATCTCTACTGTCTCTATAAAGACAGCTTAAACGTTGCCATGTTCAGTAAGGTTCTCCACCAGATGGTCTTCCTACAGGAACCGATGCACATTCGCAAGCGTGGGCCAGTGATATCTGGGAAAGCGCCAGCAAGTATGAGGATACCATCTATTAAACGAATAAGGGACTAATTCGTGACATCAATATCCTCCACAGCAGGGCAGGTCAGCTTCCACCAACTGACACAGAGATTCTATCGATCGGTCAAGGAACTGCTGACCCTATACAAGAAGTTTGACAGTTCGACAGGTAGGGTACTGCATCTCCCAGCTACTCCCACCAAGAGCTCTGTTATCCTGGCTCTTTAGAAAGCAAACGTGGAGTCATCATGTGCATTCTACTTCCACACTCCTGAGAAACGTCATCTACTGGATAGCTTACAGTAGAGTGGAGCAACAGACTACTTCCGAGCAGAAATTCTGTGCTGCAGTAGGCCATGGTCACGATGAAGGCTTTGACTCTGGACATGCTACTGGTATGGAGGAGGGGCATGGTACTGGCATGGCGGATGCTCATGCTACTGGTATGGAGGACAGTTATGCTATGGGTGCACAGGAGGCTATTGATCAAATATTTAACGACAAAAGCCAGAAGCAGATACAGGAGAATATGGCAGTATTCCTGGAGTTCCCCTGACAACTACCATGGCTACCCCATCAAGCCTGTGGGCAAGGCAGCTGCTAAGAAGGCATGGAAGAAGTGGATCTTCTGTGAGAAGTTTGGTAAGAAGAGACACCGGTGCGGCTTGACAAGAATTCCAGACAGCGCATGTTCCTCCAGAACAGAAGAAAGATACAGAGGCAGGAGATACAGAGGAGCGGGTGAACGATACAGAGGAGCAGGTGGAAGATGAAGCTCCTCAGTGAACCTACGAAGTTGCTGACAAAGTTCCTGAGTGCATCCGGAAAACATCCCAACATGTGTGCAGACACACACCTGAGTTTCCTGGATGGATTCAGCTTGTAGCTGAGGCTTTCCGTTTTCTCCAGAGAAGGCTTAGTGTGCCAGGTCTTCTTGTTGCTGAATTGGTAGAGCTCGCTCCCTTCTGTACACCCGCGACAAAGTCTTGCGTAGCCTCCTTGAGAGTCAGCCTGTCATATATGGTCTTGAGGAGACTGCTGTCAGTGAGACTAAGAATGGCCCTTGTACCATTGGTCATTGCTGTCAATCGCCTCAGCGGTGGAGTCGGACACCAGAAGTATGTAGTACTCATGCAGATGTTCTACCATGTCCTGAAGGGGCGATGATCAGCACCACCTGCCCAGCATGTTCCCGGAAAATGGGTAGTACCAGTTCTGCTATAGCCTCATCTATATCTGTGAGATTAAATCGGAGCACATCCAGTCTTTGGAAGTTCTAGATCTCATCAAATTTGGTTGAAATCGCTCAGAATGGTAAGAAGAAGCAATTTGACAATTTCCAATACATTTTTCATAAAATCTATGATTTTCACCCAAAAATGTTGATGCCTAAAAATTCTGAATGGATGTTCTGGAGATTATGACCATATGGTCCTTCCAGCCAAATTTGTTTTAAAGCAAAAGTTGATGGACGACGGATTGTCGCCATGGTGTAAGCTCACTTGTGCCAGGTGAGCTAACAATATTAAAGAAAAGTTGACTGACAGAGGGATGGATGGATTGATGGACAAATGACGGCTGGACGACAGACTGTCACCACAACATAGGCTACTAAAAGCGGCCAAAATCCAAGATGACAACCGGCAAAATTGCCCGATCGGCATTGTTTGAACAGACTTGGAGCTCTATTCCCTAAGGATGCTTCATGCTACATATAATTGAAATCTGCCCAGTGGTTCTTGAGAAGTTGTTTAAAGAAAAAAATGATGGACAGACAAATGACAGATTATTCTGGCTAGCTGAGCTAATAAATGAAGTTCCCTGCCTTTCAGGTCAATCGACCAAGCAAATTCAGAGACAAAACAAAGATGGCCATCACCCAAATTGACCCCATCAGTTTGATTTGAACATTCTTGAAACCCATTGGCCTAAGTACACCCTTTGACAAATTTGTTTAAAATCGGCGAAGTGGTTCTTGAGAAGTCGTTTAACAGAAACATTGCGGACAGATGACTGATAAGACAGACAGACAGACACAGATACCTTGGCATAAGCTCAGTTATCCTTTCAGGCCATGTGAGCTAATAGCAGACAGAAAGAATGAATACTGACAAGTTCACAATGCCACTCAATGATAGAAAGAGCCTAGATTCAGTGAAAGCTAAGTGAAGAACAATTGTCTAAGAATGGTTCTGTCAGTGAGACTAAGAATGGTGCTGTCAGTGAGACTAAGAATGGGTCTGTCAGTGAGACTAAGAATGGTGTTGTAAGTGAGACTAGAATGGTGCAGAGTGCGAGTAAGAATGGTTTTGTCAGTGAGACTAGGAATAGTTCTGTCAGTAAGACTAAGAATGGTGCTGTCAGTGAGACTAAGAATGGTGCTGTCAGTGAGACTAAGAATGGGTCTGTCAGTGAGACTAAGAATGGTGTTGTAAGTGAGACTAAGAATGGTGCAGAGTGCGAGTAAGAATGGTTCTGTCAGTGAGACTAGGAATAGTTCTGTCAGTAAGACTAAGAATGGTGCTGTCAGTGAGACTAAGAATGGTGCTGTCAGTGAGACTAAGAATGGTGTTGTAAGTGAGACTAAGAATGGTTCTGTCAGTGAGACTAAGAATGGTGCAGAGTGCGAGTAAGAATGGTTCTGTCAGTGAGACTAGGAATAGTTCTGTCAGTAAGACTAAGAATGGTGCTGTCAGTGGGACTAAGAATGGTGCTGTCAGTGAGACTAAGAATGGTGTTGTGAGTGAGACTAAGAATAGTTCTGTCAGTGAAGAGTAAGAATGGTGCTGTCAGTGAGACTAAGAATGGTTCTGTCATTGAGACTAAGAGTGGTTCTGTCAGCGAGACTAAGAATGCTGTCAGTGAGACTAAGAATGGTTCTGTCAGTGAGACTAAGAATGGTGCTGTCAGTGAGACTAAGAATGGTGCTGTCAGTGAGACTAAGAATGGTGTTGTAAGTGAGACTAAGAATAGTTCTGTCAGTGAGGAGTAAGAATGGTGCTGTCAGTGAGACTAAGAATGGTTCTTTCAGTGAGACTAAGAATGGTTATGTCAGTGAGACTAAGAATGGTTATGTCAGTGAGAGTAAGAATGGTTCTGTCAGTGAGACTAAGAATGGTGTTGTGAGACTAAGAATAGCTCTGTCAGTCAGGAGTAAGAATGGTGCTGTCAGTGAGACTAAGAATGGTGTTATAAGTGAGACTAAGAATAGTTCTGTCAGTGAGGAGTAAGAATGGTTCTGTCAGTGAGACTAAGAATGGTTCTGTCAGTGAGACTAAGAATGGTTCTGTCAGTGAGACTATAGTCATGTTCTAACTAGAGACTTAACTGGCTGAGGTATGGCGTTATTCACAATTAACACGCTAGTGAGAACACGGCCTAAGAATGGTTCTGTCAGTGAGACTAAGAATGGTTCTGTCAGTGAGACTAAGAATTGTGCAGAGTGTGAGTAAGAATGGTTCTGTCAGTGAGACTAGGAATAGTGCTGTCAGTAAGACTAAGAATGGTGCTGTCAGTGAGACTAAGAAACGTGCTGTCAGGGAGATTAAGAATGGTGTTGTAAGTGAGACTAAGAACAGTTCTGTCAGTGAGGAGTAAGAATGGTTCTGTCAGTGACACTAAGAATGGTTCTGTCAGTGACACTAAAAATGGTGCTGTCAGTGAGACTAAGAATGGTGTTGTAAGTAAGACTAAGAATAGTTCTGTAAGTGAGGAGTAAGAATAGTGCTGTCAGTGAGACTAAGAATGGTTCTGTCAGTTAGACTAAGAATGGTGCAGAGTGCGAGTAAGAATGGTTCTGTAAGTGAGACTAAGAATAGTTCTGTCAGTGAGGAGTAAGAATGGTGCTGTCAGTGAGACTAAGAATGGTTCTGTCAGTGAGACTAAGAATGGTTCTGTCAGTGACACTAAGAATGGTGCTGTCAGTGAGACTAAGAATGGTGTTGTAAGTAGAGCTGGGCGGTATTGATATTTACATGACGGTACCGGTACCATGAAAACATACCGCAGTACCACGGTATACCGTCATCTGAGCTTGAGGCATGCCACGAAATTAGAACAATTTTTCGCATTTCCTTTTCACTTCCATCTCCAATCAACGGTAAATATAGGTAAAATAAATAAATCGGCTTCCTGATTTAGAGAAGAAAAACATGGCTATTGCGACTGTTTAGTTTAACGATTTTATTAGATCACTATTTTTATTGACGTAATATCATTCACGGGAATATCGGTCAAAGGGTTTGAGACATTGGGGTGCACTATTTTCAATCTGGATTGTTCTTGCTATTAATGCGTGCGGCCAGCAAATGGTAAATTTTATTTTGGCAGTCGAGCGCTTTGATAAACAGAGTCCAGACAAAATCCATGAGTATTTAAATGGGGCGAGTGTTGTACTCTTTTATTTCTGTTGGAGTCGTATATTCTGTTACTCGTGAAAACAGGCCTATACACATACATATAACTCAACATTGAATATAGCCGATTCCAAAGCTTCTGATAATTACCGAGTACCCGATGTGCAGACTCGTTACTCGCCATGCTTCACGTGAACAATGCGTGTAAAACGCTATTTCCGCGAACTTCCGACGTGTAGCCAGTTGAAAAATGAATTACAAAAACTAAAACACTATAATTTTTAGGTGTCGTTACTTAAACTGGATTTAATCCGTAAAGAAATTTCTTAAAACAAGCCAGAAAAATAAAAAATAACGACTTCAACGCTGCTCATTGTTAATAAATTAGCACGTGATCAAAACGGCGTGAGCAAATACTACGGTTTAGTAAATTTTCATTGATAAATTCAGCATAGTAATGTATTTTCCCACGGTCTAGTTCATGAACAACCAATCAGATACGTCTTTGCGAGATCGCTGTTGTGTTTGAATAGCACGCAGTTTGTATGTTATTTTGTTATTCTAGCGTGTTTGTTCGGTGACAAAATGCCTGGAGTAATAAATTACAAATAATAGAAACGGGAATAGGGAATATATTATAGTGTAATTACTACCGGCGGACGGCCAGAGAATGAGTTTAGATGTTTTAAATAAAGCAATTTTACCGTGAGACTTTCAAGACGTACGTTTGACATACCATTCTGCCTGTCATTATTTTGTAATTGACGTCTTGACGTTTGTTTTTACAATGACCCTTTCACCTGAACTCGGCTAATAGTTAGGGATGCCTGTATTTTTGGCACTATTAGCACTTATTTACCCTTAGTCAAGTCAGATTTTATGAATATATTTCTCAAATATTGCTCAAACATTATGGACGGTATTCACAGTATTTGGAAATGTCAACGGTCACGGTATCGGTTCGCGGTATACCGCGGTCCTCACGGTACTACCGTCAGACCGCCCAGCTCTAGTTGTAAGTGAGACTAAGAATAGTTCTGTCAGTGAGGAGTAAGAATAGTGCTGTCAGTGAGACCAAGAATGGTTCTGTCAGCAGGCTAAGAATGGTTCTGTCAGTGAGACTAAGAATGGTTCTGTCAGTGAGACTAATGGTTCTGTCAGTGAGACTATAGTCATGTTCTAACTAGAGACGTAACCGGCTGAGGTATGGCGTTATTCCTGATTAACACGCTAGTGAGAACAGGGCCTAAGAACGGTGCTGTCAGTGAGACTAAGAATGGTGCTGTCAGTGAGCCTAAGAATGGTTCTGTCAGTGAGACTAAGAATGATGCTGTCAGTGAGACTAAGAATGGTGTTGTAAGTGAGACTAAGAATAGTTCTGTCAGTGAGGAGTAAGAATGGTGCTGTCAGTAAGACTAAGAATGGTGCTATCAGTGAGACTAAGACTGGTGCAGAGTGAGAGTAAGAATGGTGCTGACTCAGCCAGAGTGAGACTAAATGTTCCCACAGTGATATGACTGACTTACGCTCAGGTTTCTCGATCGATAAAACGGTTGCTTCGTCACGGGGGCATGGTTCTGAAACACAAAAAAATATGAAAGATATAAAATATATAGAAATTCTCCATAAACAAAAATATTTATGCAAAGGTACAATAATTAGCTGAGATAAGATGCTTGGAGAGGGGAGAGGCAGCTGAGATAAGAGGCTTGGAGAGGGGGAGGCAGCTGAGATGAGGCTTGGAGAGGGGGTGGGGTGGCACCTGAGATAAGAGGCTTGGAGGTGTGTGTGCGTGCGTGCGTGCGTGTGTGGCACCTGAGATAAGAGGCTTGGAGAGGGAGGACCATAGTGTTCACCCAGCTGATGAGGAACTGCAAACATGTTTAGATTAATTAACGCACAACAAGCATCATTGGTCCATCAGGCAACCATAACTGTTGCCATAGACAGATGACAATGGTCCTTATCATTATTGATCAATGTGGCAATCATCCTTACCACTTACAAAAAGAGCTACGCAAATGGGGCATAATACCATGACATGATGACAAATCAATGAATGAGAGCTATCAGACATAGACCAGTCATCATATGAAGTTTCAATGTGATCCGCTAAACAGTCATGGAGTTATCATCTGGAAATCAATTTTCAAGATGGCCACCGGTGACCGGTTGCCAAATTGGATTTCGGATCATCTAAATTTCATTAAGTTTTTTCCTCAGACCTAGTCCTGTCATCCCATGAAGTTTCGAAGCGATCCGCTAAACAGACATGGAGAAAACAATTTTCAAGATGGCCACCAATGCCTTCTTTCTCCAGAGCTTGTCTAACAACCCTATCAAGTTTCAAATCAATCCGATAAATGGTAATGGAGTTATCATCAGGAAACCATTTTCAAGATGGACACCCTTGGCTGGCAGCCATCTTGGATTTTGGATTGTCATCGATTTCGATGAGTTTCTTCTCCAGACCTACTCCAACCACCATATATCGATGGCTGGCAACCATCTTGGGCTTCGGATCACTGTTAATTATAAAGATTTCTTCTACAGACATACTCAATCACCTTATGAAGTTTCAAAGTGATCCGATAAATGGTAACAGAATTATCATCTGGAAACCACTCTACCGCATGTCTGGATGGAGGCATCACATAATATCTCACCAAAATATTGGTGTCCTTGACACTATTTACCAATGGGAAAAGTATCATGTCCAATAGGGAACATATCACTGACATTATTGATCCAGCTGATGACATTTACCAACTGGATGATGGTCACAGTAACAAATTGGATGAGGAAATGCTGGAATATTGATGTCATTGACATTATAGACCAATGGGAAAGGTACGATTTATCAATGGGGCAGCCATCCCTGACATTATTGACACAGCAGATGACATTTACCAATCGGTCAATGGTCACAGTACAAAATGTGGATGAAGAAATGCAGGAATATTGGTGTCAGTGACAATATTTACCAACGGGAAGAGTAAAATTGATCAACGACGCAGCCATTTGATTGAAGTGTACCAAAGGAACATTTCTGACAAACCTTATATTAGTCCATTACCAATTTACGAAACATGACACAGATTATTTTCCCCATAGAGTTCAATACTTAAAATGCTTTAAAAAGCCAGCTCTATGGCCCTTTATTTCAAGTTGTGGCTACTTCATAGTTATAGGGTGAATAGATATTACCTGAAGGAAAATATCTGCTAAATTTGTTTTTACTCCATTAACAATTGACAAAACAAATGTATTTCAACCAAATGGTTCAATAGTTTCAAGACTTAATTAACCAGAGTTATGGCCTTTGTTTAAAGGTGTGGCCTCGTTATATTCATAGCACAAATAGATATTTGACTGAAGAAACATATATGCTAATTTGAGTTTAATCCATCAACAATTGCCGAAACAAATGGATTTTCACCATAGGGTTCAATAGTTTGAGACTTAATGAACCAGAGTCCAAGGTGGCTGGCGAAAAAAATTACCAATCCAAACATGCATTAGAAGTCTTTAAGCTGATCACTATAGGATCATCCAACCCAGGTTTCGTTGAAATCTGGCCATTGATTAGCATTGTAAAGTATTTCTGGAAAATCCAAAATGGCTGCCAGAAAAAATTGACCAATCAAAATTCTGTATATACCTACCCACCTAGGGTACTTCCAACTGATTGCACAAAACATTTGGAGAAGCCAAGATGGGTGCCGAGAAAATTGAGCACTCAAAATTCTGTGTACACCTTCCGAAGCTTGCCACCATGATTGAAATCGACCAAGTGGTCATCATTAGTAGTGTTTTGACAATTTCGAGATTTTAACCCAAAAAATTTACCAATAAAAATTCTGTGGAAAGTTCAGAAGCCCACACCCATAGTGTCCTTTCAGCCAAATTAGTTTTGAAATTTTTGGGTAATTTTTTTTAATAAAACCTAAGATTTTCACCAAAGAAATTGACCAATCAAAAATCTCAGAAGTTCTAGACCCTACCTCAATAGGATCCTTCTACCCAAATTTGGGTGAAAACTGTCAAGAAGCTAAGAAGGAGATATGTTTTGACCGTACGGTAACTTTTTTTTATAAAATCAGATTCTCACCACAAATATTTACCAATCAAAAATCTGAATAGATTTTCTACAACCTACCACTATATGATCCTTACAGGGAAATTTAGTTAAAAATCCGGCAAGAAGCTAAGGAAGAGATGCATTTTGACACTTTCTATTGAATTTTCGACAAAATCTAAGATTTTAACCCAAAAAAGTCCACAGAATGCTTCATGCCAAATTTGGTTGAAATCTCTCAAGAAGCTATGGGGGAAATGCGCTTTGATACTTTCCGGTAAATTTGTGTAAAATCTAAGATTTTTGAGACAAAAAATTGATTAATCAAAAATTTGAAGAGGTTCTAGAGCCTACAACTATATGATCCTTCCAGGAAAATTTAGTTGAAATCTTTCAAGAAGCTAAGGAGATGCATTTTGACACTTTCAGGTAGATTTTTTTACAAAATCTAAGATTTTCACCCCAAAAATTGACCAAACTAAAGTTTGAATAGAAGATTGAGAACCTACATCCATAGAATGCTTCAAGACAAATTTGGCTTAAATCTCTCAAGAAGCTAAGGAGGGGATGCGTTTTGACAATTTCCGGTAGATTTTTTATAAAATCTAAGATTTTCACGCAAAACATTGATCAATCAAAAATTTGAATACACCTTCTAGAGCCTACCCCAATAGGATCCTTCAAACCAACATTGGGTGAAATCCATCAAGATGCTAAGGAGGAGATGCGTTTTGACACTTTCCGGTACATTTTTATAAAATCTAACATCTCTTATCCAAAAATTGAAAAACTCTAAAATTTGAATAGAAGTTCTAGAGCCTACCTCCATAGGATCCTTCTAGCCAAATTTGATTAAAATCTGACAAGCTGTTTAGGACATACATGTACATTTTAAAGCAAAAGTTGACGGATGGACAGATGGACGGTCTCCACAGCATAAGCTCACAGGCAAGCTAATAAATGATGAAATGTGCAACAAACGTATTTTCCCCATAGGCTTCAATACTTTGAAAATATAGCAAGAGACATAACTCTGCCATTTGTTGGCGGGGCCACTTCATATTCCTAGCCCAAATAGATATTGCCTAAAGGAACCTATCTGCCGAATTAGGTTTTAATCCATCGATAAATGAAGAAACGTGCCACAAACAAATTTTCCCCATAGGCTTCAATATTTAACAAGAGGCCCAAGGGCCTGTGACGCTCCCCTGGACCATTAGCATTTGAAGCATTTAAATATACCCAATTCATTACATTAAACAAGAGGCCCAAGTGTCCTGTGTCACTCACCTGGAGCACTAGGCATTTTTGTCAAAAATGTTGGTGGGTGGTTTAGTAGTCTTTTAAATGAGTTTGTGGACATTTTTGCAAGTCCAATACGGCCGCCAAATACGCTACATTTTGATTGGTCCACTGCGGCCATGTTTCTGACGTAGCTCCTTCCCTTGAACAAACTTTAATGGCACTCAGTGCCTAATCATATCTCCCAAATTGCGGACCAATCCGTTCAGTGGCTCTGGAGTTGTTTTGGCAAAAAATAGGTTATCCAAGATGGCCGCCAAGCCATTTGGCCAATCAAGTTCCCTTGAACAAACTTGGTGCAGATCTTGCCCTAGATGATATTTCATGCATTTTAAATTCATCCCCAAAAGCGGTTTCAGAGATTTTTAAAGACATTTATAACAGGAGGCCCAAGGGCCCGTATCGCTCACATGGACCACAGGCATTTCAACTAGAATGCTCTTTATCAACAAGATGGCCACCAAACTGTTTATCCGACAGTTTCGAAAATTGCAAATTTGAGGTCATTTTTGCTACAACTAGGTCAATCAAGATGGCTACCGAACCATTTGACCAATCAAGTTCCCTTGAACAAACTTGGCTCAACTCTCGTCTTAGATCATATTTCATGAGATTTGCATCAATCCCCTAAGCGGTTTCGGAGAAGATTTTTAAAGATGTTTCCTAACATCGGCCTAAATCCAAGATGGCCACCGGCCAAATTGGCCGATCGGGTTCCTTTGAACAAAGTTGGATCACTATGCCCTAAAGATGCTTCCTGCCAAATATAATTGAAATCGGCCCAGTGGTTCTTGAGGAGTAGTTTAAAGGAAAAGTTGAAGGATGATGGACGACAGACGATCGCCACGGCATACGCTCACTTGGCCTTTCAGGCCAGGTGAGCTAAAAATTGACCAAAATCCAAGATAGCCAGCCGCCAACCAAATTGGCTGATCGGCTTTGTTTGAACAAACATGGACCTCTATGCGCTAAGAATGCTTCCTGCCAAATATACTTGAAATCGGTCCAGTGGTTCTTGAGAAGACATTTTAAATTTCCCATTGCTTTAGTATAGGGGTTTTTGGCAGGAAAAAGATCCAAAATGGCTGCCAAACCGTTTATCCGACAGTTTCAAAAATGGAAAATATGAAATTAGAATACCCACAAACATATATAAACACAATTTTGGCGGCCATGTTTTTTGACGGATTACCTTCCCTTGAACACACTTTAATGGCGCTTAGTCTCTAATCATATCTCCCCAATTTTGGCCTGATCACTTCAGTAGTTCTATAAGTCGTTTTCTGGAAATCTAGGTCATTCAATATGGCCACCGAACCATTTGGCCAATCAAGTCCTCTTGAACACACTTGCCTTACCTCTTGCCCTAGTTGATGTTTCATGAGTTTTGAATCGATTCCCTCAGCGGTCTCGGAAAAGATTTTTAAACACGTTTCCTAAAATCGGCTGAAATCCAAGATGGCTGTAAGCCAAGTTGCCCGATCGGGTTCATTTGAACAAACTTGGATCCCTATTCCCGAAGGATGCTTCCTGCCAAATATAATTGAAATCGGCCTAGTAGTTCTCAAGAAGACATTTTAAATTTCCCATTGCCTTAGTATGAGAGCCTTTGGCAGGAAAATAATCCAAGGTGGCCACCAAACCGTTTATCCAACTGGTTCGAAAATGGCACATTTGAGCTCAGAATACCCAAAAACATATATAAAACCAATTTCGGCGTCAAAATCTATCAAATAAAAAATTGCAACATGGCCACCAAACACGCTACAATATGTCAAGCAGGTACGGAGGAGTAGGATTTTGACCATTTCCAGTAATTTTTTCATAAAATCTAAGATTGTCACCCAAAAAAGTGACGAATCAAAATTCTGTATGGAACTTCTAGAGCCCATCACCACAGGTTCCTTTCAGCCGAATTTTGTTGAAATCACTCAGAATGGTAAGGAGGTACATTTTTCATAAAATCTAAGATTTTCACCCAAAAAGTGATGAATCAAAATTCCAAATGACTGTTCTAAAGCCTATGGCCATAGGATCTTTTCAGCCAAATTTGGTTAAAATCGTTCAGAATGGTAATGAGAGACAATTTGACAAATTCTGGTACATTTTTGATAAAAACTAAGATTTTCACCCAAAAGATTGATGCATCAAATTTCCGAATGGAAGTTCTGGAGCCTACGACCATAGGGTACTTCCAGCTTAATTTGGTTGAAATCGGCCAAGCGGCTAATGAGGAGTCGTGTTTTAAAGCAAAAATTGACGGATGGACGAGGCAGGTGAGCTAAAAGTGTATCAATGAAACAGAGTTATAGCCCTTGTTTAAGGGTATAGCCACATCATCCTTATAGCACAACTGGATATTGCCTAAAGGAACATATCTACTAAATTTAGTTGTAATCCATCAATAAATAATGAAATGTGCAACAAACGTATTTTCCTCATAGCCTTCAATACTTTGAAAAATAGCAAGGGCCATAACTCTGCTATTTTTGAGCCGGCCAGTTCATCTTCATAGTCCAAATAGATATTGCCTAAAGAAACATATTTGCCAAATTTGGTTTTAATCCATTATAAACAAATGGTGAAACGTGCCACAATTGTTGATAGCCAGACAAATCGTGATTGCATAAGCTCACCTAGGTGTGCTAAAAGTCAAGCAATCAGAATTCTGAATAGCAGTTGTGGACAGTATCACTGTGGGGTATTTATGGCCAAATTTGGTTAAACTTGGGCCTTGATTAAACTTGATTGACGATGAGTAGTAAAGCATCTGGAAAATGTTTAAAAAATCTAAGATTTTCACCCAAACTAGAGCCTTTAAAATGGTCTAGCTTTTAAGCATAAAGAGATTTGACAATTTTCAGTAAGCTTTTCATAAAATCTAATCTTTTCATAAAATCCAAGCTTTTCACCCACCTATGTGATGAATCAAAATTCTGATTGGAGGTTCTAGAGCCTATCATCTTTCAGCCCAATTTGGTTGAAATCATTCAAGTTGGTAAGAAGCGATTTGACAATTTCCAAAGTTTTTCATAAAATCTAAGATTTTCACCAAAAAAATAGATGAATCAAAATTCTGAATGGAAGTTCTAGAGCCTATTACCATATGATCCTTTCAGGGCAGTTTCGTTAATAATAAGCAATTTGACAATTTCTGGTAACTTTTTAATAAAAACTAGGAATTTGACCTAAAAAGTGTACTAATCAAAATTCTGAATCCGGCCACGATAGGATCATTTGACCCAAATTTGGTACAAATCTGGCTGTTGGTTAAGGAGCAGTAGCATTTTAAAGCAAAAGTTGATGGACAGATGACATACAATCACCATGGCATAAACTCACTTGGCCTTTCAAATAATACAAGTTTGTGTCTGTCATATGTTCTAGAGCGGTCTGAACCAGATGTCATGGTGCTATTAGGCCAGGTATAGGAAATCCTGTGTGAAGTTACATAGTATTGAGTTTAACCAGCCTAAATTAGAATGTTCGTAATTGTGACCAACTGAATCATATGAAATCAAGCGTGATGTTTCTAGCAGTATAGTGGACAGAGGACAATAGCCCAATTAATAGCCAGGACAATTAAAGCGACCAAGCCTGCAGTGTGGACATAATAAATTACAGTATTCCAAGACATGTATATGCTGAACTTTTATATATAATAACACACTTATGAAAATGCATGTTTATAATCCGATAACCGTTTTCATTCTGAATTCCCATAAACATGATTTCAAGACATTGGCATAAGAAACCTGCATATTATTTTGGAAATAGTTTGACTGAAAGTTGTTGCTGCCTCATGGAGAAACAACTTTCGCTTTGATTGTTTTCAAAATAGTCATAAGGATTTTCTGAATTTGTCAGAGTAAAATACTGTCAGCACGTATACAGAATGAAAGTGGTTAATTATATTTTTCATTGAATTGCATAAATCTGGTATTCACAAAAGTACTATTAGTAAAAACTTGATTCTTTAAACAAATTATTAATGATTTTAGACATGTTCTGAAATTATTTCGAACATGTCTCTTGACTACCTTTTTGTTGACTAACGACTACTAGCTATAAAATGTGAATGAATTTGTATATTAGACAGATTGAGTGAGTGAGAGAAACAGTGAGAGTCAGAGCTAGAGATAGAGATAGACAGATAGTAGACAGAGATTTAAGCCAGAATAGTAGATAGATATAGCGTTCTTAGTTTGTATAGAAATTTTGTTTCAACATCAGTTTGTTTGTGTATAGAGTCAATTTAAAATTATTAAAAGTTGAAGTCATTTATTATTTGAAGAACCGTCTTGTTGAATACTATTGAAGTGTCTTCACCAATTTTCGTCTGCCACCTCATCCTGGCAATTTCTGAAGTGTAGCAGAGCTAATGCCACCAAGCTAATCCCCCGTGTTTCGAGATAGGTGGAAATCAACATGGCTACACAGATCTGGCCAGCCTATTATATCAGGTAAATATGATTTGTGTATATAATTTCAGAAGTCGAACAGGATATGGCCTTTCTTGAAAAGTTTGGTAAAGTCAGCCGCTAAAGATTTAAAAGGATGATCCAGACTGAGCAAATTGACCAATCAGCTGCATAATATATTACGCTAACACGACAGCAAACTATATGTATATATGTTCATAAACCATAGGGGCCTTCTAGCCAAGTTTCGTTGAAATCATCCACAGGGACCTTCTAGCCACATTTGGTTGAAATCAGCCAGTAGTCTTGACAAGTTTCTGTATACAATTCTAGTAGTCTACTGCCTTCAGGTTATTACATACAAGTATGTCTACGAGTAGCGCATTAAGTGAGTGTCATGGTTTCAGAAATCGAAAAATGGTGGCGAAAAATTGAGTCCATACAGAGATTTAACTGAGACTCGGGTATTTCAAAATCACACACTCCTTACAACCATTAAGCTGAGACTTGGGTATTTCAAAATCACGCACTCCTTACAACCATTAAGCTGAGACTCGGGTATTTCAAATTCACACACTCCTTACAACCATTAAGCGGAGACTCGGGTATTTCAAAATCACACACTCCTTACAACCATTAAGCTGACTCGGGTATTTCAAAATCACGCACTCCTTACAACCATTAAGCTGAGACTCGGGTATTTCAACATCACACACACCTTACAAACATTAAGCTGAAACTCGGGAATTTCAAAATCACACACTCCTTACAGTCATATAGCAGTCAGACTCATACTGTGGCCATTAATCATGAGTGAATAATGTTGTATCCAGAATGATGCATGAAATAGCCAACTAACATACAGAGCATTATCCGAACCTCTGCAGTATCTAGCCTCATGTAGCCTTGGTGATTTGCCAAATACTCAATCCACAGCTAATGCATTCCATAAAGCAGGTTTAACTTAGATGCCAAAATAGTTATAAAGAAGAGATATGCTTTATATATCATTCCTGCACCATTGCCAATGCCGTATCCCAATTCAGATGATATTCAAAACTACAATGTCTGTGTATTCTGGCTAACTCATTCCATGATGTGCTTAAACTATTCTCTCACTCGTCATGTCAGCTATGTATTACATACATCCTTTTCAACATAAGAAATGGCACTGACAACACTGATACCTGGATTCTATGCTGGTGGAGGTGAAAGGGCAGGGGAGGGAGAAAGACGAATGTCTGTATGATGTTAGTAACTAGCCATGGAATGATTCACAATATAGAATATTTATAACATTGATTACCATTAGTAATTCTTTTAGGCTCCAGCTCAGTAGATATTAACCCTATTTAACACTTAAATATTTTCAATAAAATTTTGATTTTCTCATAGAAAATGTCCATTTGCAGATAGAGTTGAAAATTTACCACTGGAATAACTGGCTCGCTTATTGAGCCAGACATTCAAGTGGTAAAATTTTCAAAAATAGTCTTCTCTTAATCTGCCAGTGGCCATTTATCAAGACCATCACAGAAACTGTCTTTGGCTGATATAAGGCTTAAGAGATGTGTGCAATAATTTCAACAGCATGGTGACAAAGTGTTAATCTTTTCAAAATGTCAACACATCAGAAGGAACATTAATTTACCCCCTGGCAATAAGACATGATCTATGACACCTTACAGGTATTTTGCCATAACACATGATTTAATGCGCCTGAGTTACATGTATTTTGCCATAATATAAGTTCATGATGCCTTACAGGTATTTTTCCATAATATATGGTTTATGACGCCTTAGATGTACTTTGCCATACTATATAAGTACATGATGCCCTACAGGTATTTTTCCATAATATATGGTTTATGGAGCCTTAGATGTATTTTGTCACAATATAAGTTCATGATACCTTACATGTATTTTGCCATAATATATGGTTTATGATGCCGTAGATGTATTTTGTCATAATATAAGTTCATGATGCCTTACAGGTATTTTGCCATAATATATGGTTTATGACGCCTTAGATGTAGTTTGCCATACTATATAAGTTCATGATGCCGTACAGGTATTTTGTCATACTATAAGTAGACCCTCCATCTAGACCTTTTATCCAGACACGCCATCCATACCCACCCCATCCAGCCCCTCTCATCCAGTGTTTGTCAAATTATAAAGGCCATACTCACTGAAATCTTGATTTGCTAAATTCCTCTTATTCCAAAAATGTTTATCCAGCTGAAGCTTTTTTTAGGATCACTAAAAATAAACTATTAAAAAAATGTTCCTCCCATGAGACACATATCATGATTATCCGAGGCAATCAAACTAACAACTTGTTTAACCCTTCACTGGTCAAGAGCTGTCCAAACAGCTAGATAACTTTGTCTAATTAGTGGCTAATGTCCATTTGCAGGCCAAATGAAGACTATTTTAGTAAACTAGCCTGACAAATGGCTAATGAAAGAATCCCAAGCTCTGCCCACACTTTATCCGTGTTGGGACATCAATCGAACACTCAATTCCCTGAATCTCAATTTCCAGAAAACTATACAGGTTGATGAACATTTTGAAATTAAGCTTCATATGGCAGCAACAGCGCCCAGTCAAATTAGTTTCAAAATATTTAACAGAATGGTTATTAAATAATAAAGACATACAATTCGTCCAACTTGATGGACTATTAAGCATTTGTGACGGACATAGATACATTATTTATGGTGTAATTGATTGTGACATCAACCTATATGTGATGTAATTCATTATGACATCATATATTTGACTGACAGAATGGATTCCTCTATTCTCAATACCACTTTAGAAGGTCGACGGACTTGACCACTAAAGAGGTATGTACGATTGTAGAATCAAAAACAGTGTAATAATCACAGCTTACAAGACACCAGCACCCTGAAGATTTAAACCACAATCACAAATCACAAACAACTCAATACCTTCTATTATAACAGACTAACATTCCACGAAAAAAATTATATCACAGCACTCGAAAATAAGAAAAAACTAAATTAGCTATAAAAACAAATGGCTATGCACGAATGATGCAGAGAGGTCCTGAACGCCAGGCAGAGGAACGCTTCCTTGCTAATATTACACTGACTGTACAGCTAGCTATGAGCCACTATCTCTGAAAAAGATGCTACTCATATTCTTGCTGAGAGTGAGGAGGAGGAGGAGGAGGAGGCGGAGAAGGCTGACTACCAGCTACTGCTACTGAGGCTACTGCTGCTGTTGTTACCAAACAGTCTCCCTATCTGAACCTTTTAACACTCATATCAGCCAAAAACGGCTTCTGCAGTGGTCTTCGGAAATGTCTATTTGCAGACCAAGAGAAGGATATTTTTGAAATGTTACCACTGGAATGACTGGCTCGATAACCGAGCCAGTCATTCCAGTGGTAAATTTTAAAATATACTCTTCCCTTGGTCTGCAAATGGACATTTTCTCTTTTAACAAATTTACAGGTTAAAGGGTTAATGTTTCACAGGTATTGTTTAGCAGTACAGGAGAGGCATGAGGAACACACTACACCTAGCATACAAGTGAATCACCTTCCTATTATAAGCTCCAATAAGATGTCCATTAATCACAGTGATCAGCAACTTTCAGCAGAGCTGCTTTCATACTTTTCTCTTAGCCATAGTGTCTAGAGTGGGTTAATAACCACTGTAGCAATGTCAAGAAGGAATGTGTAGTTAAAAAAACCCACCTCTATAATGGCCACTCCATGGAGCATTCACTGTGCTACATAAAGACCATGCATGTTAATCCAATAGGAACATTGCATGCTCTATATAAAAGCAAGTCTTAATCATCTAACATGTTTTGGTCCCAAAAGCAGACATAGCTTATGTAGAGGGCAATATGATGCATCATCATCAGCAGCAGAGCCACATACATATAAGCTACACTTGGCTGAATGTCAGAAGCAGAATAACCAGAAAGGCCCACTGCTGGAAATGCATGTACATGTGAACTGTATTATGTGCAGCTTGCTAGAGTGTGCAGTGCATGCATGCGTGTGTGCGTGCGTGCGTGTGTGCGTGTGTACGACTGTGTGCATGAGTGTGTGCATGAGTGTATGAGTGTGTGCATGCATGTGTGTGTACGCGCATGCGTGCGTGCATGTGTCTGTGTGCGTGCGTGCGTGTGTATGTATGTGCACATGTGGATGCAGTCATGCATGATGTGCATTTGTATGTGCATGCATTCCTGCAAGTGTATACATGCATGTGTACTCTGCTGAAAGTTGCTGATACATCCCTGCTGTCACTGCATACATGAAGGTGTGCTAGATATGTGTAACTGAGCGTACATATAAATTATAATGTTAATTTGAACTCATTTCTTATAGTAGTACAGGGATCTAGAGTTTGGCTTAAAAATATCAACCTTTCTAGTACATAAAACAGTATAAACAAATAGCAAGGTAGTAAAAGAACAGTGTGTATGCGCATGTGCTTGTGCATGTGTGTCTGCATGAATCCTATGAGATCCTTCAATGGATATATACATTTTTTAATTAATTGATCAAAGTTAATCAGAGTTTTTGCACAAAAAATATTTTCAAATTGGGCGCCATGGCCATATTGGAGTTCGCACCCAAACCAATTGTGAAAGGGATCAATCAAAAGCTTTACAAGCAGGGTTAATTGTGGGTTACTATCGAGTGTGAAGCTTTACTAGCAGGGTTAGTTGTGGGTTACCATCGAGCGTAAAGCTTTACAAGCAGGGTTAGTTGTGGGTTACCATTGAGTGTGAAGCTTTACTAGCAGGGTTAGTTGTGGGTTACTATCGAGTGTGAAGCTTTACTAGCAGGGTTAGTTGTGGGTTACTATCGAGTGTGAAGCTTTACTAGCAGGGTTAGTTGTGGATTACCAATGAGTGTGAAGCTTTACTAGCAGGGTTAGTTGTGGGTTACCATTGAGTGTGAAGCTTTACTAGCAGGGTTAGTTGTGGGTTACCATCGAGTGTCAAGCTTTACAAGCAGGGTTAGTTGTGGGTTACCATTGAGTGTGAAGCTTTACTAGCAGGGTTAGTTGTGGGTTACCATCGAGTGTGATGCTTTACAAGCAGGGTTAGTTGTGGGTTACTATCGAGTGTGAAGCTTTACTAGCAGGGTTAGTTGTGGGTCACCAATGAGTGTGAAGCTTTACTAGCAGGGTTAGTATTGGATTACCATCGAGCGTGAAGCTTTACTAGCAGGGTTAGTTGTGGGTTACCATCGAGTGTGAAGCTTTACAAGCAGGGTTAGTTGTGGGTTACTATCGAGTGTGACGCTTTACTAGCAGGGTTAGTTGTGGGTTACCAATGAGTGTGAAGCTTTACTAGCAGCGTTAGTTGTGGGTTACCATCGAGTGTCAAGCTTTACAAGCAGGGTTAGTTGTGGGTTACCATTGAGTGTGAAGCTTTACTAGCAGGGTTAGTTGTGGGTTACCATCGAGTGTGATGCTTTACAAGCAGGGTTAGTTGTGGGTTACTATCGAGTGTGAAGCTTTACTAGCAGGGTTAGTTGTGGATTACCAATGAGTGTGAAGCTTTACTAGCAGGGTTAGTTGTGGATTACCATCGAGCGTGAAGCTTTACTAGCAGGGTTAGTTGTGGGTTACCATTGAGTGTGAAGCTTTACTAGCAGGGTTAGTTGTGGGTTACCATCGAGTGTGAAGCTTTACAAGCAGGGTTAGTTGTGGGTTACCATTGAGTGTGAAGCTTTACTAGCAGGGTTAGTTGTGGGTTACCATCGAGAGTGATGCTTTACAAGCAGGGTTAGTTGTGGGTTACTATCGAGTGTGAAGCTTTACTAGCAGGGTTAGTTGTGGGTTACCATCGAGTGTGATCCTTTACTAGCAGGGTTAGTTGTGGGTTACCATTGAGTGTGAAGCTTTACTAGCAGGGTTAGTTGTAGGTTACCATCAAGCATGATTGGTCCTGACAGACTGTATTCATACAATGTTATTGATGGATCTACAACTATTCATCTTCTTTTTGGCAAGCAGTTGCCGCCATGCTTTCAGAACTGTGCTTGAGTACCGGTAGTACATCCGATATTATTATTATTATTATTATTTATATATATATATATATATATATATATATATATATATATATATATATATATATATCACTCTGTTAGATGATGATCATGATGATGAGTGAATAGCATTGGTGATAAATCATCACCTCCGTCAGAGGATCAACAAGTAAAGAGGCTACAAAATGTATATCCCACGAGATATAAACAACATATCAGTTGTACATTGAAATGATATTGGCAAAAACGTTGTATCAAGATCACAATGACCTTGAAATCAAGTCTGAATGACTTTGTGCTGCTCCTAGTGGTTAGGGCAACTGTATGACCAATTGACCATGCTTAGTTCACATAATTTGGCTAATTCTAAAATAAAGGCAAGGTGAGAAAGAAGAACCTAATTGGTAAAATCATTTTTATACCCCACCAAAACATTGGTGTAGTATTATGTGATGGCACCATCTGGGTGGGTGGCAGTGTGGTTTCGGGATGATAACTCTGTTACCCTTTATCGAAATGCTTTGAAACTTCATAGGGTGATTGGACTAGGTCTAGGGAGAAGCATATCGAAAATAACAATGCTGTCATCTTGTAAATTGGTTTCCAGATGATAACATCGTTAACGTTTATTGGATCGCTTTGACAGAGTGGTTGGACTAGGTCTGGGGAAGAAACCTATTGAAATTGATGATGATCCAAAATGCAAGATGGCCGCCAGCCACCGGTGACTATCTTGAAATTTGGTTATCGTATCGCTTTGAAAGTTCATAGGGTCGTTGAACTAGGTCAACGGAAGAAACTTATTAAAATTGACAATGATCAGAAATCCAAGACAGCTGGAGAAAAAACCTATTAAAATTGCTGATAATTCAAAATCACAGATGGCCGCCAACAAGGATGGCCATCTTGAAAATTGGTTTCCGGACGATAACTTCATTATCGTTTATCGGATTGCTTTGAAACTTCATAATGCTTTGTTCTAGGTCTGGAGAAGAAGCATGTCAAAATCGACGATGATCCTAAATCCAAGATGGCTGTCAGTCGCTGGCAGCCATCTTGAATATTGATTTCCATTCGATAACTGAATTTTTGTTTAGCGGATCACTTTGAACCTTCATAGGATGACTGGACTAGGTCTAAGGAGGAAACTGATCGAAATTTAGATGATAAGAAATCCAATATGGCTACCAGCCATCAGCATCCATCTTCAAAGTTGGTTTCCTGATGATTACTACATGACCATTTAGCGGATTGCTTTCAAACTTTACAGGATGACTGGTCTAAGTCTGAGGAAGATATCTTATAATAGCTCTCATTCATTGGTTTCTCGTACAGAAATTTAACCATGCGGTGAGCATGAAGGAAGAATTTTAGACTGTGGGAGCGTGCGCAAGCTCACGGCTACTTTGTGCAAGGTCTCTGCAACCTTGCGCAAGCTTAGCAGAGAGCTGGCACAACCTTGCGGGAGATAACAGTTATTTTTGTGCTAGCTCTCCGAAGCAAACATCATTTGCATGCTAGTTTGCGCAAACTTGCGCGCAACCTCATGCAACCTCTCGCAAACTAATATCATTTTCTTGCTTGCTCTGTGCATGTATACTATAAAGAAAGGAAATACCAGGCTCTAGGTAATATAACTCGGCGTCAAGTTGACCTCATGACCTGCTAAATTGGCAGGGAAATTTAAGTCTTTGTCTGAAGAAATCCAGTGCATTGATTATTGGTATGTGTTATGAGTTATGGCTACAGAATTTACTATTTTGAAAAGGCTGACATAACTGTTAAATAGAATTCTTAGCGCTAGTAACCTTAAAATGGAAATAGCTGTATTAGGAGGTATGTATCTAATGGATTTGCTGAAATTTATTGACAGATACCAGTTTTGGTATAACTTCTTTAGCTCTGGGCCAGTCATTCCAGTGATAACTTTTCAAAAATTGTTTTGTCTTGGCCTGTAAATGGACATTGAATAAGAAAATATTTTAATTTTCTTGACCATTAAAATTTGTGAGCAGTTAATCCATGCCATAAGATTATCGTGAGCTATTATGTCACGCTTTAAGATTGTCGTGAGCTATTATGCCATGTCATAAGATTATCGTGAGCTATTATGCCATGTCATAAGATTGTGGTGAGCTATTATGTCATGTCATAAGTGTTGTGAGCTATTATGCCATGCCATAAGAATGTTGTGAGCTATTATGCCATGTCATAAGATTGTGGTGAGCTATTATGCCATGTCATAAGAGTGTTGTGAGCTATTATGCCATGCCATAAGACTGTTGTGAGCTATTATGCCATGTCTTGCCATAAGATTGGTGTGGACTAATATGTCCTGTCATAAGATTGCAGTGAGCTATTATGCCATGCCATAAGATTGTTGTGAGCTATTATGCCATGACATGAGATTGCTGTTAGCTATTATGCCATGTCATAAGAGTGTTGTGTGCTGTTATGCCATGTCATAGGATTGTTGTGAGCTATTATGTCATGTCATTAGATTGCAGTGAGCTATTATGCCATGCCATAAGATTGCCTTGAGCTATTTTGCCATGCCATGAGAGTGTTGGGAGCTATTATGCCATGCCATAAGATTGTCATGAGCTATTATGCCACATTATAAGATTGATGTGAGCTATTTTGCCATGTCATAAGATTGATGTGAACTGTTATGCCATGCCATAAGGTTATCGTGGGCTATTATGCCATGTTATACGATTGTTGTGAGCCAATATGCCGTGCCATAAGATTGCCATGATCTGTTATGTCATGCCATAAGATTGTTGTAAGCTATTATGCCATGTCATAAGATTGCTGTGAGCTGTTATGCCATGTCATAAGATTGTCGTGAGCTATTATGCCATGTCACAAGATTGTGATGAGCTATTATGCCATGTCATAAAATTGTCATGAGCTATTATGCCACATTATAAGATTGATGTGAGCTATTTTGCCATGTCATAAGATTGATGTGAGCTGCTATGCCATGCCATAAGATTATTGTGGGCTAATATGCCATGTTATACGATTGTCATGAGCTATTATGCTGTGCCATAAGATTGTCATGATCTGTTATGTCATGCCATAAGATTGATGTAAGCTATTATGCCATGTCATAAGATTGCTGTGAGCTGTTATGCCATGTCATAAGATTGTCGTGAGCTATTATGCCATGTCACAAGATTGTCATGAGTTATTATGCCATAAGATTGTCATGAGCTATTATGTCATGCCATAAGATTGGTGTGAACTATTATGCCATGTCATAAAACTGTTGTGAGCTATTATGCCATGTCATAAGATTGTCGTGAGCTTTTATGACATGTCATAAGATTGTCGTGAGCTGTTATGCCATGTCATAAGCTTATCGTGAGCTATTATGCCATGTCATAAGATTGTCGTGAGCTATTATGTCATGCCATAAGATTGTTGTGAGCTTTTATGCCATGCCATACCATTGTTGTGAGCTATTATGCCATGCCATAAGATTGGTGTGCGCTATTATGCCATGTCATAAAACTGCTGTGAGCTATGATGCCACGTCATAAGATTATTGTGAGCTTAAACAGCAACAGCGATTTCCAAGATTGTGATGAGCTATTATGCCATGCCATAAAATTGTCATGAGCTATTATGCCACATTATAAGATTGATGTGAGCTATTTTGCCATGTCATAAGATTGATGTGAGCTGTTATGCCATGCCATAGGATTATCGTGGGCTATTATGCCATGTTATACGATTGTCGTGAGCTATTATGCCGTGCCATAAGATTGTTGTGAGCTTTTATGCCATGCCATAAGATTGTGGTGAGCTTTTATGCCATGTCATAAGATTGTGGTGAGCTATTATGCCATGTTATAAGATTGTCATGCGCTATTATGCCATGTCATAAGATTGTTATTTATCTAAACTTTTCAACAATGAAATCCCTTTAGTTTAATATCAAGCAGAAGCCAACAATTTTGAAATCTATTTAAACAGCAACAGCGATTTCCAAGATTGTGATGAGCTATTATGCCATGTCATAAAATTGTCATGAGCTATTATGCCACATTATAAGATTGATGTGAGCTATTTTGCCATGTCATAAGATTATTGTGAGCTATTATGTCATGTCATAAGATTGTCATGAACTATTATACCATGTCATAAAAGTGTCGTGAGCTATTATGCCATGCCATAAGATTGTTGTGAGCTACTATACCACGCCATAAGACTGTCGTGAGCTATTATGCCATGTCATAAGATTGTGGTGAGCTATTATGCCATGTCATAAGATTGTGGTGAGCTTTTATGAGCTGTTATGCCATGCCATAAGATTATCGTGGGCTATTATGCCATGTTATACGATTGTCGTGAGCTATTATGCCGTGCCATAAGATTGTCATGATCTGTTATGTCATGCCATAAGATTGATGTACGCTATTATGCCATGTCATAAGATTGCTGTGAGCTGTTATGCCATATCATAAGATTGTCGTGAGCTATTATGCCATGTCACAAGATTGTCATGAGCTATTATGCCATAAGATTGTCATGAGCTATTATGTCATGCCATAAGATTGGTGTGAGCTATTATGCCATGTCATAAAACTGTTGTGAGCTATTATGCCATGTCATAAGATTGTCGTAAGCTTTTATGACATGTCATAAGATTGTCGTGAGCTGTTATGCCATGTCATAAGCTTATCGTGAGCTATTATGCCATGTCATAAGATTGTCGTGAGCTATTATGTCATGCCATAAGATTGTTGTGAGCTTTTATGCCATGCCCTACCATTGTTGTGAGCTATTATGCCATGCCATAAGATTGGTGTGCGCTATTATGCCATGTCATAAAACTGCTGTGAGCTATGATGCCACGTCATAAGATTATTGTGAGCTATTATGTCATGTCATAAGATTGTCATGAACTATTATACCATGTCATAAAAGTGTCGTGAGCTATTATGCCATGCCATAAGATTGTTGTGAGCTATTATACCACGCCATAAGACTGTCGTGAGCTATTATGCCATGTCATAAGATTGTGGTGAGCTATTATGCCATGTCATAAGATTGTGGTGAGCTTTTATGCCATGTCATACGATTGTGGTGAGCTATTATGCCATGTTATGAGATTGTCATGCGCTATTATGCCATGTCATAAGATTGTTATTTATTTAAACTTTTCAACAATGAAATCCCTTTAGTTTAATATCAAGCAGAAGCCAACAATTTTGAAATCTATTTAAACAGCAACAGCGATTTCCATGCGGTCAATTCAATCTCAAAATACCAGAGTATTTCAACCATCTTAAAACAAGTGTGACAGACAATAGAACTTTGAGACCTGGTTAAAAAAATTCGACCAACAGACAAACAGAGCGACAACTCAACAAAAATGTAATATATTCTGATATTATGATGTACCTATTTAAGAGTTAACCAATAGGTACATTAACCCTTTCAACGATGAATTCCCAATACCTTCTTTTCAAGGCATACAGGAACTGTTGAATATATAATATGACTGCCAAATTAATTTCAAAATATTCAAGAGAATACGTTTTATGTCTTAAAGAATCTACCTTTTCAAGAATTTGTGGGTGTAAGGCAATTAAGGTAATTTGTGGGGATTAAGCGTGCGAGAGAATGCAGTTAAGCATGCATGAGGTTGCGAGAGCACACGGTTAAGCGTGCGTGAGGCTGCGAGAGAACACGGTTAAGCGTGTGTGAGGCTGCGGGAGCACATGGTTACGCGTGCGTGAGACTGCGGGAGCACATGGTTAAGCGTGCTTGAGGTTGCGAGAGCACACGGTTAAGCGTGCGTGAGGCTGCGGGAGCACATGGTTAAGCGTGCGTGAGGTTGCGTGAGCATGCACTTAAATGTGTGCAAGGTTGCGGGAGCACACAGTTAATTTTGCGCATGGTTGCGGGAGCATGTGGTTAAGCGAGCTAACATGGTTCGCTTATCGTATGCTTCTGTAACCGTTATCATCATGGCGGGGCATTATGCATTGTTTGCAGAGCTCCTGAACATTTACAATGACCTTGATGTCGGAGTTCAATATCATTGTTTTTCATTCGCTTGATATAGGTGACATGTGACCAAGAGACATAAGAGAATATGTTGAGATATTAAACGAAAAAATTTGTATAGCAGTCATGGTGACCTTGACCTTAGACCTCACAATAGGACTGTGCTACATTTGATTAATATATGCACCCATGCAATTTGTTCCAGTTTAGTCCCAATATGGTTAACCAATCCTGAGATATACGGTCTCTCACCCACAGGGTGTGGGGGGGTTACCAATCTGCCTGATTAATACCAACAGGATCCATTGCGTGTAGTTGGTGGATCCAGTAAGATTCACGGTCCTTGCGTGGGGTGGTGGCCTCAGTGCTTTCAGGGTCGTGACGCAGAACTTCTATGACTCTGTATATGATACTATTTGTATCGTGTCCTTGCAGGTTAAAATATAGTGCGACCGGTGTGTCTTTGTGTTTGTTGACATCTCTCAAATGTTCTTTGATACGGATCTGGAATTCTCTCTTAGTTTCTCCCACGTATTGTTTATTGCAAACAGTGCAGGCTAGGAGATACACTACATTCATGGTTGAGCAGTATGTTTTCACGTGACATCTATATGGTAGACGTGTGTGTGTGCTCTGGAAAGTTTTCCCTTTCTCCATTCTGTGACAAAAGGAACAGTTTCCTTTTTGACACGGTTCCACTTTGTTTGGTATCGAACTGCCCTGGTATCCTTTGATAGCGGGGTGGGAGAAATCAGCACGGACTAGTTGGTCTCTAAGCATTGGGTTCCTTCTGTAGCCGAAGAGTGGTTTCTCAGTAAAGGTGTCCCTGCATTTGGGGCTAGTTTGTAGGAGATCCCAATATCGGTTGATGATTTTCTTGAGAAGGATACTGTGTGGGTGGTAATCTGTGATGAGAGGTATCCGGTGGTTTTTGGTTTTCTCTTTCGGTTTTAAAAGTGGTGGTCTCTCCATTTGGAGGGCTTTGTTATAGCTGTCTATTAGGAGATTGGTGGGATAACCAAGATTCTCATAGTGTGCAATCGTATCACGAGCGTGTTTCTCATAGGCTTCAGTGTTGCTGCAGATTCAGCATAGTCTCAGGAATTGGCCATATGGACTTGCGTCTTTGGTGGCGGTCGGGTGTGCTGACTGGTAATGTAGGTACCCATGGGTGTCAGTGGGTTTGGTGAAGAGGTCGAATTGGAGTATATGTTTGTCCGAAATCGAAACTCGTGTGTCAAGAAAGTTAACGTTTGTTGGTGAGATTTCAGCCGTGAATTTGATGGTGTTGTGTGATGTATTCATATGTTGGATGAACATATCCAGTTTCTCCCTTCCTTCTAACCATAGCATGAAGATGTCATCAATATAACGGAGGTAAATAGCGGGTTGGTGTGGTGCGCTATTGAGTAGTCTTTTTTCTAGGTCCGCCATGAAAATTAGAGCGTAGCTAGGTGCTACCTTTGTGCCCATTGCTGTACCTCCTATTTGGAGGTAATGTTTTTGGTTGAAAGTGAAGTTGTTGCATGTCAGAACGATCTTCAACAGGGACAATAACGACCTCGGGCTGGCCTGGCCCGGGGTGCCATTGGCCCTGATGAATTTTGCTGTAGCTCTGATCCCTTCCTCATTTGGGATATTCGTATATTGAGATTTGACATTCATTGTGACAAGAAGAGCATTCTCAGGTAGGGCACCATATGATTCAAGCTTGTTTATGAAATCAGTGGTGTCCCTGACATATGACGTAATTTTTGTTAGATAAACTTTGATGAAAAATACATACACCTTGGGTTACCAACTCTCCCAACTCGGGACAACAAACGATGACATCAAACCCAACATGTCACACACACATTTACGCCACATGCACGTATGACATCATGCTACATTGGCGTCATAAACCTCAACCGCTAAAACCACTTAGCAGTATTAACACCGTAATGGCCAATCACACCTGTTCAGTTTGTGGCTCACAGTTCACGCAAAATTCAAGTTTGTCACGTCACAAGTCTACCAAACACGACAACCACGCATGCATTCACTGTCAACACTGCAACTCAAGTTTCACACGGAAAGAAGATCTGGACAGACACGTCAACAAGAAACACAAGAGTGGAATAGAAACTGACAACTCCATCCACACACAGACGCAGAAGGTGAGGAGTAGCACACCAACCAGGGGAGTAACTTCTCCCTTTTTGACCACCAACACTTGCATGCTCACAACACAAGAGGAACCCCTAGATTTGTCTACCCGCAATGTTGCTCCAACCATCAACACCACCACTGCCGCTGAAGCAAGGTTCGACACTAGATCCACCGATTCTTCCAGTAGCTTTCGACCTCGCCACCTTCGATAGAGAGCTTCACGAATTCCTATATTCTGACCAGCTCCACAACATCAATTTGGTCCCTGCTGTTCCCCACATACAGTCACGAGGACAAACACATCTTTGACCCTCAAGCTGAGAACAATTTCGATCTGCTGGACCAGTCCTTCCCATCTACACCAGACAGCGGGGTGAGTGATTACGAAGAGGAAGACATGCCCTCCCCCCCACCAGTCTCCGATCAATCCGGCCCACGTCGCCCAGATCGACAGACCACTCTTCCCGGACGTTTCAGAGGTCGAAGAGGACCACATATTCCTCTCGCTCCCACACGGATCCACATTCTGCACCCACAGATCCACACAGACAGAATCGAGGTAAGACTAATTTTTATCTGTAAACTACAGATATATCTGAACAAAAAATATAAACTAAAAATATACATATTAAGAACAAGACATCAAACTGGACCTGCAGATGGATAAACTGGTGAATTGGTACCGATGACACCCGACGAATGAAAATGCAGTGTATGCAGTCGTGGTGAGGGACAAAATTCTGAATTACCAGACTTGACCTTCGTACACAAAACTGACTCCATTCGGCCCAAATTTTAACACAATTAAGCAACCTTCCAAGCCAGAGGAATCCCAGACTGGCTATGATGTAATTAAAAGAACCCAGATCCAGTTAGGACAAATTCTGTATATATAGAAATATCAGAAAACACTGTCCCTTATCCTTGACTAGACCAGTGATGACTAGGCAAAATGACTCCATGTCCATATTATTCCTTTCATCGATGAACTCCATTTCTGAGACAACATAGTAGGAAAAGAGTTGAATATAAAACGATTGACTAAGTAATTTTTATCTCAAACAGTATCAAAGCAGCCATGGGTTCCAGACAAAATAATTCCAAAATATACAACAGAATTAGTATTAAATCCTGAAGTGTAAATTTTTTGGAAGTTGTCAGAAAAGGATAAATATATGAGTTGAAGATAAGAGCCGAGACCCTATAAAAGATGATCTGCCAGCACCTCATAATCCTTAAAGTCTGGATTCTGCCATTCCTCCACTGTATCCTACTTGAAAAGAGCAGAAAATTATTGATCAGGAACAGAAGCAGGACTAATGTCAAAGGAGACCAACATGGTTTGATAGAAAAAAGGGGGATTCAATGACTAGATTGATTGTACCTTATATGTAGGAAATCTGCTACCTAAGACATGCATGAGGCTAGCTATACCCATCCCACCCCTGATAGAGTAGAGATTATATAGAAGCGCTTAAGCATGACAGCTAGGACCAGAATAAACCTGCAGAATCTTATTTTACAAATCTAATTTTAAAACAAAGCTAGTATGATATGAGCCCAATTGTTAATATCTTTATCAGATGATTAAACAGGAAAGAAGTCCATCAAACCTGTGACCAGATCAATGATGGATAAGGACAAAGGACTGAAACTACACAGAAGGGTGAAAGGAAAAAACCATATTCCACAATCCATGCAAAGGCAATAATCCAATCATCTTGGTTAGGCCCCTTTGAGGAATTTATTTAATAATGCCTGGGAAATTTAGAATTTAGAAGAATAAAAAATAGGCTTGAATAGATAAGGCTGAGAAGACCTCTCCATATGACAATAATAGAAATAGATATATCCCTAGACAAATAAAAAGATCAAAATTTCTACTGAACTCGAGAAAGGAGCGGTGTAAATCTTGATAAGACAAAAAAGATTTTGTTATTGTGACAAGCTTACATTCACCCATAGATATGCTTCATCATGGCGAGGGATCCTACTGACAGAAAAGAAAGACTGAAAAACTATGTTAAAAATAAATCAGGCCAGATATGATACTAAAAGATAGCAAACCACTATTCACAATTAAAATAATAAAGTCTGACGCACTTATTTGCAGATTGATATTAGTCGAAAGATGGAGGCTGATAGTTAGAGTGTAATACATGAGAAGATTCAGGAGCAAAACGAAATCTAGTGAAATCCAAACGACAAAAGCACTGCTAGGATCATAAGAAAAAATTAAATTATTCCTAGAAGATAAATGCGAAGAGTTGGGTGTACACAAGGTTTCGAAGGATGAGGATAATTGGATGGTTCAGCCATTGCACTAAGAGCAACTAATAAAGAATTAAAGAATCCAAAATAAGAGCCCCTGAAATAGGGCATTTAAACTGTCAAGTGATTTAGAAACAAACAATACCAGCAAAACACCAGAAGTGATTTGATTTGGCATACCTAAACCAGAAGTTTAATTATAATCAGTTGCTATGCCATAAAAATTGAGTTATAATCTAGGTAATAATACTGAGCACAGGACAATTAGGCCTCATGGTCATCTCTTCTTCATTTATCTCCATGCCTGTGCCGTCACTTCTAGTCATGGGTTGCGTGTACGGTGTAGTCATACATTGGCTTGACTATGCCAAAGCCTACCTAAACCATTTTCGAATGTTTTAAGAGATGGTGTGGAAACAACATGTTCAGACCAACATTTCACAGTTTACACACCCCTTAGAGAGAAAATTTTTCTAACTAGGTTAGTTCTCCCCCTCTTCTAGACTTTCAGATGATTTCCACGAGTAATAGTCCATTTGCAAGCAGAATGTTATATTTGACTATAACAATTAATCGATTGAGAGCCGATAGAATGATCCCTCATAGCCTGGGTACGTGCTCTATATATCCAATTTCACCCAAGTTAAGTACCCGCAGAAAGAATTTACAAAATGATGAGAGATTAGATTATACATTAAGTAGGGAAAAAACCCATCTTAGGGCTAATAAAAGTGGCTGATAGTCAAGAACTTTCCTGATCCAAAGGCTATGCTTGCTACTAAAACACTGAGATCAACACACATCTCTGATATAGTAAAACTTGGTCATCAAAGTTTGTAGCGTTTACTATCAAAATATTAACCATTTAACTCTCGAAGTTATTAGTCATAAGTTGCAACTGAAATAAGTTGACTCTGAATGAGTACCAGCAAATATGGGAGTGGCGTATTTACTTAAAAATCCATAAATAGGTCGCACATTTATGCTCAATTTACATGTTCTAAAAAATTTGCGCGCACTATATACAAGGATAAAATCTGAAGATACCACGAAAAAACCCTTCACAAATCTTGTCACCTCGCGGCTATGCTTAATGTATACCTCAAAACATCATTCGCAGAAGTGAAATTATTAAATTGAGCAGCCTAAATATTGCGTATCCTTTAATAAAGATTGTTTTTTCCATCAAAATTAATCCTAACTTGACATAAATGTCGTCTTTATAATATATAAATCAGAATCACGTGATAATCACATGATATATAAATCACGTGATATTATCTGACCAGATTAGGTTAAAGCAAATTTTAATGAAGTAGCTTAAGCGAGTACTCGGATATAGATATCCTGGAATCGGAAATTCGGCAATGAGATCTACGCTTCTCGTCAGCGCCTCCAAACGGAGATTTACTTTGCCACTGTCCGGCTCGCTAACAATATACGCTGGCTACCCAGTTTAATTATCGGCCGTTCATGCAATTTTTCTAGAACATCGCATTACGTTTTAGATCATTTTAGGTTCACATTACAATATAACCAGTAATATATATAATAAGTTTTAACGCTAGATTTAGAAATCAAGTGAACGCAAGTTTCTCGCTAGATTTACAAATCAAGTGAACCTGATAATCTGGCACAGGCTTAATAGCCTATCTAACAAAAGCGGGTTATGTGATTACGAGGATTCAATTCAGTATCGTAATTTTGAACATCCGGGCATTCCGAGATCGTCCAACATTTGCCAATTTACGACACACTAAAGAGGATATCCCATAGCAACGCAATGTTTACATTTTTCATGAAACTACGGCCATAAAAAATACTTGCGTCGACTAACCCCGCCAGGTATTAGAAAACATAAAATCTCGAGTAATTTTTATAAGATATTAAATAAAAGGTAAAAAGGTTTCATGGCCCATTGCTAGTAATGTTAAATTAGCCTGCAAAAACGCCGCCAATTGAAAGCGAACACCGAATCGCGAATTAATACGATGGTCTCGTCTTTATTGTAATACGACTGACATGACTGACTGATCATCATGAAGTAATTGCGAGTTTCATGTTAGTTGGTTAGTAACGGTCCTTAGAAGGACCACTCGCTTTTCTTCAGGGGATGATCGTGGTGTATCCTTGTGGTGTTCATCCGGTCCACCACGCCTGTTTGCACCACTGTCACATTCTTAATAGATCCAATAACTTCCCAACCGGTATATTACATAGTTATGTAGGATACCTTATGTAGGATTCGATCCAAACCGGTATGTAGTATACCTTATGTAGGAAAGAATGACGCTCGGAAATACGTACCTAGTCAAAACTCTTAATTGATCCACTAACTTCCCAACCGGTATGTTACATATGTTATGTAGGATACCTTTCGTAGGAGATGTTCCAAACCGGTATATAGTATACCTTTCGTAGGAACGGAGCCTCGTGGCTAAAATAGGATCAGAGTTATTGACTTCACCTGGCTTGTAATGTGAAGCTGGCGCCATTTTCTTTCAACTTGGTCACAACGAACTTTCTGCTCATATTCACGTAAATTATAACCATTTTACATAAGTACTATGACTTATTCAACAAAGACCACTTGTACTGTGGTATTCATGAAAAGCAAATGTGGATGTAGCTCCACAAGATTATGGAATGAATAGGATTTGTTGAGATAAAAGTTAGGTGTTTCCCGTAATACAGAAAATTAATTAATGACGGCTTGGACTCGGTCGCATGCATAGTAGCATAAGTGCGCATGCTCACAGACTCGTTTATATGTTCTCTATAGGAATAGAGGAACCGGTTCCCTAGAGCAATGACTGCTTTAGAGTTAAAGAGATACTATCAAGACTACCCAATGGAGGGATGTATCTCTGCTAAACTTGTTTCAAGGGAACCTACACCAGGGGAATGAATAGGTTAAAATTTTCTGAGATATCTAAGTCAGGTGACTTTTAGCAAACAGTGAATTGAGTGGCTTAGTATTTTTGTTGTGTTACAAAACTTATTTTGTTGAATATTTTGAAATTAATTTGACGCGAAGCCGTTGTGCCTTAGGCAACATTGGCTTTCCGTTAAACTAATTTAAGAAGGGTTAATACAGATGGTCTTTATAGCAGGTTCAACTGAGTATATTCCAAACCATCCTTTTAACACGTGTACATCTTGCTGAATGGCCAAGTTCGCGATGCTGCAATTTATTTTTAAAATAATTTGACTTAGTCATAGCTGACTTAGGCAGCAACAACTTTCAATGAATCAAATACATTTCAAAATATTTTAACAGTATAGGTATCAGAGTACACAATACATATCTTAAATATTTAGGCAGCAGTTGCAGGGAAAAGGTTAACCTGTTAATTTAGTTTTTATCTATTATGGTAATAAAAGCTGTCATATGTCAATGGATGGTGGAAATAAAACTCCAACTGCATATTAATTAACCATTTAACCATTGAATTTAAGAAAAGTTCAATTTTCTCATAGAAAATGTCTATTTGCAGACCAAGACTATTTTTGAAAATTTACCACTGGAATGACTGGCTCGTTAAAAAGAGTCCATCATTCCAATGGTAAAATTTTCAAAAATAGTCTTCATTTGGTCTGCAAATGGACATTTCTCAAGACCACTGCCGAAGCCGTTTTTGGCTGATATGATGGCTAAAGGGTTAACCGTTTTCCTAACCTAGCAAAATAGATAAGATATTGTGTCCTCTGATATCAATAGCCAGGTGAGCTAATAATAATAAATTGATAAGAAGCGAATCTTATTAACGCATTTAACTGGAAATAATGCGCTAAGCTGTTGCTTAACAGCTGTTGTGTAAGCTGTTGCTGTCAATTGTATAACAGCAACAGCACTGTCTATGACAGCAATGGCCTTCAGCAATAGTGTTTACAAACTGTACACCAGCCTTTCTAATACTGGCTTTGTAACAATTAATCTCTAGACATTGGTGCGACAAGGGTTGAATAGTCATGCGAAAAACTGTTGCTGCACTTGACAGTAACCACATCATCAGCAAAACCATTTTCAAAATGTCCGTCACCATGCTACATGCTATCCAACAAAACTTGTGAATAACGCAATACTCAACTAAATTCATTGCTAGAATTAATTGGCTTTAACCCGTTAACCCTCAAATTTATTCAAGACAATTTAAATTTTCTCAAAGAAAATGTCCACTTGCAGACCAAGAGAAGACTATTTTTGAAAATGTATCACTGGAATGACTGGCTCGGTTATCGAGCCAGTCATTACATTGGTAAATTTTCAAAAAACGTCTTCTTTTAGTCGGCAAATGGACATTTCTCACGACCACTGCAGAAGCCGTTTTTGGCTGATATGAGTGTTAAAGGGTTAATGATGAATTAATTAAATAAATCTTTTAGAATCAGTATGTGAATATGGTCCACCTCATCAGCTCACTACCTCACAGGGTATTAATTTCATTTCAATACTGAGAATTAGTTGTGGTTTTAAATTACAAGATTAAATGCTTTCCTATGCTGACATATATGACTTTGAATATTTTGATATTTATTTGACAGAAAGTTGTTGCATTCTAAGGCAGCAATTACTTTCAGTCAAATTATTATTTTGAATTAGTGAACAACTGCTGCTAAGTGAGTTTGGTCACTCTGTCAAATGATTACAAGGGTTTTAGAATGCAGTTAAACATGCTATAAAGACCACCTGTACTAAATGCCAATTTTACTACATGCCGCCAAGCCGTTTATCTGATAGATTCAGAAATGGCATGGTTGAAATCAGCATACTTATAACCCTGTACTAAACAAATTTTTGCTTCAAAATCCATCAAATAAAAAATTCCAATATGGCCGCCAAACATGCTGTATTTTGATTGGCCCACTGCGGCCATGTTTTTTTAACGGATCAACTTCCCTTGAATAAACTTTAATGGCCCTTAATCCCTATTTAGATCTGCCAAATTTCGATCCCTTCAGCGGTTCTATAGCTGTTTTGGCTAAAACTAGGTCAACCTAAATGGCCGCCGAACCATTTGACCAATCAAGTTCCCTTGAACAAACTTGGTTCAGCTCTTGCCCCAGATCATATTTCATGGGGTTTGTTTCAATCCACAAGCGGTTTTGGAGAAGAGTTTTAAAGACGTTTCAAAAAAATCGGCCAAAAATCAAGATGGCCACTGGCCAAATCGGCTTCGTTTGAACAAATTTGAATCTCTAGAACCTAAGGATGCTTCCTGCCAAATATAATTGAAATCGTCCCATAAGTTCTCGAAAAGTAGACATTTTAAATTTCCCATTGCTTTAGTATGGGAGCTTTTGGCGGGAAAATGATCCAAGATGGCCACCAAACCGTTTATCCGACAGCTTTGAAAATTGCAAATTTGTGATCAGAATACCCAAAAAACCTATATAAAACCAATTTCAGCCTCAAAATCCATCAAATAAAAAAATCCAATATGGCCGCCAAACATGCTGTATTTTGATTGGCCGACTGCACCATGTTTTTTGACGGATTAACTTCCCTCGAACAAACTTTAATGGCCTTTAGTCCCTAATCATATCTGCCAAATTTCGGCCTGATCGCTTCAGCGGTTCTGGAGTCGTTTTCTCTAAAACTAGGTCAACCAAAATGGCCGCTGAACCATTTGGCCAATCAAGTTCCCTTGAACAAACTTGGTTCAGCTCTTGCCCTAGATCATATTTCATGGGATTTGCTTCGATCCACCAAGCGGTTTCGGAGAAGATTTTTAGACATTTCCTAAAATCGGACGAAATCCAAATTGGCCACCGGCCAAATTGGCCGATCGGCTTCGTTTGAACAAACTTGGATCCCTATGCCCTAAGGATACTTCCGGCAAAAGATATCTTATATCGGCCTAGTGGTTCTTGAGAAGTCGTTTAAAGGAAAAAGTTGACGGACGGACAGACGGACGGACGGACGGATGGCTAGACGAACGGACGGATGCCGGACGGTCGGCATGGCATAAGCTCACTTGGCCATTCTGGCCAGGTGAGCAAATAATATGGCACATAAACAATCTATGTCTATAAGAATAACAGACAAATCAGTCAGAAACTCATACATTGCTAATGTCTGAAATTGTATTTGTTATTGAGTAACTCAATTCCCATGAAGGTGTGATTTTGTTTTTTAAGCATATATAATCTGTGTGGCAGCATTTATGTGTACGTGCATACATCTTATGTTAATGGCTAACCTATTTTAAAAGCTAGGATTAGCTGGGATTTTCTTGAAGTTCTAGATAGCTGGGACTTTCAGGAATAAAATCCAAGCTAAGTGGGATTTTCTTGAATGTTCAAGCAGGCTTGGATTTTCTTGAACGCGCAAGCTAGCTTGGATTTTCTTGAATGTTCAAGCTAGCTGGAATATTCTTGGATTTTAAGTGGCCAATACCGGCAAGCTAGCTTGGATTATCTTGAATGTTCAAGTTAGCTCGGATTTTCTTGAATGTTCAAGCTATCTGGAATTTTCTTGGATTTTACTTTAACTAGGCCTTTCTTGGATTTTCTTGAATTATCTTGAATTTTATGTGGCCAATACCAGCAAGCTAATCCAAGCTTTTCCAAGTTATTAAAAGCTTGGATTAGCTGGTTTATTCAAGCTCCACAAAATTTGGATATTCATGAATATCCAAGCTTTTTTTGGCCTTGCCAGTCAGTATAATTGATGCATCTGTAGACAGATAGGCAGCAGTCAATCAGGGGGTCTGTGAGTATTGATGAGTTCCTATGGAAACATGATGCTCATATGTTCTTAGCCTCCTCCTGTCAGAGGGAGGGGAGGGGTGCATAGATGTAGGTGAGGGGTGCATGGTCTGCTGTCAGGGGAGGAGAAGGGGTGTGCATACATGGGCTCATTCAACATCATATGCTATATCTAGCTCACCATCCCCACCCCATCACCCTAAGCAGAGGGCAGGAGTGGTAGGTGTCCATTAGCACATGTGGTTTTGCTTATTCCTGCTAAGCTAAACAGCAGAAACATCTGACCTCATTGATCTGGCCCAGGAAAATCTTGATAGAACACTAGTTCACATGGAATGTTAATGAGTCATCACAATACACTGCATAGATTAATGTGTAGGCAAGTAAGCATGCACACACGCACGCACACACGCAAGCACACACCACAATCATGCATGCATCCAAACACATCCATGCATGCACACACATGCATGCACGCACACAATCATGCACACAATCACGCACGCACGCACACACACACACACACACGCGCGCACGCACGCACAGACACACCCACACACGCACTCATGCACACGCACATATGCATGCATGCACGCGCGCACACGCACACACACAAATGCACACATTCAATTAAGCACCTATGCACACACACATGCACGCACATGCACTCTTGAAATCTTAAAATGATGGTTTGGAAACATTTTCTATGATGTGCAATGAACCATGAAAAGGAGTTCATGCTGACATATGTTTAATAAATGAAACACCTTTAGGCTCAGATTCATCCATACACCAAGCTTAGTGACTATACATGACACACCTTTAGGCTATGATTCATCCACACACCAAGCTTAGTGGCTACATGACACACCTGTAGGCTCAGATTCATCCATACACCAAGCTTAGTGACTACATGACACACCTTTAGGCTCAGATTCATCCATACACCAAGCTTAGTGACTACATGACACACCTTTAGGCTATGATTCATCCATGCACCAAGCTTAGTGACTACATGACACAATTTAGGCTATGACTCATCCACACGCAAAGCTTTAATAGTGACTACATGACACACCTTTAGACCCAGATTCATCCATACACCAAGCTTAGTGACTACATGACACACCTTTAGGCTCAGATTCATCCATACACCAAGCTTAGTGACTACATGACACACCTTTAGGCTCAGATTCATCCGTACACCAAGATTAGGGACTACATGACACACCTTTAGACTCAGATTCATCCATACACCAAGCATAATGACTAGCCTGTGTGAAATAAAATTCAAGTTAACTTTGATTAGCTTTGATTTTCTTGAATATCCAAGCTATTGGAAAATTATTCAACCCATACCGGTTTGGATTTCTTTGAATTAGCTTGGACTTTATGTAGTTGCTTGAACTTTTTGAAAATGCCACCTCTCAGAATTCAAGCTAGCTGGGATTTTCTAGGACTTTTTGAATGTCATCATGAAAAAGTGCAAGGTCCTTGGATTTGCTTGGCCCTTTCTGATTTGTAAGAATTCAAGCTAACTTGGATTTTCTAGGACTTTGTTTTGTCAGACATAAAAGAATCCAAGCTACTTGGATATCCTTGAATTTGCAGATTCCCTTACGCTACCTTGGATTACCTTGAAATAGCTTGCACTAATTCTAAGGCAAGAACAGAGTATTACATGTAGCTCAACTCCTATGAAGGTGATTTTGCCTTTCAAGCATATTTATTTATATATAATCTCTGTGTGGTAGCATTTATGTGTATGTGCATACATTTTATGTTAATGCCAAACCTATTTCAAAAGCTAGGGTTAGCTGGGGTTAGCTGGGATTTTCTTGAAGTTCTATATAGCTGCGACTTTCTAGAATAAAATCAAAGCTAGGTGGAATTTTCTTGAACGTTCAAGCAAGCTTGGATTTTCTTGAACGTTCAAGCTAGCTTGGATTTTCTTGAATGTACAAGCTAGCTGGAATTTTCTTGGATTTTAAGTGCCCAATATCGGCAAGCTAGCTTGGATTATCTTGAATGTTCAAGTTAGCTCGGATTTTCTTGAATGTTCAAGCTTTCTGGAATTTTTTTGGATTTTACTTTAACTAGGTCTTTCCTAGGATTTTCTTGAATTGTGGCCAATACCAGCAAGCTAATCCAAGCTTTTCCAAGTTATTAAAAGCTTGGATTAACTGGGATTAGCTTGGGATATGACACACCTTTAGGCTATGATTCATCCATACACCAAGCTTAGTGACTAAATGACACACCTTTAGGCTATGATTCACTCATACATCAAGCTTAGTGACTACATGACACACCTTTAGGCTATGATTCATCCTTACACAAAGCTTAGTGACTACATGACACACCTTTAGGCTATGATTCATCAATACACCAAGCTCAGTGACTACATGACACACCATTAGGCTATGATTCATCCTTACACAAAGCTTAGTGACTACATGAAAAACCTTAAGTCTATGATTCATCTATACACCAAGCTTAGTGACTACATGACACACCTTTAGGCTATGATTCATCCAATACACCAAGAATTGATCTGTGATCCATACAGCAAGCATAGTAACTACATGACACACCTTTAGGCCATGATTCATCCATACACCAAGCTTAGTGACTACATGACACACTTTTAGGCCATGATTCATGCATACACTAAGCTTAGTGACTACATGACACGCTTTTAGGCCATGATTCATGCATACACTAAGCTTAGTGACCACATGACACACTTTTAGGCCATGATTCATGCATACACCAAGCTTAGTGACCACATGACACACCTTTAGGCTATGATTCATCTATACACCAAGCTTAGTGACTACATGACACACCTTTAGGCTATGATTCATCCATACACCAAGTTTAGTGACTACATGACACACCTTTAGGCTATGATTCATCTATACAACAACCCTTGTGACTACATGACACACCTTTAGGCTATAATTCATCCATACACCAAGTTTAGTGACTACATGTATGTATGATTAATGTATTCTGCGGCTGTAGTAGTAAAAACATCCTACAGCTGCAATCAGTCCTTCTTCGCTTTTGCCCACTGTGTCTTGTCCTCAGCCACAATCCTTAGCTTCCTCAGGTCCATTCTTGACTTGAGTGTACCTAATCCTGCTTTCTTGAGGTCACCTCATAGCACGCTTTATGCAATGACGTCCTCTCCTAGCTCTGTATTTGCTGGCTCTGAGTATGGCAAATTCCAAGGCTCTCTGTGCTGGTGTGCCTTCTGGCATCCTTAGCACATGGCCAAACATGGACCATCTTTGCTGGGTGACTTTTACAGACAGTATTACACATGTTGTATAGTGCATCGTTGGAAATTATTCTCTCTGGCCATCGGTGTCTAGTGATGGTGCATAGGTGTTTGCAGTAGTTTGTCTAGAGCTGCCTTTGGAGCTGCCCAGCTGTTACAGTTATACATCATCAAGGATACGCAGGTTACATTGTATAAACGTAGTCTTTTTACCAAGGGCATCTTTGATCTAGGAATCCATAGCTTCCACAACTGGAAAGCTGTTCCCCATGATGCAGCGTGCAGCAATGTCAGCAGTACTGCAAAACAGTAAGCCCAGGATTTTACTTTTCCTCCATGGTTCGCCACCACGGAGTGGATCATCATTTTCTTTAGTTTCATGCTTTGTAGATAGGTATATGTGGGTGAACTCTGTTTTGGATTAATTCATAAAGATTCTCAATTTTTCGCGTAGTTTGGTGCGATCTTCACTTTGGCCACTTTGATAGATGCGCAGACGTACCGCTTTCTGTTCTGCTGACAGTATTACCACAAGAGGGTCGTCAGTATACCTGGTTTTGTTGTTTTTTAGAACACCTATGGTGCTAGTAGCTGATGAGTCCATAGATATCAGTATTTTGGCTAGGGCTTCGTTAGGATCGGAGCTGATGTCGATGTTAGCTATCTGCTCCCAGAGGGCCTTTTTGTATGACATCTGAGTGTCAGCGTCGCTGATGAGCTTGGGTAAGTTGTAGGTGACTCTACCCTCTTGCCTGGTATGGCGTTTATACATTAGGTAGAGCTGGTTCATATGGAGGCGTGTAATGACTGGCTTATGGTCAGAATTGAGGTCTGTGCCTCCATAGGAACGAGCATCCCGAAGTAGCGGTTTTGCTGCTGTCTTGCATAGTATGAAATCCATTTGGTTGAAGACAGCTTTTGTAGCCTTAGAACCTTTACGGGCTTTGCGATCAGCATTGTGTCCAGTCCATGTTGTCCGGTGGCGGCATGGGTGTTTGAAAGCCGTCTTTGTGGCAAATAGGCCTTGGAACTAAGGAATGCCACCAGTGCATCTCCATTGCTGTTGCATGAGCCAAGTCCTGAACTTTTGTCCGTAATGTCGAGTTTACCAAGCATGGAGTTGAAATCTCCACACACAAACAGTTGCCATCTATCTGGGATAGTAATGGCGGAGCTCAGTTGTGCATAAAAGGAATTTAATATAGCTGGATTCTCTTTGGCCCTTTCGGTAGTTGGCCCATATGCATTGACTATGCGACACTTAGTGGTCGTGTGCTTTCGCGTTGGTATAGCCAGGTCGATAAATCCAACGCAATCCCTGACGTATCCAAAACTAATGACATCGTCCAATACCCTTGGTCCGATTGTGAAGCCTAAGCCACGGTAAGTGGCCTGTTTTTGCTCCACGAGTACTAGCTTATGGCCAGTCTAAAGTTGCTGCTCTGAGTGTTTAGCTACTTTAGTCTCTTGAACGCATGTGATATCGATTTTATAGTGTTCACAGTCTGCACCTACGGTTTGCCTCTGATGTTGCAGTCAGACCACGTACATTCCATGCAGCTATGGTATTTAGCTCCTGGGAAGATTGCGTTGTCCGAGGATGTCGAGCACAGTTTCTTGTTAGAAGGTTAGACATAGTCAGAGTTGCCTCTGTATGCAGATGTCAGCCCGCAATCCTTGATGACTTAGTTTCCCAACAAAGTTGGTACTTACGGAGGAGACCGGTGTGGAGGTGTCATCTTTCTCCCCCTAGTGACTACATGACACACCTTTAGGCTATGATTCATCTATACAACAAGCCTTGTGACTACATGACACCTTTAGGGCATTATTCATCCATACATCAAGTTTAGTGACTACATGACACACCTTTAGGCTATGATTCATCTTTACACAAAGCTTAGTGACTACATGACACACTTTTAGGCTATGATTCATCCATACACCAAGCTTAGTGACTACATAGACACACCTTTAGGCTATGATTCATCCATACACCAAGCTTAGTAACTACATGACACACCTTTAGGCTATGATTCATCCATACACCAAGCTTAGTGACTACATGACACAGATTTTCTATGATGCTAAGGGAACAGCAAAAGGTAGGTTATGCTGACCTCCTTTTTTATATACGACACCACGTATAAATCCTACATATATTCCTACAATGCATCCCTACACGAAGTCTGATTAGTGTACAAACTGAATAAATTGAAGCTACAACCTGGTGCTTAGTGAACTTTGAAACCACTGGTCTACCTTTGACGCAGGCCATACAGGTAGACCACAATGCATTCATACACCAAGTTGTGTTAAGTACTGTATATGAAAGATGTCACACTCAAGAGTGATCCTGAATAATTTACTATAGACGTCTCTGGCAAAATTGACCTATAATAGCCAGAAACTCTGGCAGACTGACGTAGTTCTTATATGGGTAATAGAGGATGTCCAGCGGTACCAGCCCACCCAGTTAGAATCCAATAGCTCTAACTATGATGAAACACGTTGGTGAATTATATGTTTCCGCTTGGGGTCACATACTTGAGAAAATTTTCAAGAGAGCTAACTCTGTTTTTCATCGACCCAACTTCCTTTTTGCATTACCGATACTAGATGCCAAAAGGATCATATTAACCATGAAAAGCAATGAAATGTGTTACCATAGTGGATGACGCACACAGCCAGATGGATGGACAGACAGATAGATGGACATACAGATGGATGGAAGTACAGGCAGATGATGGACAAACAGACAGATGGATGGACATACAGATGGACAGGCAGATGGATGGACAGACACATAGATCTATGGACATACAGATGGATGGAAGGACAGGCAGATGGATGGACAGACAGATAGATGATGAATGGACAGACAGATGGATGGACATAAAGATGAACAAGCATTCTGTAAGTATTGCTTTGCAATACATGTCCCCTCCCTGGTGATATAAATCTTTAGAGATTGACAGTCAAAAATTTCATTAAAAATTGTCAAAAGCAGCTGAAGCTCGAACTTGATCTGTAACTTCTCATAACATAGCAATAAACCAAGTCTGAGTTATGTAAGGTGAAGGAGAAGGAAAACGTCTTGAAAGCTGATATGTTTGTATTTCATAAGTCGAAAGGGGCCATAACTCCATCAAAAAATTATGCAAGCACCTGAAACCCGAACTTGGTCCGTAGTTTCTCATAATAAAGTAATGTTTCAATTCTCAGTTGAATATCTTGAAAGACTGCGAGAAAAAGGGCGGAAAACTAATATTTTTCGTATTGCATAAGTCGAAAGGGGGCATAACTCCATGAAAAATTGACGAAAATGCCTGAAACTCGAACTTGCCCTGCAACTCCTTACACTAAAGTGATGCACCGATTTTCGCTTAAATATCTTGAAGGAGTAGCAATTCTCAGTATAATATCTTGACTAGACTGCGAAAAGTGCGGAAAAATAATATATTTTGTATTTCATAAGTCGAAAGGGGGCATAACTCCATGAAAAATTTACGAAAATGTCTGAAACTCGAACTTGCTCTGTTATCCCTTATACTAAAGCGATGGAACTGATTTTTCCTTAAATATCTTGGAGTGCGAAAAAAAAGTGCGGAAAGTTGATATTTTTTATATTTCCTAAGTCGAAAGGGGGCATAACTCCATCAAAAATTTCCGCATACACCTGAAACTCGAATTTGGTCTGTAACTCCTCATAAAAATGCTATGTAGCAATTTTCAGTATAATATCTTGAAAGACTGCGAAGAAAGGTGTGCCGAAAACTAATATTTTTCATATTTCATGTCGAAAGGGGGCATAACTCCATGAAAAATTGAAATGTCTGAAACTCGAACTTGCTCTGTAACTCCTTTTACTAAAGCGATGCACCGATTTTCAAAGTGCGGAAACCTGATATTTTTTGTATTTCTTAAGACGAAAGGGGGCATAACTCCATCAAAAATTTACGCATACGCCTGAAACTCCAACTTGGTCTGTAACTTCTCATAACAAAGCAATGAAGCAGTTCTCACTATAATATCTTGAAAGACTGCGGGAAAAAAAGTGTGGAAAACTAATATTTTACGTATTGCATAAAACGAAATGGGGCATAACTCCATGAAAAATTGACGAAAATGTCTGAAACTCGAACTTGCTCTGTAACCCCTTATACTAAAGCGATGCACCGATTTTCGTATTTCTTAACTGGAAAGGGGGCATAACTCCATCAAAAATTTACATATACGCCTGAAACTCGAACTTGGTCTGTAACTTCTCATAAGAAAGCAATAAACCAATTCTCAGTTGAATACCTTGAAGGACTGCGAAAAAAAGTGCGGAAAACCAACTGCGACAGACGGATGGATGGACAGACAGATGGCCAGATGGAGTGCAAACCTATATATATGGATGGACAGACAGACATATGGATGGACAAACAGATAGATGATGGATGGACAGACAGATAAATGGACATACAGATGGATGATGGATGGACAGGCAGATGATGGACAGACGGACAGAAGGATGGACAGGCAGATGATGGACAGACACACATACGAACATACAGATGGATGGAAGGACATGCAGATGATGGACAGACAGACAGACAGATGAATGGACATACGGATGAATGATGGATGGACAGGCAGATGGATGGACAGACAGATAGATGGGCATACAAATGGATGATGGATGGGCAGGCATATGGATGGACATACAGATTGATGGAAGAGCAGGCAGATGGATGGACAGACAGATAGATGGACATACAGATGGATGATGGCTGGACAGACATATATATGGACAGACAGACAGATGGATGGACAGACAGACAGACAGATGGATGGACAGACAGACAGATGGATGGACAAGCAGATGATGGACAGACAGACAGGCAGATGATGGACAGACAGATAGATGGACAGACAGATAGATGGACATACAGATGGATGATAGATGAACAGGCAGATGGTGGACAGACAGACAGATGGATGGACAGACAGACAGATGGACGGACCGACAGACAGATGGATGGACAGGCAGATGATGGACAGACAGACAGATGGATGGATGGACAAGCAGATGATGGACAGACAGATAGATGGAAGGAAAGATGTGGGTGATCGCTACAGCTGACTAGATAATTTAGTTATTCAGGATCAATTGTATAGCAGGAATTATGATTTATTACAAAATTGTATAAAAGTAATTATGTGATATTACGGAATTGCATAGAAGTAATTATGTGATGCTACGGAATTGCAAAGAAGTAATTATGTGATGTTACGGAATTGCATAGACGTAATTATGATATATTACAGAATTGTATACAAGTAACAAAAATCCTTAACTATGGCATCTCTGGAACGGTATCAAACTGAATCACAGATTTACTCGATGAAGGAAAACAGAGAGTTGTTGTAAATGACATAAGTTCAGCATGGGCCGACGTATTTAGAGGGGGCCCCAGAGAAGCGTACTCGGACAAATCCTGTTTTTTATCTTTATAAATGACCTGCCAGAAGAAATCAACAGTAGCATAAATTGTTTGCTGATGACACTAAACTATATCGAGCAGTAGCTTCCACTGACGACTGTCAGGAAGCTCAACAAGTTATTGAAACCCAAGAGAAGTGGTCACAAAAGTGGCTCATGGCCTTTCATTCCCAGAAATGCAAGGTCATGAGACTAGCTAGGCTCTGGTCATCCTGCATATACCTATGTGATGACAGACTCCAATGGAAAAGATGTCCTACTTGAGAAAACACCCCTCCACAAGGATCTAGGTGTGTATGTCGACAAGGACTTGACGTTCCATGAACACATTGGCAAGATTAGCAATAAGGCAAACCAACAGGTCAATAAGGAACACCTTCCTCCTGTTCTTTAAATCACGGGTCAGACCGCTGCTTGAAGGTCATAAACACTTGGAATTCTTTACCAGATGTATTCGTAACTTCACCATCACTACACTGTTTTAAGAATTGTCTTGACAGACTACGGTGCGAACACACATACTCTCTGCTCCAGGATATTGTAGGTAACCCGTTAATAAGCAAACGAACAATAACTGAATATTACCGGAGTACAAATTCTCAATCAGCCATCACAAATTAATGAGGCAATATATACTTAGTAACTAATCATGGAGTATGCGGCATACCGCAGCTAACACACTGAATAGTCAGGTGATAAGGCTGTAGGCGGCATACCGCAGCTGACACCCTGATTAGTTAGGTGTTAAAGCTGTAGGTGGCATGCCGCAGCTGACACTCTGATTAGTCAGGTATTAAGGCTCTAGGCGACATACTGCAGCTGATACCCTGATTAGTCAGGTGATAATGCTGTAGGCGCATACCGCAGCTGACACCCTGATTAGTCAGGTGTTAAGGCTGTAGGCGGCATACAGCTGCTGATACCCTGATTAGTCAGGTGTTAAGGCTGTAGACGGCATACCACAGCTGACACCCTGATTAGTCAGGTGATAAGGCTGTAGACGGCATACTGCAGCTGACACCCTGATTAGTCAGGTGATAATGCTGTAGACAGCATACCGCAGCTGACACCCGGATTAGTCAGGTGTTAAGGCTGTAGGCGGCATACAGCTGCTGATACCCTGATTAGTCAGGTGATAATGCTGTAGGCGGCATACCGCAGCTGACACCCTGATTAGTCAGGTGATAAGGCTGTAGACGGCATACCACAGCTGACACCCTGATTAGTCAGGTGATAAGGCTGTAGGTGGCATGCCCCAGCTGACACCATGATTAGTCAGGTGATAAGGCTGTAGACGGCATACTGCAGCTGACACCCTGATTAGTCAGGTGATAATGCTGTAGGCAGCATACCGCAGCTGACACCCTGATTAGTTAGGTGATAAGGCTGTAGACAGCATACCGCAGCTGACACCCTGATTAGTCAGGTGCTAAGGCTGTAAGCGGCACCATCACCCAAATAGCATCCCCCAAATAGTTCAGGTTTCTTGGAGTCAAAGACACACTAGTACACACACAACTTCCTAAATTTTGAAATCAATGCACATATATACATATTAACACAATAAACTGTATGGATATCTTGTAAAGACATTAAAAGAAAAAATGCAAAAAAAAATAAATTACAGCAAATATTCACATTAAAAAAAACGTTTTAAAAATCCATCTTTTTTAAACAAAATACACACTTCGCAACAAATCAGTGACAACAGAGCCTATATAAGTAGACTTACAATAGGCCATCTACGGCCTCCGGAAGTCAACACAGAGTTGGAACTTAATACATGCAGGCTAATTATCCCCACGTTTTGGAAAAACGTCGGGGATATTGTAATCGCCTCCGTCTGTCCTGTCCATCACGCTAACTCCTCCCAAACCGTTGGGTGGAATTGAACCAAATTTGGTATGTGGGTTACCCATAGGAATGCGCTTTGCAAGACAACATTTAGACAAGGCTCTATCCCCAAGGGGGCATGGCAGGGTCAAAAGGTCAAATTGATTATAATGAAACTCACTCAAATGGGTTGCGTGGAATTCAACCAAATTCAGTATGTCAGTTACTAATAGGAATGCGCTTTGCAAGACGACATATAGATTAGCCTCCGCCCTCAAGGTGGCTTGACAAGGGTCAAAAGGTCAAATTGATTGTTCGTCTGTCCGTCACGCTAACTCCTCAGAACCGTCGGGTGGAATTCAACCAAATTTGCTAAGTAGGTTACCCATAGGAATGCAATTTGCACAACAGTATTTAGATTAGGCTCCGCCCCCAAGGGGACGTGTCAGGGCTCAAAAGGTCAAATTGATTACAAGAGGCCCAATGGGCCTGTATCGCTTACCTGGAACATTGGCATTTCAACTAATCTTACTCAAGTTTTACATCCATCGATGTCACTTCCAATGACTTTCAGTCAAATGGTTTAGTTTTCGAGATACTGACAACAATCTCTGGACTGTTTTTTTGCATTAGTGATTTTGAACAATGTTTAAGTAAAAATAGATGATATCAGTGCTAACTGGTTTCTTAACTGTCTCACTGCTGCAAGCCAGTGCAGCCAATAATTTCAATTTTCAAAAGCTATTCACTTGTTGAACATTTTGAAAACAATTCGACTGAAAGTTGTTGGCGGCTTAGCCACCAACAATTTCAGTCCAATTGTTTTCAATATATTTATCAGGTTCAGAGATATAACCTTTGGAATATGTTGTCTGCAAAAGCTCAGTCAGATGGTTATTAGAGGTTTAAATACAATTGAAGTAAATGGTCTCTAAAGGTAGGTAGGTGGTCTTTATAGCAGGTTATTCCCCACTACCACACAATCCATTTAACACATGCGCATCTGGCTGAATCACCAAGTTAGCAGCAGAGGTTCAGTGGTTCTTCAGAATAAGCCGTTTTCACGAAAACTATGTCATCCAAGATGGCTGCCAAACCATTTGGCCAATCAAGTTCTTTCGAACAAACTTGGTTCAGCTCTTTTGCCCTATATGATATTTTGTGAGTTTTGAATCGATCCACCAAGCGGTTTCGGAGAAGATTTTTAAAGTCATTTCCTAAAATTGGCCAAAATCCAAGATGGCTACCAGCCAAATTGGCCGATCGACTTTGTTTGAACAAACTTGGATCCCTATGCCCTAAGGATACTTCCTGCCAAATATAATTGAAATCGGCCCAGAGGTTCTTGAGAAGTCGTTTAAAGAAAAAAGTTGATGGATGGACAGACGGATGGACGGACGCTGGATAGACGACGGACGGTCCCCATGGCATAAGCTCACTTGGCCATTCTCGCCAGGTGAGCTAATAATGTATCTCACCCCAAAGCATTGCGCGGAATTCAACCAAATTTGGCATGTGGGTTACTAATAGGAATGCGCTGTGCAAGACGAGATATAGATTAGGCTCTGCCCTCAAGGGGGCGTGACAGGGGTCAAAAGGTCTAATTGATTGTCCATCACGCTAATTCCTCCCAAACTGTTGGGTGGAATTCAACCAAATTTGCTAAGTAGGTTACCCATAGGAATGCAATTTGCAAGACAATATTTAGATTGGGCTCCACCAACCCCCACCCCACCCCCCCCCTCCCTAAGGGTGTGTGAGAGGGGTCATAAGGTTAAATTTATTATAATGCACCCCAAATCGTTGCGTGGAATTCAACCAAATTTGGTATGTGCATTACTAATAGGAATGCATTTTGCAAAACGAGATATAGATTAGGCTCTGCCCTCAAGTGGGTGTGACAGGGTTCAAAGGGTCAAATTGATTGCCTGTCTGTCTGTCACGCTAACTCCTCCCACACCGTTGGATGGAATTGAACTAAATTTGGCATGTGGGTTACCCATAGGAATGCGCGTTGCAAGACGACATTTAGATTAGGCTCCTCTCCCAAGTGGCTGTGGCAGGGGTCAAAATGTCAAATTAGTTGTAACGCAACTCCTCTGAAATTGTTAGATGGAACTCAATTTGATATATGAGTTACCCATATGATTGCGGAGTGCAAGAGGCCATTTAGATTTGGCTCCGTCCCCAGGGGTTGGGAGAGAAGTCAAAAGGTCAAATTTTAACCTGCGGAAATTGATTGTACCGCATCTCCTCCGAAACCTTTGGACGGAATTCAACCAAATTTGGTATGTGAGTTACCCATATCAATGCCGAATGGATGAGCACATGTAGGCCTACATTTGGCCCCACCCCCTAGGGGTGAGGGATGGAGTCAAAAAGTCATACCATTGATTGTAATGCAACTCCTCTGCCACTGTTGGACGGAATTCAACCAAATTTAGCATGTCAGTTACCTATATCAATGTGGAGTGGATAAGCCCATTTACATTTGGCCCTGCCCGCAGGAATTGTGGGATGGGGTCAAAAGGTAATGAAATTGATTGTAATGCATCTCCTAGGACACTATTGGATGAAATTCAACCATATTTGGTATGTGAGTTACCCATATGATTGCGGAGTGCAAACAGATGTTTCCTTTGGCTCCGCCCCTGGGGGTGGGTTGTGGGGTGTGTCAAATGTTCAAAGCGGTGAACGTGGGGATTTGTGATGACGCGTCATCGACCGATCAATCTAGTTTGATTTGTTATTGAGCAGACAAAATCTTTTACGATTTTTCAAGAAATAAGGTGGACACCTCTAGTAATCACATTCAGAACATGGCCAATCAAAGTCTCATGTAGTCAATGTCTCATGTAGTCAAAGTCTCATGTAGTCAAAGTCTCAGGCAGTCAAATCTCAGGCAGTCAAAGTGTGTGTGCGTGTGCGCGCGCGTGTGTGTGCATGCTAAACTGTACATGTGTGTGATTGAACATGGTAACGTGTACGCGTGTGTGTGATTGCCCATGCTAACCTGTATGTCTGTGTGCAATTGCATATGCTAACCTGTATGTGTGTGATTGTGCATGCTAACCTGAATGTGTGTGTGATTGGGCATGCTAACCTGTACGTGTGTGTGATCGTGCATGCTAACCTGTACAAGTGTGTGATTGCGCATGCCAACCTGTCTGATTGTCCATGCTAACCTACAGGTGCGCATGCTAACCTGTACGTGTATGCGAGTGTGCATGCTAACATGTACATGTGTGTGATTGTGCATGCTAACCTGTACGTTTGTGTGTGATTGCGCATGCTAACCTGTATGCGTGTGATTGTGCATGCCAACCTGTACATGTGTGTGATTGTGCATGCTAAACTGTACATGTGTGTGATTAAGCATGCTAACGTGTATGTGTGTGTGATTGCCCATGCTAACCTGTATGTATGTGTGTAATTGCGTATGCTAATCTGTATGTGTGTGATTCTGCATGCTAACCTGAATGTGTGTGTGTGACTGTGCATGCTAACCTGTACATGTGTGATCGTGCATGCCAACCTGTACATGTGTGTGATTGCACATGCCAACCTGTACGCATGTCTGATTGTGCATGCTAACCTATAGGTGCGTGATTGCACATGCTAACCTGTACATGTGTGTGTGATTGTGCATGCTAACCTGTATGTATGTGTGATTGCACATGCTAACCTGTAGGTGCGTGATTTCTCATGCTAACGTGTGTGTGTGTGTGATTGTGCGCGTTGTGTGATTGTGCATGCTAACCTGTATGCTTGTGTGTGATTGCGCATGCTAACCTGTACGTGTGTTTGATTGTCCTGTGCATGTGTGTGATTGTGCATGCTAACCTGTACGTGTGTGTGATTGTGCAAGCTAACTTGTACGCATGTGTGATTGTACATGCTAACCTGTATGCGTGTGTGATTGTGCAAGCTAACCGGTACGCGTGTGTGATTGTGCATGCTAACCGGTACATGTGTGTGATTGTGCAAGCTAACCTGTACGCGTGTGTTATTGCGCATGTTAACCTGTACACGTGTGTGATCACTAACCTGTACGTGTGTGTGATTGCCCTGTATGTGTGTGTGTGTGATTATGCATGCTAACCTGTACATGTGTGTGATTCAGCATGCTAACCTGTATGCATATGTGATTGTGCAAGCTAACCTGTACGCGTGTGTAATTGTGCATGCTAACCTGTACGCGTGTGTGATTGTGCATGCTAACCTGTACATGTGTGTGATTGCCCATGCTGACCTGTATGCATGTGTGATTGTGCATGCTAACTTGTACATGTGTGTGATTGTGCATGCTAATCTGTATGCGTGTGTGATTGTGCAAGCTAACCAGTATGCGTGTGTGATTGTGCATGCTAACATGTACGCGTATGTGATTGTGCATGATAACCTGTACGCATGTGTGATTGTGCATGCTAACCTGTATGCGTGTGTGATTGTGCATGCTAACCTGTGTGTGCGTGCCTGTGTGCGTGTGTGTATGAATAGTGAATGCTAACCTGTAAATGTGTGACTGTGCATGCATGTTCAATGCATGCCGACCTGTGCGCAACACATGTACTCACGAATGTGCAGAAAGCTTCAATCATTCAGAAGAACAATAGGATGTGATTAACTATGTACCATCTTCCATAGCTTGCATATATACAGTCCAGAATAAAGACAGGATGTGATTAACTATAAGCACCTTCTATAGCTTGCATAAATACTGTCCAGAATAAACCATGAGGGCTAATCGACGGACGAAACTGAGTAAACATAGCACTTAATTCTGGTAACTATCAATGCACTAGAAATAATCAATGAAAAAGGGTAATCATGTAAGGAGAAGCATAAGCAAACTCTGAGTGATATTGAACTACTTAACCCTTTAACTCTCAAGATACAATCAAACTGTTCACTTAACGGCCACGGGTCTAATCGCTCACCTGCCATTGCAGCCCTTAGAGCAAGGAGAGAAAGAATAAGAATGAAATGCAGAATACTTGAACTACCAGTATATATTTACTGGCTAGAAATGCAAGAAAACAAGATGGCCACCAGAAAAATAGACCAACTAAAATTCTGCATGAAAGTACTGGAGACAGTCACCATAGGGTTCAATCGCCCAACCTCGGTTGTAATTCACCAGGTGGTTCTTCAGAAGCTGTTTCTATTCATTTCTTATATGAATTCCAGAAATTATAAAAATCATAGATGGCCATCAGAATTGTACATGTGCCAATCAAAATTCTTAATGTTATTTCCGGAGACTATCACCAGGCGGACAAATTTGGTTAGCATCGGACCATATATAAAGCCTGTTAGATATCCAAGTTAGAGGGGCCAGGTTCTACATGTATAAAGCCTGTTAGATATTCCAAGTTAGAGAGGCCAGGTTCTACATGTATAAAGCCTGTTAGATATTCCAAGTTAGAGAGGCCAGGTTCTACATGTATAAAATCTGCTAGATATGTTTGAGATATGGCCCGGAAACAAAATTTACTCATTTTAGGCATTTCAGGGTAGATAATGTGAATACGTTCCCCGTTTTCCTACCCATTGTCAAACCATGGTTTTGCCATGGTCAATGGCCATGGATTGACCATGGTTTGACCATGAAAGATAATCATTGACCACACAGGTTAAATGGCACCACAGTCAGACCAAAACTTTTTGAGATATTGTCCGGACACACAGGGACCGATCTAACCACTAGCCAATTAACCAAATGCTAGTAAAACTGAAATCTGGTTAATGAAAAGCAGAATTGGATAAATCATTGGCTAATGACTTAATTCAATTCAATTTTCTTGATTGACTGAATCCTGACTAATTCCAGCATTACAATTCCAAAGCAAAACTTCCGGTTTACATCGTTGAACATTTTGAAACTAATATGACTAAAAGTTGTTGCTGCTTAAAGCTTCTGTCATATTAGTTTCAAAATATTTAACACATTTCTTATATCTTAAGACCCTATTGTATCTGGACTGTAAAATCAGTTAGTACTAACTGATGATGACTGACTGCAAACATGTTCATAAGTGACATTGGATCAAAAATATCGCTAAAATATTTACTATTTGGCTAACAAACATGGTATTTGGCTAATCTATTGCCTAGAACATTGCAAAAGCCAGATATGTTCCTGACACTGACAGATGGATGGACAGACAGACTGAAACACGTGCCATCACATAATACGAACCAGGTTTTTTCAAAACAGGTGTATAAAAAGTGTGGGGGGATTTATAATGGTGCGCAATTAGCTACACATTCAAGTTATTATAAGCACTACTGGTATTTATTTATTATTGTAACTCAGGTCGGTGAGCTAGCGAGCGAGTGAGTGAGTGAGTGAGTGAGTGTGAGTGGCTTTTTGTTGCTGGCCTAACTATGTCCACAGTTGCTGCTAATTGCCTAACTATGTCCAGAGTTGCTGCTAATTGCCTAACTATGTCCAGAGTTGCTGCTGATTGCGTAAGTACGTCCACAGTTGCTGCTGATTGCCTTACAAGACCTACCCACCCTACCCATCAACATGAGTATATCCCAACACGAGTTCCCCAAATCAGTCATGCATGACCAATGCAAAACTGTTAACAGTAAGCTCATATTTTGGTGGTCTACAATCGTTCAGTCAAGTTTCATCCAATTCCCTTTCAAACTGTAGTATTTTTGGGACAACCATAGAGAAATTCCATGTTCTTGCCCCACCAAAATCAATCATGCACACCCGATGCATAAACTTTTAACATTAGACAGACCTTTGCGTCATGTACAATCATCAGTTTCGTCAAATTCTCTATTAAACATTTGCCTCCTACCCCCACCTACAAACAAGAAATGTGATTGCAATGTAACCAGGAAGCTCAACTTTATGAATTTGCAATGAAGTTGACGCTTTACTTCAAATATAAAATAAAAATGGAAGGCTTATCAATACACTTATCAGTAACCATGATCTTTGACCCGAAAAGTAATTGTGTTATCCCCTCTCATTAGCGTGTCTTCAAGTTTGGGTGCAGCATCTTATCCCCTCTCATTAGCGTGTCTTCAAGTTTGAGTGCAGCATCTTATCCCCTCTCATTAGCGTGTCTTCAAGTTTGGGTGCAGCATCTTATCCCCTCTCATTAGTGTGTCTTCAATTTTGGTGCAGCATCTTATCCCCTCTCATTAGCGTGTCTTCAAGTTTTGGTGCAGCATCTTATCCCTTCTCATTAGCGTGTCTTCAAGTTTGGGTGCAGCATGTTATCCCCCTTATTAGCGTGTCTTCAAGTTTGGGTGCAGAATCTTATCCCCTCTCATTAGCGTGTCTTCAAGTTTGGGTGCAGCATGTTATCCCCCCTCTTTAGCGTGTCTTCAAATTTGGGTGCAGCATGTTATCCCCTCTCATTAGCGTGTCTTCAAGTTTGGGTGCAGCATCTTATCCCCTCTCATTAGCGTGTCTTCAAGTTTGGGTGAAGCATGTTATCCCCTCTCATTAGCGTGTCTTCAAGTTTGGGTGCACCATGTTATCCCATCTCATTAGCGTGTCTTCAAGTTTGTGTGCAGCATGATTACAGCAACATGAGATATGAACAACTGGTAAGTTGATGTAAAGGCAAAATGTTATTGTTGAGAAAGCCATTAAGTTTTGTCATTATCACACTGACCTTGATCTTTTGATGCCAATGTGATTGTGACATGCCATCTCATAAGGAAGGATGTGTCCAAAGTTGGGCCATTTATTGTTAACCAAACATGAGATATCAACTGATAAGTTGAGCTAAATGCAAGATGTTAGTTTTGAAACCGTAGTTATACAAGTACGCTGTGACCATGACCTTTTGATTCCAAGGTGTCATGTGTCATTCCCTCTCAATATAAACAAAGCATGGGCCCAACTTTGGCTCCAGTATGATTAAGCAAACATGAGATATAAACGGTGAAGTTGAGATAAACACAAAGGGTGGAATTCAATAAGAAGGTTTATACCCCGGTTTAGTCTAAACCTGGTACCAAATGACAAAGTAATTGCAACATTAGTTGTATAGTCGGGTGATAAACCCACTTTCCATCGTTTGAGAGATAGGTCATGCCCCCAGTATTTAGACCACACACCCTAAAGGGTGTTTGGTCTGGGTATCAACTAATAAAATTTGGGGGTTATCACCCTATCTATAATACTACCCTTGCACTTACTTTGTGATTTGTTACTAGGTTTAGGTTAAACCGGGATTAAACCTCCTTATTGAATTCTGGCCAAAATCTTAATTTTGAAACCAGAACTGTGGTTGCAATGCAACCATCACATTCGACTTTACAATGATCTATGAAGCTGGACTTCAAACATAAAATAAATATAGAAGGCTTATTAATACACTTATTAACAAGAGGCCCAAGGGCCTGTAAAGCTCACCTGGACCATTAGCATTTGAACAATTTGTATTTAAATAGACATGATGGATAATTTCCAGAAAATGCAAGATGACCACCAAAGAAATTGACCAATCAAAATTCTCATTTGATTTCTTGAAGTCTATCATTATAGGATCATTACATCCAAGTTTTGTTGAAATCTAGCAATTGAATAAGTAGTAGTAGCGACTTAAATGCTGCTGGAACATGGCTAGAAAATTCAAGATGTCTGCCAAAAAAAAATCAACTAATCAAGATTCTCATTAGACCCCTTGAAGTCGATCAGCTTAGGATCATTTCACCCAAGTTTCTTTGAAATCAGGCTATTGATTAAGGAAGAGTAGCATTTTATAGATTTCTGGAAAATCCAAGCAGGCCACCAGAAAAATTGACCAATCAAAATTCTGTATACAAATTCCGTGGCCTACAGTCCATCCAGCCAAGTCTGATTAAATTGACCAAACAGTTAATGAGCAGAATTTTAAACGATTTACCGCCATTTTTCAAATAGAAAATTCAAGATAGTGGACGAAAAAAACTGACCAATTGACCAATCTAAGATTTTCACACAAAAATTGACACATTAAAATTCTGTATACAATTTCTGAAGCCTACCACACTAACGGTCCTTCCAACCGAGTTCGGCCAAGTGGTTACTGAGGACTAGGATTTTAACGGATTTCCAGAAAATCCATGATGGCCGGCAGAAAAATCTACCAGTAAAAATTCTGTATACATGTTCTAAAACCTACATGTGTACCATCCGAAGCAGTTAATTAGGAGTAGCATTTTAAACGATTTGCCGTAATTTTTTTGGAAAATTCAAGATGGCCGACAAAGACATTGATCAATCAAAACTCTGTACACAAGTTCTGTAGCATACCACTGTTAGGGTCCTTCCAACCGAGTTTGCTTGAATCGGCCAAGCGATTACTGAGGAGTAGGCTTTTAACTGATTTGCAGAAATGTTCCGAAAAATCTAAGATGACCGCCAGAAATATTTACCAATCAAAAATCTGTATATCTGTTCAGAAACCTACCAGCCTAGTATCCTTCCAGCCAAGTCTGGTTGAAATTGCCCAAGCAGTTTATGAGTAGCGTTTTAAACAATTTCCCACCATTTTCGGAAAAAATATAACTATACCAATCAAAATTCTGTACATAAGTTCGGGTTCAGAAGCACTCTAGAAGGACTCCAGGGTCCTCCCAACCAAGTTTACTTGAAATCGGCCATTTTTAGTGGTTAGTGGAACCTGATTTCCAGAAATGTTCAGAAAATCCTAGATGACCGCCAGAAGTATTGGGAGAGTAGCGCTTTAAATGACTTCAGGAATTTTTTTAGAAAATCCAAGATGGCTGCCTAAAAAATTGACCAATCAAAATTCTGAATAGCAGTTCTGGAGGCTATTATCATAGGATCGTTCCAGCCAAATTTGGTTGAAATTGGTCAAAGAATAAATGGAGATGCGATTTGACGGACGGACAGACGAATGACCGCCATGGCATAAGTTCACTTGGCCCTTCGGGCCAGGTGAGCTAAAAATTATGTTTCATTCATGACCAGCAAAAATATGTTGCAGACACTTTGAGGTAACTGACGTTACATTTTGTCCACCTTTAATAAACTGAGAATGAAACCCGGTTCATCCATTCAAAATACATTGACTTGTATACTAGACGTGATTATCTGGCTAAACTAGTCTATATATATAAAAAGTACCTCGTTTAATGTACTAATTAAATATGCTAATTTATGCTATTAAGTAATACTTTATAAATCAGTTTATTAAATCTATGTCCCTGACTCTGCCTAATTAAGATACAATTGTGTTCAAAATTTCAGGGCAATAATTTCTGCATTAGTTTAGAAATTATGGGCCCAAAGGGCCTTAACTCTCACCTGACCTATTAGCATTGAACCATTAACATTTGAACAGACATAAATCTTTAAATTCCGCAGTAATTCAATTAAAATTCAGAGTAGAAGTTCTGGATTCTAACATGATAGGGTCACTCTAAGCATATTTGGTTGAAATATTTCAAGCAACTAAGGAGAAGTAGCATGTTGACAATTTATGGTAAATTTTTAATAAAAGATTTTTACCCACAAAATTGATCAATACAAATTCTGAAAAGAATCTAGAGACTATCAACATAGAATTCATCTAGCCAAATTTGTTTGAAATATGTCAAGCAGATATGGAGGAGTAGCATTTTGGCCATTTCCTGTAAATCTTTCTTAAAATCAAAGATTTTGACCAAAAAAATGTATCAATCAAAATTCTGAATAGAGATTCTAGAGCCTACCACCATAGAATGCATCAAGTCAAATTTGGTTGAAATACGTCAAGTAGCTGAGGAGTGCATTTTGACCATTTCCAGTAGATTTTTCATAAAATTTAAGATTTTCAAAACCATTGAACAATCAAAATTCTTAAAACACATCTGGAGGGCACCAGCATAGGATCCTTCCAGCCAAATTTGGTTGAAATCGGTCAAACTATTAAGGAGAAGAAGAGATTTGATGGACGGACAGCCAATGGATGACGGACGGACAGACATCATGCCCTAAGCTCACTTGGCCTTTCAGGCCAGGTGAGCTAAAAATTTGATTATTATGTTTATTATGGTACCATTTTAAGACAATAGGGCCTAGTGTTAATCCAATGACCTAATATATATTATGAATCCCCTAATTTGGCAAACTTTATGCAAGCATAGAATTGCAACGAATAGGCCCATTTTCGGACAGTGTTTTAGTAATCAGTTTGTCAAGCTGCCTTCTATTAGAAACAACATAATATACAGCTTGTCATACTAACTACTTCAAATTTCCCTCTGAGCTCCATACCATTAGCATCTAATAAATAGCCCTAGGGCTCATAATGGCACAAGCACCATTTGTCAATGGGACCAAATAACCGATGCCACTGACCAATGGAACCATGGTCCTTGGCTTTCTTGAGCAATGAGCCAAGTATCATTGACACAATTTGTCAATGGGACAAGCATAATTGATGTCACTGACCAATTGACCAATGAGGCAAGTGTTATAGACATAATTGACTAATGGATAAAGCACCCTTGGTCGATGTGGCAAGTGTAACTGATACAAATGGGCCAAAGGTGCTTTGCATTATTGACCAATGAGATAATCATCTCTGACACCAATGCCAACATAGTCAGGTGTTATTTACACCATTGACTAATGGGAGAAAAAGCGGTTGTCAATGAGGAAAGTGCAAAAACAAATGAGGCAGAAATATGAAAATTTGTGTTGTAAAAACAGTCTGTGTATGCCTGACACTACTGGCCATCAGAGAAAGCTCTATTGGCTCATGGGGCACGCATAATAAATGCCATTTACAAATGGGGCAATAGCCACAGGCAATGACTTGGAGCGGAAATGCAAGAGTATTGGCATGCATGACCAACAGGAAGAGTAGCATTGATCAATGGGGTAGCCATCCCTGACACTATTGTCAAATGATTAAATGAGACACTGGTTACAACAAAAGAAATCTGGATACGGAAATACAAGAATATTGGCAACCTTGAGATTACCGACCAACAGGAAAAGTACCATTGATCAACGAGCCAGCCATCCCTGACACATTATCAAATAGTTCAAGTGTACAAACAGATGCTATTTACCAAGGGGCATTGGTCACAAGCAAATATTTGAGCAGATAATACAAAAATATTGGTATCCTTGACACAATTGACCAATGGAAAAAGTACCATTGACCATGGAGCAGCCATCCTTGACATTATTGATGTCATTTACCAACAGGACAAAGGTCCCAGTAAAATATTTGGATGAAGAAATGCAAGAATATTGGTGTCATTGACATTATTCACCTACAGAAAAAGTACCATTGATCAATTTGGCAGCCATCTCTGACAATATTGATCAATAGTTCAAGTGTTACAACACTGACCTTTACCAAAGGGGTGACGGTGAGATCACAGTCAAAGATTTTGATGGGGGGAATGCAAGAATACTGGCATGATTGACCAACAGGAAGAGTACCATTAATCACTGGGGCAGCCATCCCTGACACTATTGTCAAATGATTAAAGTGTACTAAAGGAACATTTCTGACAAATCTTGTTTTAATCCATTAACAATTTAAGAAATGTGACACAGGGCTCAATATTTAAAAACGCATTAAAGAGTCAGAGTTATGCCCCTTATTCCAAGTTGTATTGCCTGAAGGAACATATCTACTAAATTTGTTTTAATCCATCAAAAATTGACAAAACAAATGAATTTTAATCATAGGGTTCAATCAATAGTTTACGGTCTTAATGAATCAGAGTTATGGCCCTTGTTTAATGTGTGGCCTCTTTATATTCATAGTTCAAATAGAAATTTGACTGAAGAAACAAATCCGCTAAATTAGGTTTTAATCCATCAACAATTGGCGAAAACATTAATTTTCCCCATAGGGTTCAAAAGATGCCTAAATGAAGCCGAGTTATGGCCTTTTTTTAAGGGTGTGGCCACATCATCTTCATAACTCAATTAGATGTTGCATAAAGGAATATATCTGCCAAATTTAGTTTTAATCCATCGATAAATGAAGAAATGTGCCACAAAGGTATTTCCACCATAGACTTCAATACTTTGAAAATATAGCAAGGGCCATAACTCTTGTTATTTGTAGGCGCGACAACTTCACCTCCATTGCCCAAATAGATATTGTCTAAAGGAACATATCTGTCAAATTTGGCTTTAATCCATCACTAAATGGTGAAATGTGCCACAATTGTTGATAGACAGACAGATGACAGAAAAATTGTGATTGTATTTAATCTCTTCTAGGTGAGCTACAAATTAGATATGAACTATAACTTGAGCTAAACCCAAAATGTTAAAGGTGAAAAAACAGTCTTTTACCAAGACCACAATGATATTGACATGTGACCATTTAGCCCAAAGATGTGACACCTAATTATAAGGAAGTCCAAGGTTGGCTCCAGTAAACTTAACGAAAGCTCTGATATGAAGTGCTACATTAAGCTAAACAGAAAATATTAATATTGAAAATGTCACGGTCATTGTGTGATGGCCTGTCATTATAAGGAAGCATTTGTCAAAGTTTGGGTCCAGTATGATTAACCAAACGAGATATGAACTGCTAGGTTGAGCAAAATGAAAATTGGATGAGGAAGAAGACGGCGCACAGGGTATCACAATAGCGTGTTTTACTTCACAAACCCTTACCACACCGATGTCAACATTCTATATTTTACGGAGTCAATATCAAAGTAACTGCTGTACATTTAAAAGAAATTTTGGTGGAGTATGTTGCTGTCTACGACAGCACGATCTCCCAACAAATTTGTTGAAAAATGAACACTGGTTCATCTTTTAAATTAATTTGGAAAGTTTTGAGACCAGAGTGGTAAGGGTTAAAGTCAAGCTAAAAATCAGTCATGCATGACCGATGCAAAAAAACATTAGGCACATTTTGCATGGTGTACGCACGCACGCACACATGCACACACACACACACACACACACACACACACACACACACACACACACACACATGGATAGGCACGTACGCACGCACACACACACACACACACACACACATGGACAGGCATGTATGTACGTACGCACACACATGGACAGGCATGTATGTTCACACGCACGCATGCACACACATGGACAGGCATGTATGTACGCATGCATGACCGCACACATGGAAAGGCATGTATGTATGCACACAGACATGCATGCATGCACACACATGGACCAGCATTCAAGTATGCGCAGACACACGCACGCACGCACGCACGCACGCACGCACGCACGCACGCACGCACACACGCACGCACACACGCACACACACACACACACACACACACACACACACATGGATAGGCATGTATGTATGCGCACACACACATGCTCGCAAACACACACACGCAAACACACACGCCCGCCCAACACAAGAAGGCAGGCAGTCAAGCATGCGCACGCACACATAATGATACATGTACTCACTGAGCTATATCCAATAGGGGTTACGCATGCTGACACCTGTGATAAACAGAGAAAGATAACACTATTATATTAATACAATTATACGCTAACTAAACAACTAACGATATGAGTAACTAGAGCAAAAACCTGTTTTTAATGGAATTCTAACAAAATAACTACGCAAAGAATGAGGTCATTTTTTATACTCATTTTCTTAAAATTTATATGTATTTAGAGAGATTAAAAACAGCGGTTAAAAGGTATCTCTGTGGACAGCTCTATTGTTATAACGGTATCACTGTGTACACTTGTAGGGTTATAAAGATAACTCTGTGTACACCTGTAATGTTATAAAGATAACTCTTGTGTACACCTGTAAGGTTACAAACTAAGGTATCCCTGTGTACACCTGTAAGGTTATAAAGGCATTCCTGTGTACACCTGTAAGGTTATAAAGATAACTCTGTGTACACCCATAAGGTTATAAAGATAACTACATGTACACCTGTAATGTTATAAAGATAACTCTGTGTACACCTGTAAGGTTATAAAGATAACTCTGTGTACACCTGCAATGTTATAAAGGTATCCTGTGTACACCTGTAAGGTTATAAAGATAAGTACGTGCACCCCCTGTTTAAGACTATATCCTCGGCCTCAACGTGGCGCAGGTGTGTAACCCACTGGGTGTCAATCCAGACATTTGGAGAGGCTAACCAGAGCATTATGCACAACGCTAATGAAATGACACTTGGAGATCGAATCAACCGAAATGGTGCTCGCGCTGTGAGGATCCACCAGGCAGGTGCAGAGCCGGGCTCCATGCCTCGAAGGAGCCCATCCTCAGCTACTGGAGGTCCCATCAACTCGTCTTGTGGAGCCAGGGGATGAGGATGGAGAGCTACTGGCCAACCGAAAGAGAAGACCAACCCCAAAGAGAACCCCAGTATCAACATCATGCACTGGAACACAGAAAGGGTTACCAACAAGAAATCAGAGCTCGAACAGTTCCTGTACGAAAACAACATTGATATCTGCTGCATCCAAGAGACACATCTGCAAGAAGGAAAACCATTTAAGATCAGAGGTTACCAGATTTTCCGGTGTGATCGAAGAGGAAGAAAGAAAGGCGAGTGATCACCTTGGTCTGAAAAAGCGTGAACGCCAGCCAGATCAATACCTTTATGGAAGAGGCAGAATACATCAAGATCAAGGTAACAACCAGCAACTCTGTGATTGACATTGTCAATTATTACTGCCCTAATGACAAGGATCTCTCACTTGACACAATCCAGGTCCCGGACTGCCACTTCCTCATTGCGGGAGACTTTAATAGCCAGTCCCAGAGCTGGGATACAGAACACTTGATAAACGAGGAGAAGACATTGAAGCATGGCAAGATGAAAAGCACCTTTTACTTGTCAACGATCCCACAGATCAGCCTACCTTCTACTCGTGCCGGTGGCACTCGACAACAACGCCGGACTTGGCATTTTGTACAGAAGACATTCACAGAAACCTCAGTAGAGTGGTCGGATCGCAGTTAGGAGGAAGCGACCACCGCCCAGTCCTCCTCTCTCTTTCTGGAAGTATTTTGACAAGTACACCTCAACATCCAAGGTGGAACTACAAAAGGGCAAATTGGAGTCTGTTCGGCATTCGTTCCAGTGAGCTTACCCAAAATACAGCAGTAGAAGGGAGAAACATCAACAATGTGGTCAAGGAATTTAATTCAAGTATCCTCAAGGCTGCCAACGAAGAGATTCCTCGAGAGGTCAGGAAAAACTACCACCCCTACTGGACAACAGAACTGCAAGCAGCACATGATAAACTAGACAAGGCCAGAGAAGATGCAGAGGGTAATCCCTGTCATGAAAACCACTTCACGCTACAACAAACTAAAGCCAGGTATCTAAACACCAAGCTGGAGGCCAAAAGAAGAAGCTGGAGGGAAAAGACGGCACGGTTTAATTTAGAGAGACACCACAAAGCTATGGAGACTGACTAAAGCACTGAATGATGAGGGTGTCTGGGGAGAGAAGATTACTCTTGAAGGAGATGGACAAACACTAACAGGAAAGATGGCTGCAGATGCCTTTGCAAAGGCATATGCAAAAGAAAGCAACATTTCTATACCACGGATGCGTCAAAAAGAGGTTAGAAAAGAGCAAAAGAAAAGAACAGACCCCAACACTCACGATGCAATGAAAGGTGACATTAGTTTAGCAGAACTGAAGAAGGCTATCCGCCAATTGAAGAAGAAGAAATCTCCCGGGCCAGATGGCATTACGAATGAAATGATCCAACACCTTGGTAATGCATCTCTCCGCAAGTTGCTAGACATCTTTAATCTCAGTTGGACCAATGGAGAGGTTCCTCAGTGCTGGAAGGAAGCCAGAATGACTCCTATTCTGAAAAAAGGGAAGAACAAGATGAAAGTGCTGAGCTACCGTCCTATCAGTCTTACAAGCTGCATATGCAAGACCATGGAGCGCATCATCAACCAGCGGTTGCAGTGGTACCTGGAGTCGGAGAACATTATAGTTTCAGAGCAGGCCGGCTTCAGAAGATACAGGAGCACAGAAGATCAAACAACACATATTGCACAGGTCATAGAGGACACGTTTCAAGTTAAGAAGGTGATGCTAGCTGCCTTTATCGATCTGCAGAAGGCATGTGACAAGGTGTGGAAGGATGGCCTCCTCGTGAAGCGCCGACGCACAGGCATCGGTGGCAACATGTTCCGATGGACCAAGTCGTACCCACATAATCGCAGAGCTAGAGTGCTGGTGGATGGACAATCTGGACAGAATGTATTGCTGAGACAAGGGGTGCCACAAGGCGGAGTATTATCACCAACTCTGTTCATACTCTTCATTAATGACATATGACGCTTAGCAGAGCTGCCCAATGGGATCCAAACAGCCCTCTATGCAGATGACCTCGTACTCTGGTGCACCGAGGAGTACACAACGACTGCCACGTACAGAATGCAGCTCGCCTTGGACAGAATTACAGCTTGGGCCAATCGCTGGTGTATTACCATCAACAAAGAAAAATCATCAGCCATGCTATTCCTACTGTCCACCAAAACCAAGGTTGCCAATCTGACACTGGGCGGTACTCCACTCGAGTACGAGGACCAGCAGACATACCTGGGAGTCACCTACGACAGAAGATTAACATGGAAGGAGCACATACAGAACGCAGAGGCAAAGGCCAGAAGAAAGTTAAACATCATGAGGAAGCTGGCAGGAACAAAGTGGGGTGCCAATGAAAGGATCCTCAAGACCATCTACCTAGGTGCCATACGACCACACCATGAGTATGGATCCAGCTCATGGATGACAGCAGCTAAATCTCATCAACAGAACCGCGACAGTGTACAAAACCAGGCACTGCGCATCATCACTGGTGGAATGAGATCAACACCAATAGAAAAAATGGAGCAGACAGCAGGCATCCCCCCACTTAGCAAAGGAAGGGAATGCAAAGCACTGATCCAAGCTGCAAAGTTCAAATCATTCAGCAACCACCCGATGAAGATCAGGCAAACACAGCTGTCATCAGGAAGACTTAAAAGATCAAGTTTTGTGAGAGACAAAAGCACTTCAAAGGAAACACCAAGAAATGTTGCCAGCACAAATAGAAGACCCAAACCACACCCTTGATCCTCCACCCTGGGAAAACAAACTAGAGAGCATAGCTATTCGCACCACAGTACCTCATCTCACAACCAAAGATGAACACAGTGATGTGAGCAAGAAGGCCCTGACCCTAGCCATGCTAGAAGAAATGTACCCCCAGGAGACATGGATAAAGATCTATCCAGATGGATCAGCCAAAGATGCAATTAGGAGCGGAGGTGCCGGACTGCACATACAGTATCCAAACGGACAACATGAGTCAGCTGCAATACCGACGGGCAAACACTGCACAAACTACAGAGCTGAAGTCGAAGCACTGGTTCATGCAGCTAATACCATCAGCAGAACAGCAGACCCTATTGCACAGATTGTCTTTTTATCTGATGCCCGCTCCGTCCTTGAGGCTATCACCAACGGTAATCTGCCACAACTTGAAGAAGCACTACAAACCATCAAATGCTTTCGGATAGCATTGCAGTGGATCCCCTCACACTGTGGAGTCCAAGGCATTGAGGAAGCAGACAAGATGGCAAAGGTGGGTGCAGAAGAGAATCAGACAGAAAACATGGTTACCCATACAGAGAAGAAGACTATCATCAAGTCACTCTATAGAACACCTCAATCAGAAAATGCCAACCATCATCTCTCGAGGCCAGAGCAAGTGACCATTTTTCGTCTCAGAACTGGACACAACAGACTAAACCAACACATGTACAGGCAGTTCCACCTTACGACATCGCCCGCTTGTCCTTGTGGAGAAGCAGAACAGACCACAGAGCACATACTTCAATGTTGCAGTATGTATCAGCTGCTGAGAGAAGAGATCTGGCCTTTGTCAACCTCTTTTCTTGAAAAGCTGTATGGGCCTGTGGAAGAACTGCAGAAAACCACAGATTTGATCTTGAGAACGGCTCTCCAAGTGTGATACCAGCGATCGAAAAGAAGAAGAAGACTACGTGTACACCTGTAATGTTATAAAGATAACTGTGTACACCTGTAAGGTTATAAAGATAACTCTGTGTACACCTGTAAGGTTATAAAGATAACTACGTGTACACCTTTAATACTATAAAGATAACTCTGTGTACACCTGTAGTGTTATAAAGATAACTACGTGTACACCTGTAATGTTATAAAGATAACTATGTGTACACCTGTAATGTTATAAAGATAACTGTGTACACCTGTAAGGTTACAAACTAAGGTATCCCCGTGTACACCTGTAAGGTTATAAAGGTATTCCTGTGTACACCTGTAAGGTTATAAAGGTATTCCTGTGTACACCTGTAAGGTTATAAAGATAACTCTGTGTACACCTGTAAGGTTATAAAGATAACTCTGTGTACACCTGTAAGCTTATAAAGATAACTCTGTGTACACCTGTAAGCATATACAGGTATCTCTGAGATATCAGTGTATACATGCCTGTATTGATAGACAGCAATGTACACATCCCTGTAACTATATACCATATGACACATACGCCCAATATGCATCCTGTATCAGCATCATAGGTCGAAAAAGACCTGGGTCTGCATATTTATAGAAAACTCTTTTGATATGTATGATTACTGTATTCTGCGGCTGTAGTCGTAAACATTTCTACAGCTCCAATCAGTCCTTCTTCACTTAGCCAAAATCTTTAACTTGCTCGGCCCATTCTTGATTTGACTGTACATTATTGGAGGGTTTGGTTTTGTGGAATTTTCCCGCACAGATTTCAATGCAGCAGTAAGGTAACAGGTGAAAAGCACAGGGAATAGACCATCTCCATTGTGGGGAGCCGTTTGATGTCTCAAACTCAGCAGACTTCACTGCATAAGTCCAGGAGCAGTAGCGTTTTAAAGTTTCAGGAAGATTTTCGAAAAGTCTTAGATGGCCACCAGACAAAATTCTGAATAGTCTGGAGCCTATGCCGATATGGTCCTTCCTTCCACATTTTATTGAAATCTGCCAAGCTGTTTAGAAGTAATAAAATCAAGGATTTTCACAAAAATTTGACCGATCCAAATTATGTTTAGAAATACTGATGCTTACGACCATTATAGGATCATTCCAGCCACATTTTGTTGAAATCAACCAAAGCATTTAGGAATAGTAGCGATTTGACAATTCCCAATAGATTTTCACCTAAATAACTGATGAATCAAACTTCTGCATGAAATTTCTGAAACCTACCAGTATATGATCCATCTAGTCAAGTTTGTCTCAAAATGGTCATCAGATTTCAATGAGAAAAAGCGATCAAATGACAATTTCCGGTAAATTTTTAACAGGATGTCCCTGTATCGTTCACCAGGAACATAGGGATTTTGACTACAAAGCTAATATTACCTAAAAGTAGAACCGTATGGTTTTTGCCATAGCTACAACAAGAACAAGGATGCGCCATATCAAATTCGGTTAAAATCGATGCAGTGGTTCTTGAGAAGACATATTACATTATCTATTGCTTTACTGTGGGAGCTTCTGGCAGTGAACAAATCCAAGATGCTCACCAAACCCAACATGTTTGAAAATTGGAAATCACCATACCCAAAAACCTAAACCAAACCAATTTTGGGGGAGAATTTGTTTTCATGAAAATTATGTCATCCGAGATGGGCGTTGAAGCATTTCGTCAATCAGGTTCCCTCAAACAAACTTAGGTCGGCTGTTGCCATAGATGATGTTTCATGAGTGTGGAAGATTTTCTAAGATGGCTGCCAAAACATTTATTCGACTTTCGAAATTGGCAAATTTGAGATGAGAATAGCCAAAAAGTCAAAATATAAAAACGATTTCGGCTTCAACAGCCTGTGCCATTAGCATTTGAATAAAACAAGGCAAATCAATAAATTGATGTCTGCTCCCCGAAGGCATACTCTGCAGAGAAACTGAATGGATAACCCCGAAGGCATATGCTTCAGGGAAAGGTTTGGAACTGTGGCTCAGACAAAGGGAAACGAACATATGGTGGCATGGACGAATTGGTGAATGGATAACCTAAGATGCATTCATGACAAAAGAACAGACAGATGCATGGATGGACTGATCTAGTTTGTATAAATGTCTACCTTCTCTCTAGGATGCACTTAATACATATCAAATTTCATGATCATACATACAAATGCGTGACAATTATTTATAGTAATAAATAAGATGCATGCAGATTTCTATGACAGAAGCGCATCAATTAGTAATGGAAATGAAGAAACATGCAGCCACAGGAATGATTCGGAGGGCCATCATTCTTTTGGTCTGGCGGGATTTGCCCTAATGAATAATTTGTTACGGTGACCATATGTGCAAGTCTTGACACTATGGCACGGATATTTTCAGTGATATTCATTCGACCATGAAAAGTAGGTCAGCATGACATACTTTTGACCTACTTTTCATACTCCACACACCTTCTCCCTAAGATGCATCCACATACCAAGTTTGGTGACTATATGTGAGTCTTGAAACTATGCCCTGGACAAACTTATATATGGTGAACAGATGGACAGACAAACGAACGGACAAACGGACAGACGGACAAAGCGGTGACTATATGCTCCAGCAAAAAAAATTTTGGGGAGCATAAAAATCCAATATGTCTACCAAATACGCTACATTTTGATTGGTCAATGACGGCAATGGTTTTTGACATATCAACTTTCTTTGAACAAACTTTACTGGCCATTAGGCCCTCATCCTATATTCCAAATTTTGGCCTGATCGGTTTAGCGGTTCTGGAGGTCATCCAAGATCGCAGCCGAAGCATTTGGCCAATCACGTTCCTTTGAACAACCTTGGTTCAGCTGGCACCATAGATGAGGTTTCCTAAATTATGAATCTATTCCCCAAGCAGTTTTAGAGATTTTAAAATACATTTCTAAAAATCGGCCAAGAGCCAAGATGGCCACTGTCTAAATGGGCTGATCGGATTGCTTTGAACCAACTCGGATCTCTATGCCCTAACATAGTACCTACATCTAACCCTAGCATCTGGCAAATAAAATGAAATCAGCCCCGATCCAAGATGGTCGCCAAATCGTTTATACTACAACTTCAAGTGGCGAATTTGAAATCAACATACCCACAAAACTATATAAAATCAATTTCAGCTTCAAAATCCACCAAATAAACAAGTGGTTCTAGAGCATGTTATGCTCACCTGTACGATTAGCATTTGAAGCATTTGCATTTAAATAGACACGAATAATTTTTGGAAAATCTAAAATAGGCACCAAAAAAACTCACCAATCAAAATCCTCGTTTGATATTTTGAAGCCACAGGATCGCTCCACCCAAATTTTGTTACAATTGAGTCATTGATTAAGGAGTAGCCCTTTAAATGGTTACAGGAACTTGTCAGAAAATCCAAGATGGGCCACCCCACCCCCACCTCTAAAAATTTACCAATCAAAATTTTGAATAGGAGTTCTAGAGGCGACCAACAGCCAAATTTTGTTAAAACCTGTTAAGCGGAATTAGGAGTTATGTTGAAATCGGGTCATTGTTTAAGGAGCACATTTTTAATGGTTCCAGAAAATCTTCTGAAAATCTAAGTTGATCGCCAACAAATAATCGACCAATCAAAATTCTGATTAGAAGTTCTAGAGCCTAACAGCAAAGGATCCTTTCAGTTAAATTTGTTTAAAATTCACCAAGCGGTTAAGTAGGATGTGTTTTGACAATTTCCAGTAAATTTTTCATAAAAGCTATGATTTTCCTCCAAAATTTTGAATACATGTTCTGGAGGGTATTATGATACGATTCTTCTAGCCAAATTTGGTTAAAATCCACCAAGCGGCTAAGGAGATGCATTTTGACAAGTCCAGTAAATTTCTCAAAATCTAAGATTTTCACCAAAACCATTGAGCAATTATAATTCTGAATAGAGTTTCTGGAGCCTAGCACAATAGAACCCTTTCGGAGAAATTTGGTTGAAATACATCAAGCACTTAAGGGAAGGATGCATTTTGATAATTTCCAGTAAATTTTGCATGCATAAAATCACAGATATTCACCAAAAATTTGACAAACCAAAATTCTGAATAGATGTGCTGCCACCATATGCTTATTCTAGCCTAATTTGATTGAAATCTGTCAAGTGGCTAAGGAGGATATGCGCTTTGACAATTTCCGTTAAATTTTGCATAAAATCTTAACACAAAACATCGACAAATAAAAATTCTGAATAGAAGTTTTGGAGCATACTACCATAGGGTCCTTCCACCTAAATTTGGCTGAAATCTGCCAAGTGGTTAAGGAGATGCGCTTTTGACAATTTCCGGTAAATTGTGCATAAAATCTAAGATTTTCATCCAAAAAAATGACCAATCAAAATTCTGAACATAATTTCTAGAGGCTACTACCCTGGTATCCTTTCAGCTAAATTTGGTTAAGATCTGCCAAGCGGATTAGGAAGAGATACATTTTAAAGCAAAAGTTGACGGACGGCAAGACATGATGGACGGTATCCAATCTGCATAAGCAAATTTGGTCATTCTGGCCAGGTGAGCGAAAAAATCAAACATAGCCACCAAATACACTAAATTTTGATTGGCCCTAGGCAGCCATGGTTTTTTTACGTATCAAGTTCTGTTGAACAATCTTTACTGGCCCTTAGTGCCTAATCCTATCTCCCAAAGTTTGGCCCGATTCATTCAGCGGTTCTGGAGAATTCGATTTCGTGAAAACTAGGTCCTCCAAGATGGTCGCAGAAGCTGATTTCCCCAATCAGCTGTGTCCCTAGATGTTTTAGGAGTTTTGAATCGATCCGGTTTGGAAGATTTTAAAAAATGTTTCTAAAAGTTGGCCACAATTCAAGATGGCCGCTGGCCAAATTGGCCGATCGACTTCGTTTGAACAAACCTGGACCTGTATGCACTAAGGATGCCTCCTGCCAACTGTAATTGAAATCGGCTCAGAAGTCGCTTAAATAAAAGGTTAATGGACGGATGGACACTGTGGATGCCGGACAGACAACGGATGGTTGCCATGAAATAAGCTCACTTGGCCACTCTCACTAATAAAATAAAATATAGTTTGCATATATTCGAATTATTCTGTGGTAAATTTCCCCACGGAAAATCAGTTTCTTCAATTTCGAATCACATAGTGACGTCATCGCATGAATGATTGTTGTGGTATGAGATCATCGCTGGAATGATTGTTGTGGTATGAGATCATCGCATGAAGGACTGTTGTGGTATGACATCATCGCATGAATGATTGTTGTGGTATGATGTCATCAAGTGAATGATTGTTGTGGTATGATGTCATTGCATGAATGATTGTTGTGGTATGATATCATTGCATGAATGATTGTTGTGGTGTGACATTATCGCATGAATGATTGTTGCGGTATGACATCATCGCGTGAATGATTGTTGTAGTATGACATCATCGCATGAATGACTGTTGTGGTATGACGTCATTGCATGAATGATTGTTGTAGTATGACATCATCGCATGAATGACTGTTGTGGTATGACATCATCGCATGAATGACTGTTGTGGTATGACGTCATTGCATGAATGATTGTTGTGGTATGACATAATCGCGTGAATGATTGTTGTAGTATGAGTATGACATCATCGCATGAATGACTGTTGTGGTATGACGCCATTGCATGAATGATTGTTGTGGTATGACATCATCGCATGAATGATTGTTGTTGTATGACGTCATCATGTGAATGATTGTTGTGGTATGACATGATCGCATGAATGACTGTTGTGGTATAACGTCATTGCATGATTGTTGTGGAATGATTATTGTGGTATGACATCATTGCGTGAAGGATTGTTGTGGTATGATGTCATCGCATGAATGATTGTCGCTTAAATAAAAGGTTAATGGACGGATGGACACTGTGGATGCCGGACAGACAACGGATGGTTGCCATGAAATAAGCTCACTTGGCCACTCTCACTAATAAAATAAAATATAGTTTGCATATATTCAAATTATTCTGTGGTAAATTTCCCCACGGAAAATCAGTTTCTTCAATTTCTCATGCGAATCACATAGTGACGTCATCGCATGAATGATTGTTGTGGTATGAGATCGTCGCATGAATGATTGTTGTGGCATGAGATCATCGCTGGAATGATTGTTGTGGTATGAGATCATCGCATGAATGATTGTTGTGGTATGAGATCATCGCATGAATGACTGTTGTGGTATGACATCATCGCATGAATGATTGTTGTGGTATGATGTCATCAAGTGAATGATTGTTGTGGTATGATGTCATTGCATGAATGATTGTTGTGGTATGACCTCATCACGTGAATGATTGTTGTGGTATGACATTATCGCATGAATGATTGTTGCGGTATGACATTATCGCGTGAATGATTGTTGTAGTATGACATCATCGCATGAATGACTGTTGTGGTATGACGTCATTGCATGAATGACTGTTGTAGTATGACATCATCGCATGAATGACTGTTGTGGTATGACGTCATTGCATGAATGACTGTTGTGGTATGACGTCATCACATGAATGACTGTTGTGGTATGACATCATCGTGTGAATGATTGTTGTAGTATGAGTATGACATCATCGCATGAATGACTGTTGTGGTATGACGTCATTGCATGAATGATTGTTGTGGTATGACATCATCGCATGAATGATTGTTGTTGTATGACGTCATCATGTGAATGATTGTTGTGGTATGACATGATCGCATGAATGACTGTTGTGGTATAACGGCATTGCATGAATGATTGTTGTGGAATGATTATTGTGGTATGACATCATTGCGTGAAGGATTGTTGTGGTATGATGTCATCGCATGAATGATTGTTGTGATATGACGTCATTGCATGAATGATTGTTGTGGTATGACATCATAACATGAATATTTTTTAGTATCATTGATAGTTCACACCTCATTCAGACATATTAATGAGATGCAAGACGAATACTAGTATTTGTTAAACTAGAACTTGAATCGGAATTGATGACCTGCTAGCTAACTGTATAAGACTAGTTTCTTCTAATCAGAAACCACATGTGGCGTAATCTGAATCCATGTGGTTGACACGAGATGACTTCATACCATGACTTTTATAACTAGTGTGCGAAGATCCATGACTTTAAGCAAGATTTTAACCCTTACCACTCTGATGTCAATATTCAATCTTTTACTGTGTCAATGGTAAAGAATCTGGTGTACATTTTTCAACAATTTTGATGGACGCTGTTTTGCTGGCATCTTTTAATTTGAAAATGTTAAATTTTGCAATCAGAGTGGTAAGGGTTAATTTATTAAAAAAATTATAAAAACTTAATTTTGGCTTTTTTTTAAATTGAACTCTCGTTCTCGTTTGTGATCTATTTAATTAACAAGTGTTTTAATAAGATATAATAGACTGAAAAGATACCTCAAGGGCCTTAAATTTTCTGAGTTATAAATCACCTCTGTATTGCATACACCATTCTGTCCTTAGACAAACTCGCTAATCCTCTTTGAATTATACACAAGATTTATCTTCTCTGTCAGTTTGCACACAGTTATAATAGGATCATAAATTTGCATAAGGACAGCAAAAAACTGACTTGAGACATCAAACTTGGATGAAAACTAAATGATAACAGTTATGAACAGGTCATCAAGGACTGAGAGAGCTAATATCTATAACTTGGAGAAACTTTGATAAACATAGAAAGGCCATATCGAGCAAATAAGTAGATTTCAGAACTAACATGTATGCCATTATAAAGCTACTGTACAGGAAATGATGTGTGAAAATATGTGCTACAGCAGGGTGCATTATGGTACAGTAAGAGGTCAAGTAGAAGACACATAACAGAGGGAATGACAGGATAGGACAAGTCATGTGATGCTGGATAATGGTACAGTAAGAGGTCAAGTAGAAGACACATAACAGAGGGAATGACAGGATAGGACAAGTCATGTGATGCTGGATAATGGTACAGTAAGAGGTCAAGTAGAAGACACATAACAGAGGGCATGACAGGATAGGACAAGTCATGTGATGCTGGATAATGGTACAGTAAGAGGTCAAGTAGAAGACACATAACAGAGGGCATGACAGGATAGGACAAGTCATGTGATGCTGGATAATGGTACGGTAAGAGGTCAAGAGGTCAAGTAGAAGACACATAACAGAGGGAATGACAGGATAGGACAAGTCATGTGATGCTGGATAATGGTACAGTAAGAGGTCAAGTAGAAGGCACATAGCAGAGGGCATGACAGGATAGGACAAGTCATGTGATGCTGGATAATGGTACGGTAAGAGGTCAAGAGGTCAAGTAGAAGACACATAACAGAGGGAATGACAGGATAGGACAAGTCATATGATGCTGGATAATGGTACAGTAAGAGGTCAAGTAGAAGACACATAACAGAGGGAATGACAGGATAGGACAAGTCATGTGATGCTGGATAATGGTACAGTAAGAGGTCAAGTAGAAGACACATAACAGAGGGAATGACAGGATAGGACAAGTCATATGATGCTGGATAATGGTACAGTAAGAGGTCAAGTAGAAGATACATAGCAGAGGGCAAGACAGGATAGGACAAGTCATGTGATGCTGGATAATGGTACGGTAAGAGGTCAAGTAGAAGACACATAACAGAGGGAATGACAGGATAGGACAAGTCATGTGATGCTGGATAATGGTACGGTAAGAGGTCAAGTAGAAGACACATAACAGAGGGCATGACAGGATAGGACAAGTCATGTGATGCTGGATAATGGTACGGTAAGAGGTCAAGTAGAAGACACATAACAGAGGGCAAGGCAGGATAGGACAAGTCATGTGATGCTGGATAATAGTATGGTCAGAGGTCAAGTAGAAGACACATAGCAGAGGGAATGACAGGATAGGACAAGTCATGTGATGCTGGATAATGGTATACGGTAAGAGGTCAAGTAGAAGACACATAACAGAGGGCATGACAGGATAGGACAAGTCATGTGACGCTGGATAATGGTATGGTAAGAGGTCAAGTAGAAGACACATAGCAGAGGGAATGACAGGATAGGACAATTCATGTGATGCTGGATAATGGTACGGTAAGAGGTCAAGTAGAAGACACATAACAGAGGGAATGACAGGATAGAACAAGTCATGTGACGCTGGTTAATGGTATGGTAAGAGGTCAAGTAGAAGACACATAACAGAGGGAATGACAGGATAGGACAAGTCATGTGATGCTGGATAATGGTACGGTAAGAGGTCAAGTAGAAGACACATAACAGAGGGGCATGAGAGGATATGACAAGTCATGTGACGCTGGATAATGGTACGGTAAGAGGTCAAGTAGAAGACACATAACAGAGGGAATGACAGGATAGGACAAGTCATGTGATGCTGGATAATGGTACGGTAAGCGGTCAAGCAAAAGACACATAACAGAAGGAATGACAGGATAGGACAAGTTATGTGACGCTGGATAATGGTACGGTAAGAGGTCTAGTAGAAGATACATAACAGAGGGCATGACAGGATAGGACAAGTCATGTGATGCTGGATAATGGTACGGTAGGAGGTCAAGTAGAAGACACATAACAGAGGGCAAGACGGGATAGGACAAGTCATGTGATGATGGATAATGGTATGGTAAGAGGACAAGATGTCAAGCAGAAGACACATAACAGAGGGAATGAGAGGATAGGACAAGTCATGTGATGCTGGATAATGGTACGGTAAGAGGTCAAGCAGAAGACACATAACAGAGGGCATGACAGGATAGGACAAGTCATGTGATGCTGGATAATGGTACGGTAAGAGGTCAAGCAGAAGATACATAACAGAGGGAATGACAGGATAGGACAAGTCATGTGATGCTGGATAATGGTACGGTAAGAGGTCAAGCAGAAGACACATAACAGAGGGCAAGACAGGATAGGACAAGTCATGTGATGATGGATAATGGTATGGTAAGAGGTCAAGATGTCAAGCAGAAGACACATAAACGAGGGCATGACAGGATATGACAAGTCATGTGATGCTGGATAATGGTACGGTAAGAGGTCAAGTAGAAGATACATAACAGAGGGGCATGAGAGGATAGGACAAGTCATGTGATGCTGGATAATGGTATGGTAAGAGGTCAAGAGGTCAAGCAGAAGACACATAACAGAGGGAATGAGAGGATAGGACAAGTCATGTGACGCTGGATAATGGTACGGTAAGAGGTCAAGCAGAAGACACATAACAGAGGGAATGACAGGATAGGACAAGTCATGTGATGCTGGATAATGGTATGGTAAGAGGTCAAGAGGTCAAGCAGAAGACACATAACAGAGGGAATGACAGGATAGGACAATTCATGTGATGCTGGATAATGGTACAGTAAGAGGTCAAGCAGAAGACACATAACAGAGGGCAAGACAGGATATGACAAGTCATGTGATGCTGGATAATGGTATGGTAAGAGGTCAAGTAGAAGACACATAACAGAGGGTAAGACAGGATAGAACAAGTCATGTGACCCTGGATAATGGTACGGTAAGAGGTCAAGTAGAAGACACATAACAGAGGGAATGACAGGATAGGACAAGTCATGTGATGATGGATAATGGTACGGTAAGAGGTCAAGTAGAAGACACATAACAGAGGGAATGACAGGATATGACAAGTCATGTGACGCTGGATAATGGTACGGTAAGAGGTCAAGTAGAAGATACATAACAGAGGGAATGACAGGATAGGACAAGTCATGTGATGCTGGATAATGGTACGGTAAGAGGTCAAGAGGTCAAGTAGAAGATATATAACAGAGGGCAAGACAGGATAGGACAAGTCATGTGATGATGGATAATGGTACAGTAAGAGGTCAAGTAGAAGACACATAACAGAGGGCATGACAGGATAGGACAAGTCATGTGATGCTGGATAATGGTACGGTAAGAGGTCAAGAGGTCAAGTAGAAGATACATAACAGAGGGGCATGACAGGATAGAACAAGTCATGTGATGCTGGATTATGGTACGGTAAGAGGGCAAGTAGAAGATACATAACAGAGGGAATGACAGGATAGGACAAGTCATGTGATGATGGATAATGGTATGGTAAGAGGTCAATCAGAAGACACATAACAGAGGGCATGACAGGATAGGAAAAAGTCATGTGATGCTGGATAATGGTACGGTAAGAGGTCAAGTAGAAGACACATAACAGAGGGCAAGACAGGATAGGACAAGTCATGTGATGATGGATAATGGTATGGTAAGAGGTCAAGAGGTCAAGTAGAAGATACATAACAGAGGGAATGACAGGATAGGACAAGTCATGTGATTATGGATAATGGTACGGTAAGAGGTCAAGTAGAAGACACATAACAGAGGGAATGACAGGATAGGACAAGTCATGTGATGCTGGATAATGGTACGGTAAGAGGTCAAGAGGTCAAGTAGAAGATACATAACAGAGGGAATGACAGGATAAGACAAGTCATATGATGCTGGATAATGGTACGGTAAGAGGCCAAGTAGAAGATACATAACAGAGGGCATGACAGGATAGGACAAGTCATATGATGCTGGATAATGGTACGGTAAGAGGCCAAGTAGAAGATACATAACAGAGGGCATGACAGGATAAGACAAGTCATATGATGCTGGATAATGGTACGGTAAGAGGTCAAGTAGAAGACACATAACAGAGGGAATGACAGGATAGGACAAGTCATGTGATAATGGATAATGGTACGGTAAGAGGTCAAGCAGAAGACACATAACAGAGGGAATGACAGGATAGGACAAGTCATGTGATGCTGGATAATGGTACGGTAAGAGGTCAAGTAGAAGATACATAACAGAGGGAATGACAGGATAGGACAAGTCATGTGATGCTGGATAATGGTACGGTAGGAGGTCAAGCAGAAGACACATAACAGAGGGCATGACAGGATAGGACAAGTCATGTGATGCTGGATAATGGTACGGTAGGAGGTCAAGTAGAAGACACATAACAGAGGGCAAGACAGGATAGGACAAGTCATGTGATGATGGATAATGGTATGGTAAGAGGTCAAGATGTCAAGCAGAAGACACATAACAGAGGGAATGAGAGGATAGGACAAGTCATGTGATGCTGGATAATGGTACGGTAAGAGGTCAAGCAGAAGATACATAACAGAGGGAATGACAGGATAGGACAAGTCATGTGATGCTGGATAATGGTACGGTAAGAGGTCAAGCAGAAGATACATAACAGAGGGCAAGACAGGATAGGACAAGTCATGTGATGCTGGATAATGGTACGGTAAGAGGTCAAGCAGAAGACACATAACAGAGGGCAAGACAGGATAGGACAAGTCATGTGATGATGGATAATGGTATGGTAAGAGGTCAAGATGTCAAGCAGAAGACACATAACAGAGGGAATGACAGGATATGACAAGTCAGGTGACGCTGGATAATGGTACGGTAGGAGGTCAAGTAGAAGACACATAACAGAGGGCAAGACGGGATAGGACAAGTCATGTGATGATGGATAATGGTATGGTAAGAGGTCAAGATGTCAAGCAGAAGACACATAACAGAGGGAATGAGAGGATAGGACAAGTCATGTGATGCTGGATAATGGTACGGTAAGAGGTCAAGCAGAAGACACATAACAGAGGGCATGACAGGATAGGACAAGTCATGTGATGCTGGATAATGGTACGGTAAGAGGTCAAGCAGAAGATACATAACAGAGGGAATGACAGGATAGGACAAGTCATGTGATGCTGGATAATGGTACGGTAAGAGGTCAAGCAGAAGACACATAACAGAGGGCAAGACAGGATAGGACAAGTCATGTGATGATGGATAATGGTATGGTAAGAGGTCAAGATGTCAAGCAGAAGACACATAACAGAGGGCATGACAGGATATGACAAGTCATGTGATGCTGGATAATGGTACGGTAAGAGGTCAAGTAGAAGATACATAACAGAGGGGCATGAGAGGATAGGACAAGTCATGTGATGCTGGATAATGGTATGGTAAGAGGTCAAGAGGTCAAGCAGAAGACACATAACAGAGGGAATGAGAGGATAGGACAAGTCATGTGACGCTGGATAATGGTACGGTAAGAGGTCAAGCAGAAGACACATAACAGAGGGAATGACAGGATAGGACAAGTCATGTGATGCTGGATAATGGTATGGTAAGAGGTCAAGAGGTCAAGCAGAAGACACATAACAGAGGGAATGACAGGATAGGACAATTCATGTGATGCTGGATAATGGTACAGTAAGAGGTCAAGCAGAAGATACATAACAGAGGGCATGACAGGATAGGACAAGTCATGTGATGCTGGATAATGGTACGGTAAGAGGTCAAGAGGTCAAGTAGAAGATATATAACAGAGGGCAAGACAGGATAGGACAAGTCATGTGATGATGGATAATGGTACAGTAAGAGGTCAAGTAGAAGACACATAACAGAGGGCATGACAGGATAGGACAAGTCATGTGATGCTGGATAATGGTACGGTAAGAGGTCAAGAGGTCAAGTAGAAGATACATAACAGAGGGGCATGACAGGATAGAACAAGTCATGTGATGCTGGATTATGGTACGGTAAGAGGGCAAGTAGAAGATACATAACAGAGGGAATGACAGGATAGGACAAGTCATGTGATGATGGATAATGGTATGGTAAGAGGTCAATCAGAAGACACATAACAGAGGGCATGACAGGATAGGAAAAAGTCATGTGATGCTGGATAATGGTACGGTAAGAGGTCAAGTAGAAGACACATAACAGAGGGCAAGACAGGATAGGACAAGTCATGTGATGATGGATAATGGTATGGTAAGAGGTCAAGAGGTCAAGTAGAAGATACATAACAGAGGGAATGACAGGATAGGACAAGTCATGTGATTATGGATAATGGTACGGTAAGAGGTCAAGTAGAAGACACATAACAGAGGGAATGACAGGATAGGACAAGTCATGTGATGCTGGATAATGGTACGGTAAGAGGTCAAGAGGTCAAGTAGAAGATACATAACAGAGGGAATGACAGGATAAGACAAGTCATATGATGCTGGATAATGGTACGGTAAGAGGCCAAGTAGAAGATACATAACAGAGGGCATGACAGGATAAGACAAGTCATATGATGCTGGATAATGGTACGGTAAGAGGTCAAGTAGAAGACACATAACAGAGGGAATGACAGGATAGGACAAGTCATGTGATAATGGATAATGGTACGGTAAGAGGTCAAGCAGAAGACACATAACAGAGGGAATGACAGGATAGGACAAGTCATGTGATGCTGGATAATGGTACGGTAAGAGGTCAAGTAGAAGATACATAACAGAGGGAATGACAGGATAGGACAAGTCATGTGATGCTGGATAATGGTACGGTAGGAGGTCAAGCAGAAGACACATAACAGAGGGCATGACAGGATAGGACAAGTCATGTGATGCTGGATAATGGTACGGTAGGAGGTCAAGTAGAAGACACATAACAGAGGGCAAGACAGGATAGGACAAGTCATGTGATGATGGATAATGGTATGGTAAGAGGTCAAGATGTCAAGCAGAAGACACATAACAGAGGGAATGAGAGGATAGGACAAGTCATGTGATGCTGGATAATGGTACGGTAAGAGGTCAAGCAGAAGATACATAACAGAGGGAATGACAGGATAGGACAAGTCATGTGATGCTGGATAATGGTACGGTAAGAGGTCAAGCAGAAGATACATAACAGAGGGCAAGACAGGATAGAACAAGTCATGTGATGCTGGATAATGGTACGGTAAGAGGTCAAGCAGAAGACACATAACAGAGGGCAAGACAGGATAGGACAAGTCATGTGATGATGGATAATGGTATGGTAAGAGGTCAAGATGTCAAGCAGAAGACACATAACAGAGGGAATGACAGGATATGACAAGTCAGGTGACGCTGGATAATGGTACGGTAAGAGGTCAAGTAGAAGATACATAACAGAGGGGCATGAGAGGATAGGACAAGTCATGTGATGCTGGATAATGGTATGGTAAGAGGTCAAGAGGTCAAGCAGAAGACACATAACAGAGGGAATGACAGGATCAGGCAAGTCATGTGATGATGGATAATGGTACGGTAAGAGGTCATGCAGAAGACACATAACAGATGGCATGACAGGATAGGACAAGTCATGTGATGCTGGATAATGGTACGGTAAGAGGTCAAGTAGAAGACACATAACAGAGGGAATGACAGGATAGGACAAGTCATGTGATGCTGGATAATGGTACGGTAAGAGGTCAAGAGGTCAAGTAGAAGATACATAACAGAGGGAATGAGAGGATAGGACAAGTCATGTGACGCTGGATAATGGTACGGTAAGAGGTCAAGCAGAAGATACATAGCAGAGGGCATAACAGGATAGGACAAGTCATGTGATGCTGGATAATGGTACGGTAAGAGGTCAAGTAGAAGACACATAGCAGAGGGGCAATGACAGGATAGGACAAGTCATGTGATGCTGGATAATGGTACGGTAAGAGGTCAAGCAGAAGATACATAACAGAGGGGCATGAGAGGATATGACAAGTCATGTGATGCTGGATAATGGTACGGCAAGAGGTCAAGTAGAAGATACATACACGAGGGCATGACAGTAGGGCTGTGCGGTATCCCGGTATTGGAATCGTCACCGGTTTTGTAGATGTGATGTTTCGAAAACCGGTGTCATCCTATAACCGTAAAACCGCATATTTATGAAAAAACAGTCTCGGCAATATATCTTTTTAAATAGTATGTTTGTATTTAGGGCTGCGCGATATACCGATACCATATTTAAAACCGATATCCTGCACTGACGGTTTCATAACTGATTATAAAAAATAAATATCGAAAAACCGAATATGAACATATTTTCGGTTTTTCATATCAGGATTGTTAAAAATAAAAGATACTAACGAGCATGAAAAGCGTAATGAATACCAATGGCCATACTTTCCATTAAGCTACGTTCGGGGCAACTAATAATTGAACGTGGCCCCAATTGCGCATATTGTGTAACTCCATGTAACTCACTGTACGCCGAGAGAAATCAAGCCAGATAAATTTGCAATATAAAACACAATACTAACGCGGGAATTTGTCATTGAAATTTGTATTGGGGAAAACATTTCTAAACAACGGCATCCATTTTATTTACGTTACCGGCTAATTAACATAATGCAAAGTCTAAATCGCCCGAATGCATACAAATCTCACCAATAAATATAATGCTGAATACATTTTGCTGATTAGGATATAATTTTAAATAAAATTATTACTCAAACCGTTTTTAAAACGTTATCTTCTATACACAATATCATATTAACTTATGAAATTCGCATTAGCAATATTACAGTTAATATTTTCTTCAAGGCATGATTTCGTCCTTGGGCCGAATTGAAAATGAAAGAAAGATAATTACATCATAATTAATTACAATCACGTGATTTACGTCTTTTCGCAACCTGTTTTGCTGATTTATGATTAATTTTGACAAAATAAACGATGTTTATTTAACTGTGCGTAATATTTAGGCGGTCTAATTAATAATTTCACTCCCGCGATGATGAATATTATAAGGTATATTAAGCTTTGAAGGCGTAAAACATTACGAATGTATCAGGGCGTGAAAATACGTTCTGTTTTCGTGCTATTTTTTATCATTTACATTTTTTGTTTCATGTCCATAAAACCGATATTCGGTTAGTACCGATATGAAAAGTCATATCGAAACCGATAGGGCTGTAAGCCAAATGACGCAGCCCTATTTGCATTGCATAAAATTGAATCCATATGGCTAATTATTATATAAAATCTGCTAAATAAACCGGGGAAGAGGGTTCTTTCTCATTTGTACATCGTGAGAATGTTGCTAGATCGTATTGCTACGTACGTTCAGAAATTGTAATCTGCTAGCGCTTTATTAACTTATATGATAAGTGCTTGAAAGCGTATCATAAGCGATCTAGTGTTTCTGATATCTATGTCTATTATGAATTCTGAATGCAGATCGGGGACTCTAAACCTGGAAGTGATCTAACCTGCCAACTTACGTAAGTTGAGATCGAATTTGTCTAATCACTCGAGCGATCAATAATTTCTCGCGAACAATCATGAGCTGCCTCAACGTATGTTAGACGACAAAATTAATACTCGACGCAGGTCGATATACATTATTAGTGCCAGAAAACAACTTTTACTGCTTACACAGTTTTTCGTTCCAAATCGTGCTTATAAATCAATATTAAAATGCCTCCGATTTCCTTTTTCGCGGTAAATGTATGATAGTAAATGGTCTAATACGGCTGAGTTTGATTATACGTATCTGATTAATTGGACCAATAAATTTGATTTACGACACATGTGTACGCGTATATGATTTGTACCACGTGACCGTATTACGACGACGTATGTACATGTAACTAGATTTCACCTAAGCGTGTGTAAATGTAGGCTATCGGGATTCAGGAACTAGTCTCTGTATACATTTGCATAACGCTTTTCATCTGACTGGTCTCCGAAATGGAGTCTGTGTAACAGTCTAATTAGGTCCACAATCTTTCAGAATTTATCACCGACTCGTCGTTTCCAAGACGTGAAATGACTAATTATCGAGTAGTATTTTAACTCTTAGAACATGGAGGCTATGTCATGGTGCTATTAAGCCAGGTACAGGAAATTCTGTGTGGAGTTATATTTTATTGATTTTAACCAGCATAAATTAAAATGTTAAAAATAATTTTGACCAGCTGAATCATATGAAATCAAGCGTGACAATTCTAAGAGTATAGTGGATAGAAGACAATAGCCCAATTAATAGGCAGGACAATTAAAGCGATCCAACCTGCAGTGTGGACATAATAAATTACAGTATTCCAAGACATGTATATGCTCAACTTTTATATATAATAACATACTTATGAAAATACATGTTTATAATCTGATAACCATTTTCATTCTAAATCCTCACAAACATTATTTCAAGACATTGGCATAAGAAACCTGCATATTATTTCGGAAATAATTTGACTGAAAGTTGTTGCTGCCTCAAGCAGAAACAACTCTCACTTGATTATTTTCCAAATAGTCATCAGGATTTTCTGAATTTGTCAAAGTAAAATACTGTCAACACGCATACAGAATGAGTGGTTAATTATATTTATTTTATAGAATCGCATAAATCCTGTATTGACAAAAAGTACTATTGGCAAAAAAAACACCACAGACCTTGCGGGTTGGTCTGTTGTATTATTAACCACTATAAAACATATTTACCGTTCAATCACTACTTGCTAAATCAATTTATCTGCATTTAGCTAACAGAATAAAATTTTTATGCTCGCTTACTTTCCTCCCCATGCCTATTCCTATTAAAATATACCCTCAACCAGGCTACTGGCTGAGTACCCCTCCTGCTATAGACTGGCACCAGTCTGCACTCACTCCCTAGTGACACCCGTCACTATGCACGCCTGCGCATGTGCATTGGAGCCCAAATAGAAAACAGATTCATTTTTCTAAATTTAAGTGCCAAATATTACAAAAAGATTCTCAAATCATTCACACAGCTGAGGCCGGGTCGTAGTAATTGAATGGTAAGTATGTTTTATAGTGGTTAATAAAACAACAACCATTCAATCACTACTTGCTAAACCCGTAGATTTGGTCAGTGCCCCACTTAAATCAATGGTGGGTGGAGATTTGAGAATTTATAAACAAGGATAAAAATTAAACAAATCTTATCCAAATGTTAACAACATAACATAATAGTGCATCTTAATCAATCACACCGTGATTAACAAACAAGGACAATTTTAAACTTAAAGAAATAAATAAAAACCAAAGAAAACTCTCACCATTACACGCAGACGCACAGTCTTAACGAAAATGATGGGATGTGCTTGTTAAATGGTCTTCGGCTTTTTTAGTTAAAATCATAATATAATGGGATATAAAACCAAACCGTCCCCGGATACGATAAGTCTGTCCTTTTCGGCTGAAAGAGCATGAATTTCTGAGCGTCTTCTAGCAGAAGCAGATGCAACGAGAAAAACAGACTTAAGAGTTAAAAGTTTAAGATTAATAGAAACCAAAGGTTCAAAATGGCGACCTGCTAACACGTGAAGAACCAAAGCCAAATTCCAGGAAGGCAAAGGCTTAGCTACTGGAGGCCGAATATTGCCCATTCCTCTGATAAAACCATTAATAATCTTCGTGTCCTTAACGTCAGAATTTAAGACACGGAAGAGAAGATGCTAAAGAAAATCTATAGCCCCTAACAGTGTTAGCAGATAACTGTAAAGAATCAAAGAGATACGATAAAAAATCTAACACCTGGGGAATAGAAGCAGAATCGGGCACAGGATCATGAACTGCACACCATTCTCTAAAAATTTCAAGTCGACCCTTGTAAACTCATCGGGTTGACTCCCTCCTGGCAGAATCAATAATTTCCTGAGATCTAGAAGAAACTTTGACCTCAGGGACTTGATGCCAATTAATTGACTAATTGATTCCAAACACACAGACTGAAGATTTCTGGATTTGGATAAAGACACTTTCCCCTTATTTGAGAAAGAAGATCTGGGGAGACTGGAAGAAGGCGAGGGAAGTCTACCAGGAGATCGAGAAGATCCACAAACCAGATCCGTTTGGGACAAAAGGCGGCTATCAGAAGAATTTCACAGAACTGGTCCCTGACCTTCAAAACCAAGGAATTCAGGATCGTTGGAGGGAACGCATAAGCGACCATTCCTGTCCAGGACTGAGACAGGGCATCCACCACCACCAGCGCCTCACTGTCCGGAAAAGGAGACATGAAAGAGGAGATCTGGGCATTTAGACAAGTCGCAAACAGGTCTACATGGGGACGATCCATGAGCTTGAAAATCACTCTGGCAACTGACCTCTTTAACTGTCACTCTGTGTGGCCGAATTTGCTGGGGCGTGACAGCTGGGCCGCAAGAAGATTCACTGCCTGGGACATGAGAGGATACTAGAAAAGTCTGATTCTTGCGGCACCACAAGAGGAGGTTCCAAACCTCCACACAAAGGAGAGAGGATCTCGTTCCCCCCCTGTTTGTTGATGTAGGAGACTACCGTCGAATTGTGATTTTGGACCCTATTAAGCGATCCGACCAAGCCAGGAGAGCCTTCCTGACAGCCCACAACTCCAGAATATTGATGTGAGCTGTCGACTCCTACAGAGACCAAAGGCCTGAGACCGACAGGGAATCCCAGACCCTTCCCCATCCCTCCTGGGAAGCGTCTGTAAAAATATTCACCTGAGGGGGGACTTCATGAGAGGGACACACCTCAGAAGCAGAGAACGGTCCTTCCAAAATTCTAGATGACGGATTAAGCGATCTCTTATGGGAATCTGAAGATAAATGGAGTGGATTGCCTGCTTCCAAAGCGACATTAGATACATCTGAAAGGGTCTTCTCATCAGCGCCGCCCAAGGAATGACATTCTCTACGCTGACCATCAAGCCTATCACTCTCCAGAAGAATCTTGCTCTGACCGAGGGAACAGTTGACAGAATGTCCATAGCTACTAAATTGCTTCTACTCTTCGATCCGATGGGAAGACTAAGCCCTAAGCCAGATCGAAAGCAACACCTAGGTGCGTGAAGACTTGAGGGAGCTAGGCTTGATTTCTCTAGATTTAACATCCAACCTAGTCTGCATACCAGACTACAGACCTCTGCAATGACCCTTGAAAGAATTGAGGAACAATTTGCTTTTATTAACCAATCGTCCATATAAACGTGAAGATGGATAGAACGACGCTGCAGGATTCCTGCCATGGCTGAAACTAGACGAGTGAAGAGGAAGGGGGCCGTGACCAGGCCGAAGGGCATGGCTCAGAACTGCCATACCCAATCCCTGTAGGCGAACCTCATGAACTTTCAGAAAGATGGGTGGATAAGGACATGGAAGTAGGCGTCCTTGAGATCTATGGAGGAAGTCCACATGCCTGGATCTAGACTGGCGATGATCTGGGAGATGGTCTCCATTTTGAACTTTGGTTAAGATAAGGAGGTTCAACTTCTTTAGATTGATGATAGGACGCCAACCTCCAGTCTTTTTTGGAACTATGGGTCTACACTCCAAAGGGGAACCTCTTCTATGGCCTTCTTGACGATCCAACTCCTCCTCCAGGGCAGTCAACTTCTCCAGATTGGAAGGAACTGGAGTCCACTTGGTGATAGGAGAAAGAGGAGGATGACGGATCCAAGAAGGTGCATAACCCCAGCGAATCTGATCTACTAGACAGGAGTCCTGGACGAGGGACTGCCACATCTCCCAGAACAGAGACAGGCGCTCTCCAACTGGCAAGCTGGGTAGAAGGCACTGGACCGAGGGATCCAAAGGCACATGAAGAGGAAGGGGAGAGATTAAAATGGGACAAAAGGCTTGACCTACCCCGGCGAAGGCCACACCCTCAAACTCTCTTAGATTGAAAACCTCTGTAGGATGACCTACCTCTAGACCTTGAACTAGGTCTGTAAAAATAAGTCTGCCCCCCCCCCCCCTCTCGCTCTAAGAGCAGGGGTTGTCTAACCTGGGACCTAGAGCGGTGGCATGAAATAGAATCAAAACAATCCTCCGCTGAGGATCGCTCTTGGGAGACAGAAGACGATCTGTTGGAATTAGTAATTATCATATAAGGATAAGCACCAAATTCATCAGGTCTGAGACTCTTCCTCCTAGGGGAGGAATTGGGACTTATAACCGAGGAAAAATCTCTCTTCACAGTAGGTTTAGAAAGAGAAATCTGAACCTGAAGATCTCTAGAGGCTCTCAAACATTCAGACTCAGACTGAATAAGATTAGCAGAGGGCTGGCCAAAAATATCCTGGCCAAAAGGAGGAGCTGAAATAAGACTACTCTTAAGCTGATCGGAGATATTCGCATCAGCAAGCCTCCTAGATCTTTTCTTTGAAGTAATAAAACCTAGAGATCTGCAAACGGAGTTAAGGGAACCTCTAGATATATCTGCCAAAGAACGATAAACCTCAACAGGGACCTGTTCACCTATCTCTTGAGCCTTGAGAACAGCTTCTGAGAGCAACGCAAGAAAATTGGATGACTTAAGTTGGGATCTGCACACAAACTCCCACTTAACAAGATCAGAAGCAGGCTCAACCTTAGAAGAATTTTTAATATGAGAAGAAGGAACTTCCCAGGAAGGACCAGAGAGAGCTTGAGTCATGGCGACTCGCAAGAAATCGTCTTTTGGAATCTGAACGGGAGCATCATACTTAAAGAGAAAATTCCTTACTATTGACATCATTCACAAAGAAATCCAACATATCAATGATCAAATTGTCAATTGGAAGAACCTGAGGAGAAAAGGAAGAGGAATCAGAAGAAGAAAGAGCCGACCCAAAAGGAGGGTCTATAGAAAACTCGTCCTTAAGAGGAAAAGATAGAGTAGAAGAAATCCACCTGTGAGCCAAGGACCAGTTATCCGAAGAGGCCCTGACTGGACAAAACCTCTTCAGATCCTTAGACCTGACCGATTTGGGGATTGCGGCTAAAGAAGGGTTAGGAGAGGAAGAAGGAAGATGATGAGAAGAGTCACCAGAGGCCATAGAATCAACAGTTCTAGAGGAAAGAGGAGAGCAAGGCCTTCTGGAAGCTTGAAGAGAAGAAGCCTGTAAAGAATCAGAAAAGGCAGAAGAATGATCAGAAGGAAAGTGATCAGACAACATTCTGATCAGAGGAAATGGGAAAATGATTCAGACCACTAGCAGAAAGCCTCGAGAGAATAGAGAAACGAGCTGACACGAAAGAGCGATCGAGGAACGAATCCCTAACCACCGAAAATAATGAGAAATTCAGACCCGAATCAACGATTTGAAACTCAAGCTCTGGGGAGAGAACGACAGAAACAATCGGATCAAGATGATCAAAAGAAGAGGAAGAAGGAGGAAGAGAGGAGTTAACAAGGACAGGAGAAGATGAAGAGGAAAGAGCAGGAATACGGGAAAAGCCCGGAGGAGGAACAGAGGATGACTGAAAAAGAGGAAGGAGAAACATGACTAGAAGAAAAATCTTTCGCCGAAAGAGAAGGGCAGAAGATGAAGGAAGAGACCTATAACCTTGAACCTGAGAATGAGAATGAGGAAGCCTCACTCCAGAAGAACTCAATACCGCATCACGAAAGGAGGGAGCAAACGAACCGGAAGACGCATCAATATTAACAACTTGAGAGGAAGAACCAAAATCCTGAACTAAATGATCACTAGAAAAATAAGTCAGAAAACTCACCCAGTCCTTCCAGCTAAGTTTGCTTGATATTGACAAACTGGTGCATGAGGATACGGTCCTTCCAGCTAAGTTTGATTGATATTGACAAACTGGTGCATAAGGATATGTTCCTTCCAGCTAAGTTTGCTTGATATTGACAAAGTGGTGCATAAGGATACAGTCCTTCCAGCTAAGTTTGCTTGATATTGACAAACTGGTGCATAAGGACATGGTCCTTCCAGCTAAATTTGCTTGATATTGACAAACTGGTGCCGAAGGATATGATCCTTCTAGCTAAGTTTGCTTGATATTGACAAACTGGTGCATGAGGACGTTTTACTCATTTCCAATAAATTTGCAAAAAATCCAAGATGGTTGCCGTAATAAATGAGCAATCAGATGTCTGAATAGAAGTTCAGAAGCTAAGATTAAAATTGGTCATGCGGTTAATAAATTTGAATTTTTGAAATGAGCTTTATCTAAAGTTTAATATCCTAATTAACTACTTAGGGGGTACAATAAATTTGTTATGAAATGGAAAGAAGTCTGCTATTCTCTACAACCTACATGATGCTCGTTTGCTCTGTGGTCTGTGCGGAGTGACAGTGACGACACATTTTGTTTGTGGTGCCTAGATGAAGTCATGTTCTGTTGCTGGTAATCATAGTGGGATTGCACCATGCTGCTTCCTATGATCAATAATCACACAATCACTCACTTAGTGCTCAATACTGCTTCCCAATGGCAACAGAATAAATATTTTTTCTTAATGAATGTCTATTTATGTCGAAATTGTTTTGAAAAATTACCTCTGAAATGTCGTACTCGGTTATCACGACAGACATTCCAGCACTAAACTGTCAAAAATAGTGATCTCATTCACATTTCTCAAGACCACTACACCAGCCAGTTTTGGCAGGCTTGACCATTACAAGTGGACATTCACACAAGAATGCTTTTATTTTATTTTCAAGCATTTTGCTGTGAATACGCTCCTTTAACCCTTTAATGGTCATACCGGCCAAAACCGGCCTCTGTTATGGTCTTGTGGAATGTCCATTTACAGGTCAAGAGAAATAATTGTTGAAAATTTACCACTGGAATGACTGGCTCGATAACCGAGCCAAACATTCCAGTGAAAAATTTAAAAAAATTGTATTCTCTCAGCCTGTAAATGGATATTCAATTAAAAATATTTAAATTAAAAACACCTGTGATGTTACAAGCTTCGTACATACCGGTAACACAAGTTATCTACGATTCAAATAACACCTGTGATGTTACAAGCTTCATACATAACACAACTTATCCACGATTCAAATAACACCTGTGATGTTATCCTCTACAATCCTGACTTACTGTGAGATTATTACAGCACTTATCCGCTACAATCCTGACTTAATGTGAGATTATTACAGCACTTATCCGCTACAATCATGACTTACTGTGAGATTATTACAGCACTTATCCTCTACAATCCTGACTTACTGTGAGATTATTCCAGCACTTATCCACTACAATCCTGACTTACTCTGAGATTATTACAGCACTTATCCGCTACAATCCTGACTTACTGTGAGATTATTACAGCACTTATCCGCTACAATCCTGACTTAATGTGAGATTATTACAGCACTTATCCGCTACAATCCTGACTAACTCTGAGATTATTAAAGCACTTATCCGCTACAATCCTAACACCATATTAACAGCCGGCCGAAATCGGTGCACAGGAGTGTCATAATATGACATCGAAAACAAGCTGGCCACGATTGCACAAAAATGGCTACTCATATATGAACTGATATCTGACATGTCTGCTAAAGCCAGTGTCTACTCGGCGTATAAAGCCACAGTATTTACTCAGCACATAAAGCCAGAGTATCCACTCAGCATATAAAGCCAGAGTACCTACTTAGCATATAAAGCCAGTGTCGAGGGTATACCAATCAAATACCCTTGAACAAACTTGTTGCCCGAGCTAATATTTAATGAGGTTTGAATCAATCCCCCAAGCAGATTCCAGAGATCTTTAAAGACATTTCTAAAAATTGGTCAAAATCCTAGACGACCACTGGCCAAATTGGCCGATCAGCTCCCTTTTAAACTTGGGATCCCTATAGGATACTTCCTGCCATACATAATTGAAATTGGCCGAGTCATTCTCAAAAAGAAGACATTAAAAATTTCCTATTGCTTTAACTAGCATGGGAGCTTATGGCGGGAAAATATCCAGGATGGCTGCCAAACCATTTATCCAACAGTTTCGAAAATGGCAAATCCGAAATCAGAACATCCAAAAACCTACATAACTCCAATTTTGACTTCATCAGATAAAAAAATCCAAATGTGGCCGCCAAACACGCTACATTTTGATTGGCCCATGGCAGCCATGTTTTTGGACATATCAACTTCCTTTGAACAAACTTTAATGGCCCTTGGTCCACAATCATATATCCCAAATTTCGATCCGATCCATTCAGCGTTTCTGAAGAAGTAATTTTCACAAAAACTAGGTCATCCAAGATGGCTATCGAACCATTTGGCCAATCAACTTCCCTTGAACAAACTTGGTTCAGCTGTTGCCCTAGATGATGGTTCATGAGTATTGAATTGATTCCGGAAACGGTTTCGGAGAAAATTTTTTTTAGACATTTATTCTAAAAATCAGCGAAATTCCACTATTGCCCCAATCCAAATTGGTTGATCGGCTTTCTTTGAACAAACTTGGATTTCTATGTCCTAAGGATGCTTCCTGCCAAATATAATTGAAATCAGGCCAGTGGTTCTTGAGAAATCGTTTAAAGAAAGAAGTTTACGGATGGACGGTCGGTACAGCATAAGCTGACATTCTGGCCAGGTGAGTACAATAATTTAGTTAATGTAACCTAATCTCTACTCATTCCACAAGTTCCTGAATTGCTAATTCCTAAAGTCAGCCGTCAGGTAAAATATAAAAAGCCACATGACATCACTAATAAACGCTTCAGATCAAAGGTATACATGACCCACTTATTAACCCTTTAACCCTCATATCAGCCAAAAACGGCATCTTGAGAAATGTTCATTTGCAGACCAACAGAAGACTATTTTTGAATATTTACCACTGGAATGACTGGCTCAATAAGCAAGCCAGTCATTCCAGTGGGAAATCTTCAAAAATATTCTTTCCTTGGTTTGCAAATTTACATTTTCTATGAGAAAATTAAAATTTTCTTGAACAAATTCAAGGGTTAAATGGTTAAAAGCAGATTATAATAAGAACAGCAGCCAATATAACTTAATATAACAATATAGTCACTCACAATCTTTGACAAACTTCTACCAGATTGTGCACAACATTCTCTTTCTCTACCCAATAAAAACCGTATTATGGATGCTTACACAAGAGCCTGATGAGATTGTGTAGTTGTGATATTACTCCACAAACCAGTTCATACCTGAGTGTGGTTATTTTTAGATTCAGTCCACCCCACCCTCTCTGTACCTGTCACTTCTGGCCTGACATGTCAGTGAGGGAGGGGGTGAAATCGGGTGATTGTATAAATGTATCTCAATGAAATCTCTTCAGGACATAAAAACATCAATAATAAGCAGGCTATTAAGTCCATAACAGATATGCAACTAGCCAACTTTAAATGAGGCACACTTTGCTTAAATTAAATACATATCTATACATGCTATATTTGGTTAACCTGACAATACATTCCCCAGTGAACATCAATTACATATATGTCACTTTTTGACAGGCATAAAAAGGTCCATATTTTGATAAAGTACAACATTTGAAACCTCTCTTCTTTTCTTGCACAAACGCACACTTGTAAGAAACATGAAAAACCAGTCAGGCATGCTTTAACTGTAATTCTTCTTGGGGCTATTAAAAGTAAGGTCAACATTAAAATGAGGTCAGTTTGAAGATAGGATTGTAAGAGTGTGGGTAAAAGACTGCTTTTCACTTCTTCTGGACTGGACCACCTGTATATATTAGAAGATTATTTAATATTTCAACTGAAAAATTGCACAAAATTTCCAAGCTAAGATCTTTAAGCTAATTTTTTTCAAATAACAGGATTAAGTCTTACTTAAAGAGCCACATTAACACCAAAATGTTTGAAAATAAAATCATTAATATGATGCTTTCATCCTATAAATTAATATAAATTTTGAGTTTTGAAGTTAAATTATGAACTCAATTTAAGATCTATTTAACTTCATTACATTGAGGTATAGAATTTAAGGCCCTAAAAGTAAACAATTTTAATGATTTAAGTGAATGTGGGTCAGTAACCCTTTCATGTCCACAGTCCTGATACAATCATTAACCCTTTCATCTCCACAGTCCTGACACAATCATTAACCATTTCATCTCCACAGTCCTGATACAATCATTAACCCTTTCATCTCCACAGTTCTGAGTCAATTAACCCTTTCATCTACACTGTTCTGATACCAGCATTAACCCTTTCATCTCCACAGTCCTGATACAATAATTAACCCGTTCATCTCCACAGTTCTGATACAATCATTAACCTTTTCATCTCAAGAGTCCTGATACTATCATTAACCCTTTCATCTTCACAATCGACTTCTTTTGAACAAACTCCTCTATGCACTAAGGATGCTTCATGCCAAATATAATTGAAATTATCCCAGTGGCTCTTGAGAACTCGTTTAAAGATAAAGTTGACGGACGGCCAGATGCTGGACAGATGACGGATGGTCGACATGGCATAAGCTCACTTGGCCATTCTGGCCAGGTGAGCTAATAAATAAGCAAAGAAGAAACAGTCCGAGAGGAAAATTCCATATAAAGAAAGAACTACACTGCTTCACAAAGAGCTCTTGGGAAAGAACAAAAGACAAGAAGAAAAGAAAGGATAGAATACGAAACAATGGGAACACCAGACGAAGATAAACCAAACAATGGAAACAGCAAACTCGAAGAAAAAGAAGAAATACCAAGGGACTGAAATAATGACAAAGAGGAGGAAGAGAAAACATAACTGTACACGGAAGTAGACTGGGGACCTGAAAAGAAAAGGGAGGATCCAAACAGGAAGAGCCTACATCAGAAGGGAGATAAAAAATGGAAAGGGAGACTACAGAACCGGAAATGGAAATAGAATCCTGATGATACAAACCAAATGTAACATCTAATAAAAGACCAGTTCTGGTCACAGTCGTCCCCCGAGCAGGGATTTTTACTACAACACCACCCCCCCCCCCCCGTGTGTCTGGACACACTTTGCTATGTAATCCCTACCAAGGTCTTGACATTCCAAATTTGAAATGAATCCATTCAAGCTAACTGAAGTTATCAAGCGGAAACCACATATTTTTTTATTTTTCAAGAAATAAAGAGGGATGACTCCGGTGGGTTTGAACACATTTCGCCGATATGCCATCCCCACCGAGGTCTTATCATGAGTTGACATTCCAAATTTGAAATGAATCCATTCAAGCTAACTGAAGTTATCGAGCGGAAACCACATATTTCACAATTTTTCAACAAATCAAAGGGGATAACTTTGGTGGGTCTGGGCAGATTTCTTTAATATGCAATTAGCCACCGAGGTGTTGTCATAAGTTGACATTCCAAATTTGGAGTGAATCCATTCAACATAACCCCAACAGACCGCACCCCCCCCCCCCCTTTAGTGGGTAGAGGATAGAGGCTAGAGATTTCTAAATACCTCAGAGGGACTGAATACCTCTTCCTGCTCCTAGAAAAAACATCTTCCGAAAAAAGAGCTAGAAGGATAGCTGATTTAAACTGTGCCTTACATACAGATTCCCAACTAAAAAGATCTGCAGAAGATTCAACCGTGGCAAAATTCTTCAGATTGGAAATAAACTGAAAGAACATTAGAACAAGAAAAAACTGGGCAGACGAGAAAAAACTCATCCTGAAGAAAAAGAGAGAGCCAAGAAGGAATCCAATAAAGAAACGAGGACCAATAGTCCGAGCAACCCCGGAAGGGAAAAAAACCTCAGGTTAGTACCTCGACTGATCCAAGAATAGAATCTAGAGACAATAGAAAAAAACAATGGAAATAGATAAGCGACTGAACGAGGAATCCCAGATTACAAAAACAAAGAGAACACTAAACCAAAGACACCAAATAGAAAACTAATTACTGAGAATGAAAAATTCGAAAAAATTAGATCTAGATGAACAAAGATGAAGAAAAAAATAGAACGATAAGAGAGAAGAAAAGAATTAAAAGGAACAGATTAGAAAAAAGGAGAAGAAAGAAATGTGATACGCAGAGTAAGAATAGGATAAACTGAAAAAGGAAAATGAGAAACCCGGCGAAGAAGAAAAGCCGAAGAATGAAAGACAGAATGCTAGAACAAGAAAAGAGACACGAAAGGACTTACCGAGAAGAGGAAGAGAGAGATATGAAGCCATGCATTAAAGAGCGGAGGACAAATCATCCGAATAGGCACTAATAGGGAAAACTTCCTCAGATCCCTGATCTCGGCTGACCCAGGAATAGAAAGACTAGTGGAAACAGAAGAGCGATAGAATGAAGACACAAAAAACAGACTAAACCAGAGACAATGAATAGAAAACTAGATATTGAGAAAGAAAAAACAGATACAATAGGATATAGATGACCACAGTGAAGAAAATAAAGAATAAAAAAAAGGAAAGAATTGGAAGAAAGAGGTGAAAAAGATAAGATGAAAAGAAGGGAAACCTAATACATAAAAACAAGACTATTATAAACAGAAACACGAAAAGAGAAAGGAAAGCAAAACTAGAGATTCTAACAACCATAGAATAAAAAAGAAAAGAGAAAGAATAGCGCAAAGCAAATTGAGTCAGAGCTAAGGAAATATTATTAGAAGAAGAATCTGAATGATCAGGCAATTCATAACCTTAAGCTCTAAAATAACTCCCGGAAAGAGAGCCAGTAAAAGCTGATAAACTGGAAACGGAATTAGGTATTTATCCAGAACTAACAGACCCAGACAACACCTCTCAAACCGGAAGTGAAAGCACCACTACCGGAAATAGATAAAACAAAAATGGAACCGGAAACAGTAGTTGGAAGTTAAGCCGGATTTAACAGACCCGGAAATGAACTTCTCATACCAGAAGTAGAAGCACTAGTACCGGAAACAGATGCAACGAAACCGGAACCGGAAGCGGAAGTATGATGCTAGGCAGGATCTAACAGACCCGGAAAAGCACCCCTCCTACCGGAAGTAGATACATACTCGGAAAGGAAAAAACTGGAAACGGAAAATGAAGACAGAAGCTTTGACTGGAACTAACAAACACGGAAAGCACCTCTCAAATTTGTAGCATTTTCTCAACACCACTACAATAACTGAAGTGAAATAACCGTAACCAGAAATAAATAACGGATGTTTGACCGGATCTAACAGACCCTGACAAGCACCTCTCATACCGGAAGCAGAAACACTACTACTACCAGAAGAAAATGGGCAAAACCGGAACCGGAAGTGATAGCATATGATAGGCCAGATCGAACAGATCCGTAAAATCGTCTCTCCTAGCGGAAGCAGATACACTACTACCAGAAACGGAAGAGGAACCGGAACCGGAATTTGAAAACAGAAGCTTGGCCAGATCAGACAGATCCAGAAAATAATGTCTCCTACCGGAAGCAGACACACTACCACCGGAAACGGAAGCTGAAGCGGAACCAGAAATTGATAATAGATGATTAACAGGATCTAACAGACCTGGAAAATCATCACTCCTACCGGAAGCAGATACACTACTACTGGAAGAGAAGAGGAACCGGATATAGAAAAACAGATGATTAGCAGGATCTAACAGACCTGGAAAATCATCTCTCCAACCGGAAGCAGATACACTACTACCAGAAGAAAAGCAGAACCGGATATTGAAAACAGATGATAAGCAAGGTCTAACAGAAAATCAACTCTCCAACCAGAAGCAGAACACCTACTACCGGACAAGGAAGAAGAAAGACAGTAACCAGAAATGAATAACTGATGCTAGGCCAGATCTATCAGATCCGAAAAAAATAATCTCTCCTAGCGGAAGCAGAAACACTACTACCGGAAATGGAGTGGAACCGGAACCAGAAAATGATAGCAGATGCTTAGCAAGATCTAACAGACCCTGAAATCATCTCCCCTACCGGAAACAGATACACTACTACCGGGAACGGAAGTGGAAAAGAACCGGAACCGGAAATAGATAACTGATGCGTCGTCAGATCTAACAGACCCGGAAAAGCATCTCTCATACCAGAAGTTACTACCGGAAACGGATGTAAAAATAAGTGGAGAAATAAAATGAAAACAGCCAGATGAAAAAGAGTGAGACTCCAGCCAAGCCAAAACAATCACAGAGCTCATATCCGGATGCCCAGTCAAACCAGCAGCAATACTGGATTTAGAACCCACTTGCCCGGACAAGCCAGGAGCAATAACGGGAGCGGACATATCATTTCATCTCTCGTACCGGAAGCAGATACACTACTACCGGGAACAGAAGTGGAAAAAACCGGAACCGGAAATAGATAACTGATGCAAGGTCGGATCTAACAGACCCGGAAAAGCACCTCTCATACCGGAAGTTACTACCGGAAACAGATGTAAAAATAAGTGGAGAAATAAAATGAAAACAGCCAGATGAAAAAGAGAATGAGACTCTGAATGTCCAGCCAAGCCAAAACAATCACAGAGCTCATATCCGGACGCCCGGTCAAATCAGCAGCAATACCGGATTTAGAACCCGCTTGCCCGCACAAGCCAGGAGCAATAACGGGAGCGGACATAGAGATCGAAGATCTCTAAACATACTGGCTATACCTGCATGGGATGAAAAATCGGTAACTTCCATCACCGACGCCACTGCATCAGAGTAATGAACCCCCTCAAGACTTATATGGTCTATAGACTGAGACTTACCGGAAGTCTACAACAGGCCACGTAATTCATGCCTGGTCGTGAAAGACGTGGGATTCCCCCCTTAACGAAAACGGCCGCAAGAATTACGACTATCATCTTAATCTAGACTAATTCTTTATAAAATTATGAAATAGAGAAATCCGTTCATATGATGCTTATATAATAAACGTACTTAATAAGAGATCTCTAGATATGGAAATCTGCTCTAAAGAAACCAAACCTCTATACAAGAGGCTGAGAAACGGATTTGAAAATCTCACTGAAAGACCAAGAATTTACGAAGATTCGTAAGATTATTATTTTTATGTAGGCACTAAATATTAATAAGCGAGTACTAAAGGTTTTTTATTCTAAAGCATGGTTTTGATTGATGATAATAAATAGGCATGAATTGTAATACCTAAAAAACGGGAGTATTTGACACGAAAACTTGTAACTCATAAAGCAGAGTTAAAAACTCACAAAAAATCACGAACTATACAATAGACATAATTAGGGAGATTAGAGTTTATAATAGTCATGATTCTTGAACCAGAAAACTCTTAAATATGTAGCTGATCTTCAGCGCAAAGCTGTAAAAACTTAAGCTGGATAGCAGGCCAACTGTTCTGCTTGCAGAATATTTGAAAAGTGAATCTGTTTCCCATTTGGGATCTATTGCGCATGCGCAGGCGCGCTTAGTGACAGGCGTCACTCAGGAGCGAGTACAGACTGGTGCCAGTCTATACTGAGGCTTATGCTGGGGGTTCCCTCACCAGTAGCCTGGTTACGGGTATGCATGGTGATGACATAGGCATAAGGGAGTATGTAAGCGAGCATAAAAATGTTATTCTGGTAGCTAAATGCAGATATTTGATTTAGCAAGTAGTGATTGAACGGTCAAGATGTTTTTGTGGTGTAATAACATCTGAAGTTATCAAGCGGAAATCACATGTTTCACAAGTTTTCATGAAATCAAAGGGGATAATTCAGGTGGGTCTGGACACATATGAATCCATTCAAGCTAACTCAAGTTATCGAGCGGAAACTAAATGCGGACGGACGGAAGGACGGGACCCGTTTCTACAGTCCCCGTCGACGATGTCGGGGGTCTAACAAGGGAACAACCCAAGAGGACCGAGAACCAGAAGAGGAAGGATGGGAGGAAACAATACCTATAACAGGGTTAGAAATTTCCTTGGAAATACTAGTCCCGGGAAATAGCAGGGAAGCGGGAAATCCTGGGAAATACTAGGAAATACTCAGACATCATGTGGCAAGTTATGTATTTATCATCATGGTTGTTTATCAGGCTTAACCCGTTAACACTCATATCAGCCAAAACGAAATGTACAAGTACATATTAATACCAAACTGTCATCCGTTGTGGCTATGGAGGGGGTGGGGGAGAACAGCCATACTATAATATTACCCTGTCCTTGCTATATGGGGTGGTTGCTGTGAATTCTGTAAATATGTATGTAAATATAAAATATGGTTTCTGTAGTAGTATTTATTTACTAAACAAAGGTAGCTTGTTGAATATTTTGGATATAATCTGACTGAATGGTATTGTTACCATGAGCGGCATTAGCTCCCAGCCACATTAGTGTCAAAACATTTCACAGAATATTTACTAATGCTTTTAACGATACAGAGAAAATGACAAAGAAATAAACAGTTGAATATCTTAAAAATAATTTGATTGACAGTTGCTCCTAACTTAGGCAGAAATTAATTCCAGTCAAACTATTTTCAAAATATTTAACAGAATATTTACTTGATACAAAATATGCTGAATTCCTGCCATGATTGCTATGAATGTATAATATAAGGCTTCATCAGTGAAAGGGTTAAATCAGAAATAATTTCTCAGATAAATCATGTAGTAATGTTGAATATTTTGAAATTAATTTGACTGATAAACATTACTGCTGATGGCAGCATTCGCTTTCAGTCAAATTATTTTCAAAATATTCAACATTGAAATTTATTCTTAAAATAATTTATGTAATATTAACATTGATTAACCCTTTAACCCTCAAATTTGTTCAAGAAAGTTTAAATTTTCTCATAGAAATTATCAATTTGCAGATTATCTCTGAAAATTTACCACTGGAATTACTGGCCTTCTTATCAAGCCAGTTATTCGTGGTAAATTAAAAGAAAATATCTCTTGGTCTGCAAATTGACATTTTCCAGGACCACTGCAGATGGCTTTTTTCGCTGGATTGGGTGTTAAAAGGTTAAGAGTTGGGAGGTCTATAAAGCCTGAAATAATGGGCGTTGTCCAATTTCATTGTCAGGACTCATGTGTGAATGGTGTCTTATCAGTAGGCATATAATTGCCCAGGCCAGGTATTTATTAGTCCCCTACCGGTAAAAGCGGGGGGGGGGGGGACTATAGGTTTGCACTCCGCACTTTTTCAAGGTATTCAACTGAGAATTGCTATATTGCTTTGTTATGAGAAGCTACAGACCAAGTTCGAGTTTCAGGCGTATGCATCAGTTTTTTATGGAGTTATTCCCCCTTTCGACTTAAGAAATACGAAAAATATCAGCTTTCCACACTTTTTTTCGCAGTCTTTCAAGATATTCAACTGAGAATTGGTACATTACTTTACTATGAGGTATTTGTTGAAATATGGCTTGTGCTCCTGCTCAAGTTATATTCTAATCCTTCCTAAATCTCTCAACACTTTCAATGATAAATGACAAGAAATGAAAGTTTTTATGCTGCTAAAAATATTCTATTGAACATTTTGAAAGTTATTTGGTGGTAGGTCTTGCTGCTTTAATCAACACTTGAGGTTTCCAGACAAATTATTAAGTTTACCTATATGACCTCCTTGAAAGGTAGATAAAGACGGTTTTAATATTGCATGGGATAAAATACTTTACTTGTTTAATTTTATTTCCTATTAGCATATACATACAGCAATAGCTCATTCAATGTTTCAACACAAACATCCAAAATTTCAATCTCAAACCCAATTAACAGCTAAGTTTTTAAATATTTTGAAATTAATTTGGCTAGAAGCAGTTGGTGGCCCAAGCAACAATGGATTCTAGTCAATTTATGTCAAGTCTGGAAATAAGGTGCCTGTCAAGGACATTGTCAGGCACCAAACTATCAAATGTTGCCCGTTCATGACATTTTCTCAGGTACAGATTTAAACAATCCCAGTAGTTGCAGTGTGCAACAAAAGAGTCTGCATACAAGTGTTGACAAAGCCATAAAATATTAGTCTACCTAAGGTGTATTATCATTACGACACATGTTTAGTTGCTTTTTGACATATTTCTAATACGTTCAAGTAAAGAACACTGAAGTAGAATAAGTAGAATAGTGTTGACAGGCAGCAAATTCTGGATGTCTGGTACTAAGTAGCTGGTGCCTGACAAAGTGATGGACACTGTTGAAAAGGTTATTTCCAGGCCTGTATGTTTAACATATTCAACAGTTTCCTGTATGACAGCCTTGAAATCTAGATACAAAGGGTTCATTAGTGTCATTATTAGTCAAATGCTTGTTATCTTATTCTCTATAAGCATACATACTACAGCAATTGCCGTTTTCCAGGCAAACATCCAGAATTTCAATTTTAAAACAACTTTTAAAAAGAAATCAGATGGATGAAAACATATTACAACGCAGATTAATTGCAAAATTTTGAACAGATAGCTCCAAGTTAGTCAAATTGTTTTCGAAATATTTACTACATTTCATATCACCTCTCTGAGAACTGGTCCTTGGAATTTTGAATGAAAAGAATAAAGTATGCGTATAATTTTTATGTAGAAAATGTGTAAGTACTCAGCATGTACTCTTTACTCAAAAGTACAAGCACAGAGTACTGTATGTACTCGAGTACAAGTACAAGTCCATTGGAAATCTACTGAGGCTGTGTACAAGTACATGTCCTCATAAAAAGGCACAAGCCCTGAGTACATGTGACTACTTGAATATCTGTACTTGAGTACACGAGTACTGAGTACATTGCCCCCCCCCCCCCACTGTGTATGAAACAACTATCAAGGGAAAAGAAGTTATTTTAATTGGTACCAATTAAGCGGATAGGATTTAATGTATAATACTCGGTTACTTTGACGTAATGATTATATATACCGAGCCAAAAAAGTTTAGCAACAGTGAAGTTTGGTTTGTTGTATTAAAACTATGCGTCCATTTATAACCAAATTTGCAGGCATGTTTCGTCAATGTAATGTCTCGCTAATCATGAAGAAATGCAAATCATTTCTTGCATTTCTCGGCCGCACGCTTACTGCATGTGAAAATGCATTTTTCATGCACTGGCCCACATTGGCGGGTAGCGAAGGCAAAAATTCACCATATTGCAAAAGCAGATAACGAACGTTAACAGAAAACGCTTAAAAGTTTACCCTACCGAACATGGGCCGCCGCCCAGGGCTACCCGAAAATCAGCGCCATGAAGCAATGGGAAGCCTCGCTGCTGGGCAGAGCGTTCGCGCTGTTGCTCGACATTTTAATGTCTACGCCTCAACCATTTCCCGTCTCCGCCAACGTGAGCAGGAAACTGGACATGTTAATGACTGACCACGATCTGGCAGACCGAGAGCAACAACACCATGAGAAGACCGCTACTTAGTGACGTCATCACGATGTCACAGGTTTGAGACTGCGCCGCGGCTGTCCCGTAATTTGCACACCGCAACAGGCACTACAGTACTACAGTGCATGCACAAACTGTGCGAAACAGACTCCATGATGCTGGACTGCATGCCCGTCGTCCACTTGTTGCTGTTCCGCTTACAGAGCGTCACATCGAGAATCAGTTTGCATGGGCAAGAACTCATCAGCGATGGCGTGCTCAACAATGGAGCCAGGTTTTGTTCAGTGATGAGTCGAGGCTTTGTGTGGATGTGGCGGATGGTAGGCAACGGGTTTGGCGACGTTTAGAATGGTAGGATGCAGCCAACATCATTCAGCACGACAGATTCGGTGGCGGCAGTGTCATGGTGTGGGCTGGAATCCATGAAAATGGCAAAACAGATCTTATTGTGATTCGCAGAAATTTAACGGCTCAACGTTACTGTGAAGAAGTTGTCGCCCCCTTGTTGTCATCCCTTTTATGCAGCATCATGCAGACTTTATGTTCCAGCAAGACAACGCCCGTCCTCATTCAGCTAGGGTCACCCATGATTTCCTTGAGGCTAATAAAGTTCCGGTGTTGGACTGGCCAGCGCGATTACCGGACCTGTCTCCTATCGACCACGTGTGGGACATTCTTGGCCGTATGGTGCGTGAGAACCATCCACATCTTCACAACGTGCGAGAGCTGGAAGCTGCACTGCTCCAGGAATGGGATGCGATTCCTCTTCGTGACATCAGGTGCTTAATTCGAAGCATGAGAAAGCGATGTATGGCGGTGGTTAATGCGCGCGGAGGTCACAACCGGTATTGACAGCTCAGTGTCATTATTTAAATTGGACCCTTCCGTTGAATGATGCCGTGTTAAAGGCGCGATGCTCGCATTACAGTAACAAGAGACTGTTGTTCAAATTGGAAAATGACCCATCGATTAAATAATATATTTGAATCAATTTATTGTTTTTGTTAAATAACATTTATACAGTAATATTCTCAGAGTTGCTAAACTTTTTTGGTTCAGTATATATAGTACATTCCGAGTTCCCGTATATTAGGGCCGCAAAACGCAGACGATTCTACTGACTATTAATCAGCTTCTGCTACATGACGAGTTTACACCGTCACTCTCGTAGCTACTCGAAGCTCCCCTCCTACTTATGCGGATTGCGCAAGTATCTACCCAAGTACTAATATTAGCGTCTTCACGCTACTCGCATAACGACCTAAACTCGTCCTATAGCGGAAGATAATACATCACGTGATTTGCTTTTTCTGCCCCGACGACATTTTATGTAAAAATTGGATTGTATGATTACCGTATTCTGCGGCTGTAGTAGTAGAACATCTTACAGCTGCAATCAGTCCTTCACTTTTGCCCACTGTCTTGTCCTCAGCCGAAATCTTTAGCTTCCTCAGGTCCATTCTTGACTTGAGTATACCGAGTCCTGCTTTCTTGAGGTCACCTCTCCTGGCCTTGTATTTGCTGGCTCCGAGTAGGGTGAATTCCAAGGCTCTCTGTGCTGGTATGCCTTTTGGCATCCTTAGCACATGGCCAAACATGGACCATCTTTGCTGGGCGACTTTTACAGACAGCGGCGGCGTATTACACATCTTATATAGTGCATCGTTGGAAATTATGCTGTCTGCCATCGGTGTTCAATGATTGTGTGTAGGTGTTTGTGGTGGCAGGCATCACGTTTGTCTAGAGCTGCCTTTGGAGCTGCCCAGCTGTTAGTTATACAGCATCAAGGATACACAGGTTGCATTGTACAAACGTAGCCTTTTTATCAAGGGCATCTTTGATCTATGAATCCTGAAGGACTGGAAAGCTGTTCCCCATGACGCAGCATGCAGCAATGTCAGCAGTACCGCAAAGCAGTGCTCCCAGGATTGTACTTTTCCTCCATGGTTCGCCGCCACGAAATGGATCGTCATTCTCTTTAGTTTCATGCTTTGTAGATAGGTATGTGGGTGAACTCTGTTTTGGATTCATTCATAGATTCGCAATTTTTAGTTTGCTTGCAGGAATTTGGAGAAGTTCGTCAAGGGGTTTCTTTTCCTCGTCTATTAAGTCCACATCGTCGGCATATTCCATCTCTAGCGGCATACCCAGTATTGACATTGGGGGGGGGGGGGGGGGGTGGGTTTGGTCTTGTGTAACTTTCCCGCATGGATTTCAATGCAGCAGCAAGGTAATAGGGGAAAAGCACCGGAGATAGATCATCTCCCTGTGGGGAGCCAGTTGATGTCTCAAAATCTACAGACTTCACTGACTTGGCTCGTACTCACAGCTTGGTGTCTCCATGCAGTAGTCTCACTAGTCGTAGCTCATCTTTATTGCAACTGGCCTGGCGTAGTGCATCTAGGATCTTTGAGCGTTTAATTGTGTCGAAGGCTCGAAGCCCATTTTGTTTGGACATGACTACAGACTCAAGCATGTGTTGGGCCCATACAATGTCTGCGCAGCTGCGTCCAAGTTTGAAGCCACTTTGACATGATCCGGTGAAGTCATCGATCTTGTCTCGAATGCGGCATAGAGTAACATTGGATAGGATTTTCCGTATGCTTTTGAGGAACACAATGGGCTGCAGATTGGCTGGGGGACCAGGTGGCTTCTTGGGCTTGGGTAGTGCGATAAGGGTGCCTTGGCCTACAGCGTCGATGGAAAGTTGGTGCATAAAAGCTGAATTGGTGAGGTACGTGATCAGTTTTGAGATGTCTCTTGCGTATTTGAATAGTTAGAGAATATATATGATTGGATAGATTTTGATGAAATAAACAATGTTTATTAAAGTATACACAATATTTAGGCGGTCCCCATTAATAATTTCACTCCCACGATGATAGATTTACGGTATACATTAAACATAGGCATACGATGGTAAGAATTTCTAGCGTGAAAATGTATTTTATTTGCGCGCTATTTTTTGTATCATTTTTTTCAAATTTTTCGTGAAATATACCTAATCGAAGTCGCCCCGCCGGCTCCCCCCACCCCCTTCTCAGAGGTTTGGATTTAAAGAATTAACGGCCCTTTTCTTATTAGAAGCTGCAGTTACTAATGAACGTTTTACAGTAGTAAATCACCTACTATCTGTTTAGAACAGTAGACACAACCTACCCAATAATAAAAGACTACTATGTACACACGCTTTGACTACTCTCACACCATGTAAGGCCATCCGTAAGACTTTTTGGTTGTTCTCTCCCGACTCCGGTGGTTGGAGTAGGGTAGGTAGGTACATGTAGGTAGGGAAATTCTTTTTTTTATATAATGTAATAAAATACAGATTTAACAGGCCAAAACGGATGCTACTAAAACTAGGAACAGGACAGGAAAAGGTGACTAATTATGGGTTACATGGGACCTATGGGTAAGATCGCTGGTGTCGCCGGATAGCTGCTTCATCTCTGCGTCATTGACCTAGTTTAAACCCTTCTTTATACACAGAAGATTCCATCTCCCTGCAGTCCATGAACCTCTCATACAATTGACTCGCTTGAAAGATCCACTGTGTGCACAACATGAAATGTTCATAATTTAAATAGGGTCAGATGACTCTGTTGGGCTTCTTGAGTGTGCAAAAAAGTGTGCAAATGTGATGTTAGTGCAGACAGTGCGATGTAGAGGGTGTTATAAATGCAATAGGAAGGGTTGGCACTAAAATCCTGACGGGTTATCTAAGGCTGTGCCTGGTCTGCTAAGTTCTAAAGAAGAATCGAGTTCTTACGGGAAGTGTAATGCAATATAAAGGTTCTACGAGAAAAGACCGAGCTTGCTAAGAAAAATAGATCTTAGGCCAAAATGTTGTTAGTTGAAAAGTTGTTGGTCAGCCTTGAAACTTAATTTGCAATCGGACAGAACAACAGTTCAAATACCAACAAATGGGAAAACCTAATGAACTAGCTAGCTAATGGCTCAAAGGTCAAATTAACCTACTGTGTCCCAGAAAAGTATAATGGTTATCTGGTAAATCACTTTTTAAAAAGGTCAATTAAAAACTGACAAAGTGATTGACATCAAAGTTGAATGTTAAAAATAAATGTGACTTATTATAAACAATAGCTAAGGTAGAGACAAATAATAACATTCTGACAAGTAAATGTTGCACAGATTAAATACTGTAGTGATAGCGTGTGAGCGCACTATCTGGCAATAATGCCTATGATTACTTTGGAAACATTGTGCTGATAACAATCTGGCAACAGTTAACAATGCTCCGATTATGTATCGTAAATGATAGAGATTGAGTACACTCCAATTTAAATTCTATCCGGCTTTGATATAACATCAAATACTAATGGGGTAACAATGTTTACACCATCTGGCAACAGAATACCGTGAGTACAATCCAGCAACGTCTAACAAATAGAAAGTACTCTGACACTGTTCAAGCACCAAAAATGAAAGGACTGGGCTCAGGGATGTTGTCAGGTATACAAGTACTAAGTATGAGTGCAATCCGGCAACAAGTACCAATTGGAAAGCACTGACAACAAACTACTGTCCTGAAATCTAACAAGTGAAACGGAAAACTAACTCTACAAATTGACTAGAACAACCTGGCACAGAAAGCAATCATAAGCTGCTGATGAAATATGAGGCGAATCAGCAGAAGATTACTTTGCCTGCAAAGCTATTCAAATGTAATAAGAATGAGGACAAGGATGCCAAAGAGACTTAAATTCTAAGGAAGCCGGTTACCGAATTGATTTAGTAAGACTATTGATTTTTAGACTGTTCCGAGGCTAATTTCTTAGGTTATAAGAGTGTGAACTCGCTATTGAAATAGCCTGGGCAAATAAAGCAGACTTATAACTTAATTGTAAACCCTTTATGGTGAGGAATATTGTTCAAATGTATTCTTGAAAACACATTTAGGCAACATTCATCACAAGAAAGAGTTTATACCATGCTGCTTTACTTTCGCACTCCCTGCTAAGATGGACAAGCTTTCCCTTGGGACCTGGGTTAATGTGATACCAGACTAAGTTTTGAGCATCCAAAGGGTGCTGATACCTAGAGCCAAACTTGTGGCAATTTGGAACTAATTTTAAAGTACCCAGTCAAAGTTTTACTAAATTAATCAGAAACAGCCAAGACAGCACTGATAAGCACCCTAGGCTGCTATCTAATAAATCTGGTTCACCTATCCTAGCATTAGCCTAAAGAGTGCGCGGCCGACTTACTTTAATAGAAATCTCTAGACTATGACATTTTAGTACTGAAGCCGTCGTCAAGAGGGAGGAACACCCTTTTGACAATAACCTAGCACTTTCACAAACAGATTTGAAATATTCAATACATGGCATCTCGTAATTAACAATCAGATAAACTCCTAGTGTCGTATATTAGGCAATAACAATTATCGGTTCTGTATGTGTACTGTTGAAGTGTGCATACATGAATGTAATCTTCATAAACTGGACAATAATTGGTTGCGCCTTGCCCTGTAGGTGGGGCTTAGAATACACCTTCCGTATCCTCTGCGTGTCGTAAGAGGCGACTAAAGGAGGTAAGGGTGAGGTAACCCTGACTGAAACCTCGAGTGCTGAAGACGGAGGTTCCAGGCCGCACGGCGCACTCTAATAAACCATGGATCCACGCACTTAACGCTTATGATCATGTCGATAGTCACTTACAGGACTGGCGGTATGATCAGCGAACGAAAAGAAGAAGATTGGTTGCCCCTGGAAGTGGTGGAATATCCGCAACAACAAGAAGTTTTGGTTTCTCTGTCATTTCTATATCTGGAAGCATGACTTGTATTTTCAGCTCCAAGTGATGATTTTAACACAATGCATTTCAATTCATTTACTACTGGACAATGTTAACATAATACATCTCTTTTAATCAAATGCTACTGGCGAAATACATGACTATCCAATACAGTCTACTGAAAGTTATACTCTTACTGGATTTTATACAATAATGATTAAATAACCAAGATGGCGGTCGGCAGTAAAAACTTAGTTACCTTTGAAATTGAGTGAATCACATGACAATGTGGCTGACAGCAGAAAATGAGACGTATCTGGTTTCATGAACGTAGCCCATAGCCACAAGGACTAATTATGCGCGCATGTACGAACATGGAATCAAATAATGTTTTAGAAAAAGCTGCTTTAAAATACAGGTTTAAGAGACCTGATAACAATTTAGTACAAGATGGCGGAAATATCAAAAACTAATGTTACCTGCTATTACAGCAATGAAACCCGCCTCCTTGGGTCATGACATTGAGCTTTCCCTTTCTCCGACTGTGCAGTACTCAAACTATATATACACCTATCACAAATAAGTTAAAAATCAAATCTGTGACCAGAAAATAGGTTCTGTGCGCACATTTGGCACTCGGTTCTAGCCAGCAAAAGCGCTTTCAAATTAAGTACCAATTAATCAGCTGGCCATACAGAATCCGAGCCCACTAACATTTTACATAAATAAAACGTAGAAAGCAACACACTGCCATACTGCACAACAGCCGGCGAAAGAGAACGCTAATATTTTGGAAACTTCAACGTCAGACAAACTGCAATCGCCAAAGTAGCAGTTTATATTCGGATTTGAAATCATGCTAACGTAAAGCTCACGATCTAGTCAGAGCTCCAAAATTGACATGTAACCATTTCACTCTCAATTCCGTTTTGACACACACATCAGAAAGCATCGGTCTGAGAAAATGCGAGAAATTCATTGAATAACTACCGGAAACCATTGCACTGCGCATCTGCAACAACTTCTAGCATCATAATTCAAAGAAAATCAAACAAATTCCAAGACACCAACCTTATGATGAGAATCCCAAAAACAGGCTATCAAAATCGAGTGGTTAACGCCTCTGGCTAGCTATTAATTGATATGCAAATCTGGAAGCTAACAAAAGCCACGCTGTCTAAAATTCACGTTCGTCTCCTATGAATAGTCTTTGATAACTATTCCTCAAGTGAACATATTCCAATATAAATCTATCCAAGTAAATGTGTGCATCTGATAAGCACTCAAATAACCTCCATCTATAGTAAGTCGGTCGAACAGCAAATAATATCATTTCACAAAAACGACCGGTAAACAAACTGAAGAGGAATATCCCTCCTATGTAAGGAGCAACGCAATCGAATAATGATAATTGGTTCAAACTCGCAGTACAAATGAAATGTAAGTTGACACAATCTCAAAATTCGATCCGGCTGCCGTTTGATTACAATCACATTACAAAAATTGAATTTAACCACCATAGGATCGTTCCAAGTTTTGTTGAAATCGGACTATTGAATGAAGGAGTACTGATTTTAAATGGTTCCGGGAAACTTTCGGAAAATCAGAGATGGCTGACCTATCTGAACATGACCTATCAAAATTCTGAATAAGATTTCTAGAGGCTACGACAATAGGATCCTTCCCGACAAATTTGGTTGAAATTGCCCAAGCGATTAATGAGGAGTAGCATTTTACACATATTCCTATTTTTCGAAAAATCCAAGATGGCCACCATCAAAATCAAGCCGTCAAAATTCTGTATACATGTCCTGAAATGTACTCGCCTAAGGTTTTCCAGCCGTGTTTGGTTGAAATCGGCCAAGCAGTTATTGAGAAGTAGCCATTTAACTGATTTCCCAAAATGTTCAGAAAATCCAAGATGGCCACTGGAAAACTGACCAATCAAAATTCTGTATATAAGTTCTGAAGCCTACTGCCATAGGCTCGTTCAAGCCAGTCTGGTTGAAATCGCCCAAGCAGTTAATGAGGAGTAGCATTTTAAATGATTTTCAGGCATTTTTCGTAAAATTCAAGATGGACACCGAACAAATTGAGCAATCAAAATTCTGTATATAAACTCTGAAGCATAACACTTTAGGGTCCTTCCAGCTGAGTTTGCTTGAACTCGTTCAAGCGGTTACTAAGTAGTCTTAACTGATTTACAGAAATCTTCAGAAAATCCAAGATGGCCGCCTGAAAAAATAGGCTGAAATCGGCCAAGTGGTTATCGAGTAGGCTTTTAAGCGATTTTCAGAAATTTTCAGAAAATCCCAGATGGCCGCTGGAAAGATTGACCAATCAAAATTCTGTATACAAGTTCTGAACCATAGCAGCATACTACGCACAAAAGAAAAAATCCTCTCACAATGGGCACTGGAATGCGGAATTGTCAATATACCTAACATGAAACCTGGCAATATCTTAAACATTGGGTTACCAGGATGATCTGTGAGTTCCCCAACCTCCTTCCAGCACAAATCCATTCTCACATTGCTACATGTATCTGTCAAGTCTGTAACCTTATAATTAGATAATTCTCACATTGCTACATGTATCTGTCAAGTCTATAACCTGATAATTAGATAATTCTCACATTGCTACATGTATCTGTCAAGTCTGTAACCTGATTAGATAATTCTCACATTGCTACATGTATCTGTCATGCCTGTAACCTGATAATTAGATAATTCTCACATTGCTACATGTATCTGTCAAGTCTGTAAGCTGATAATTAGATAATTCTCACATTGCTACATGTATCTGCCTAGTCTGTAACCTGATAATTAAGATACTAATAACATTGCTACATGTATCTGTCAAGTCTGTAACCTGATAATTAGATAATTCTCACATTGCTACATGTATCTGTCAAGTCTGTAAGCTGATAATTAGATAATTCTCACATTGCTACATGCATCTGTCAAGTCTGGAAGCTGATAATTAGATAATTCTCACATTGCTTCATGTATCTGTCAAGTCTGTAAGCTGATAATTAGATAATTCTCACATTGCTACATGTATCTGTCAAGTCTGTAACCTGATAATTAGCTAATTCTCACATTGCTACATGTATCTGTCAAGTCTGTAAGCTGATAATTAGATAATTCTCACATTGCTACATGTATCTGTCAAATCTGTAACCTGATAATTAGATAATTCTCACATTGCTACATGTATCTGTCAAGTCTGTAAGCTGATAATTAGATAATTCTCACATTGCTAACATCAGCTACCTCTGCACGCTTAAGTAGATCATCCTTCACTGGTAATTTCTCCTCTTGAGATACTGACAAGCTTTAATGAAGAACTTTTTGATATTTGCACAGAATTCAGCCACTCTTTCATCACATAGACGATTGTCCTTGGCATTGGCGAAGAAATTTCATGCTTCTTCAACGATCAACATGTCACTGTCAGATTTGTGGTGGGCTGATGGTTCAAATAGTACATCTTCAATTAGTTTGTTGTGAATGGCCACTGGCTTAAGAAATCTAACAAACAGATCTGTTACGAGCTTAGCGAGTACCTTCTTTAACACCTGAATCTTAGGTTCATCACACTGTAGCATGGTATTAATCTCATCAAAGGTGCTCAAGATACTCCTGAGAAACATACAATAAAGCTCACATGTTGGTAACTGGAACACCTTCAACAACCTGCCCAGTCGATCATTGTTGCCTTTTACCTTTGGCCTCTCTGATTTCAAAGGATCGCAGAGCATCCCAACTGTCAAGGATCCTAGGCAGACACTGATTCACACTTAACCACCGCCTACACACGTGTCTCAATATTTTCTGCTGCTTAACATCCTCAACTAATCGTTCATGTAGAGGTGAATTCTGGCGATTGGTACTCTTATCCAGGTAGCATAATAATATCTGTCAATCAACACCTCATCTATATTAACTGTCAGTGTGGCTGCTGCTTTCTTGGCACTGATGTGTATCAGGTAACAAACACAACCCGAAAGGAATACAGATTGATGCGAAGACTTCATATAAGCATATACACCTTTGTGCTTACCCACCATCACATTGGCATTATCACATCCTAGCGTGATGCAGTTGGCAGATGGGATGTCACTTTTCTAGAATGTATCCTCAATGAGCTGGTAGATGTTCTCCCTTGAAGGCAATCAAAATATTTCTAATTTAAATATAAAATATACAGTAAAATACACACCCCCCCCCCCCCACCCACCCCGGGATGACTGACATATATAGTAGAAACTAGCCAGAGAAAAGACAATATTTCAACTGAGTTATCATAGATTATGCACGCACGGACACAGTCTTTAGTGAATAATTCTTATCACACATTACAATTGGAATGCCTGGGCGGCTAACAAAATTAATTAACCAGAGAAAAGACAACACTTCAACATTCAACTGACTTCTTTTTTGAAATTTTACTACAGGAATGACTGGCTTGGTTATCGAGTCAGTCATTCTAGTGGTAAATTTGTAAAATTAGTCTTCTAATGGACATTTCTCAAGGCTGATTTGCAAACAAAGAGAAGACTATTTTTTTAAATGTTGTAATGTGATGCCGATTATCATCATGGCCACTGTGTGTCACTGAAATGTCACTAAAACATATTTCACAATATACATAAGAATCACCTTTCTTGATACATTTCAATACCAGCCATTGCTCTGTATACTCGTGTCTATATGACTGTCCATATTGCGTTTTTTGCATGATTTCGGAGTTAAAGAAGCTGAATCCGGCGACATGTTTTCTAGGTGTTTTTTTCTATTTTTACTGCCTAAATAACTATCGACACATTTTTACTTTATCACGGAAATAAATTACTAATAATTCTAGTATACGCCGAAACTGACATCAGCAAAAACACGAAAATACAATACAATTAAGAATTATACTTCACATAATGATATAAACACTCGGAAACAGCTAATATCTTGACTTACTTTTACAAAAATCACCGCACAATTTAACTTACCTGTCAGAACGCAGTTTATTTATATGGTTTCACATTTCCCCATAGCGTAAACAATGTAAAACACCCTCGCAATTCAGTCGCATCTTGATAACGCACAACATGGAGCTGAAACATGCCGATTCGTGTGAAATTGCAAGTATTACTCAACGCCGGGTCATAGTGATTGAACGGTAAGTATGTTTTTATAGTGGTTAATAAAACAACAGACCAACCCACAAGGGGGGTCTGTGGGGGGGGGGGGTTGTTATTACACCACAAAAACATCCATTACCGTTCAATCACTACTTCTTCTTCTTCTTTTCGATCGCTGGTATCACACTTCGAGAGCCGTTCTCAAGATATCACTACTTGCTCAACCCGTAGATTTGGTCAGTGCCCCAGTTAAACATTAGGTGGGAGGAGATTTGAGAATCAAGAAACAAGGATAAAAATCGAACCAATCTTATCCAAATGTTAATAACATAACATAATAGTGCATTTAACTCAATCACACCGTGATTAACAAATAAGGAAAACTTGAACTTAAAGAAATAAATAAAAACCAAAAGAAGACTCTCACCATTTCTCACACACGCAGTCCTAACGAAAATGGTGGAAAGTGCTTGGTAAATGGTTTTCGGCTTTTTAGTTAAAATAGTAATGTTACGAAAGAAGGAGGCTGCTGAACACTGGTCTTTGAGATAAAAGGATGTAAAAGTGGATTCAGATTTCCATCCTGCCACCTGCATGACCTCATCTAAAGACGAACCGTCAAAAGAGCGAAAGAAGTAGCCATACCTCTAACGCATGGGCTTTAATCTGGGAGAAATTAATTTGATCCGGTGAGGCTATCTCATAACAAAGCTTAATTGTCTCACAAATCCATCTGGAAATCGTAGATTTTGAGACCGGCTTAGATAACTCTTCCGTGTAGGAAACCCATAAATGGGATGGATTGACTCTTTAAAATCGGTTCGCTGTTTGCAGGTTCTTAATGCCCTAACAGGACACCCAAATTTATCGGATAGCGAAAAAGACGACAAAGATTTTAAAATGATCGGACTAGCAGGAAAGCGGTTAGACTGAGTTTTAGATAGAAAGTCCCATCTGGGATATAAAACCAAACCATCTCCTGAAACTATAAATCTATCCTTTTCAGCAGAAAGAACATGAATCTCTGAACGCCTTCTAGTAGAGGCAGCAGCAACAAGAAAAACAGCCTTGAGAGTTAAAAGCTTAATACTGATAGAAGAAATAGGTTCAAAATGGCGACCTGCCAAAACTTGAAGAACCAAAGCCAAATTCCAGGAAGCTAAAGGCTTAGCAATCGGAGGACGAATATTATCTAGACCTCTAATAAAACTATTAAGAGTCTTAGAATCCTTGACATCAGCATTCAGAAGACAAGGAAGGGAAGACGCCAGAGAAAATCTATATCCCCTGACCGTATTAGCTGGCAAATGTAAAGAATCAAACAGATAGGATAAAAAATCTAATACTTGTGGTATAGAAACAGAATCGGGCACGAAACCTTGGTCTGAAAACCACTCACCAAAATATTTTAAAGTCGACCCTTGTAAACTCGACAGGTCGATTCCCTTCCGGCAGAGTCGATAATTTCCTGAGATCTTGAAGAAGCCTTATTCTCGAGGACCTCAGACTCGAGATTCTCCAAACGCACAGATTGAAAATGTCTAGATTTGGATGCAAACACAGACCTCTTACTTGAGATAGAAAATCCCTGGATACTGGAAGAAGACGAGGAAGTCTACCAGAAGATCTAGAAGGTCTATAAACCAAATCCTCTTGGGCCAAAAGGGAGCTATCAGAAGAACCTCGCAATCTTGGTCCTTGACCTTCTTCAAGACTAACGGAATCAAATTGTTGGAGAGAAGGCACGGGCGAACATTCCTGTCCAGGACTGAGACAGAGCATCCACCGCCAGGGCTCGACTGTCCGGAAAAGGAGACATGTAAGAGGAGATCTGGGCATTCAGAAAGGTCGTGAATAGATCTACTAGAGGACGATCCATAAGACTGAAAAACGCTCTGACAACCGACTTCTTTAACTGCCACTCTGTGTGGGCGAACTTGCTGGGATGTGACAGTTGGTCCGCCAGAAATTTCAGACTGCTTTGGACATGGGAGGACACTAGAAAAATCTGCCTCTTGCGGCACCACAAGAGAAGATTCCACACTTCTAGACAAAGGAGAGACGACCTTGTACCTCGACACCACTGCCGAATTGCCCGACCGAATCGAGACTTTGAGACCTATCACAAGATCTGACCATGAAAGGAGAGCCTTCTTGACATCCCACAACTCCAGAATGTTGATATGGGATATCGACTCCTCCATGGATCAAAGGCCGGAAACTGACAGGGAGTTCCAGACTGCTCCCCAACCCTCCTGGGAAGCATCTGTGAAGATAATCGCCTGAGGGGAGGACTTTAACAGTGGAACACCCATCAGAAGCAGAGAACGATCCCTCCAAAAATCTAGATGAGGGATCAAATGTTCTCTGATGGGAATCTGATGGCAAATAGAGTGGACTGACTGCTTTCAAAGGGACATTAACTACATTTGGAAGGGTCTTATCATCAGCGCCGCCCAAGGAATTACTTTCTCTACGCTGACCATCAGTCCTATCACTCTTAAAAAGAATCTTGCTCTTACCATGGGAGAAGTAGACAGGATCTCCATTGCCACTGATAAAACCTCTATCCTTGGATCTGAGGGGAAGACTAGACCCCGGGCCAGGTCGAAAGAAACGCCTAGATGCGTAAGGATATGAGATGGAACTAGGCTTCATTTCTTTAAATTTAAAAACCACCCTAGGTTGCATGCCAAACTGCAAACCTCTGGAAGAATTCCTGGGAGAATTGAAGACTTACTTTACTAAAAATTCGTCTATATAAACGTGGAGATGGATAGAACGACGGTGAAAATATCTGCCACGGCTGAGATTACGCGAGAAAAAGAAAAGGAGCCGTGGTCAGGCCAAAAGACATGACGCGAAACTGCCAAACTCGACCTTAGTAAGCAAAACTCAGGAATTCACTGAAGGAAGGGTAAATGAAAACATGAAAGAAGGCGTCATTTTGGTCAATGGAAATGACCACATACCCTGATCTAGACTGGAAAAGATCTGGGAGATGGTCTCCATCCTGACTTGGGAGTAAGAATCCTGAGATTTAATCATGACATACTCCCTTGTTAAATTAAAATTAATGCAGATATGAATGTTTCAGAGTGAACAGAGATCATTTTACTAAGATTTAATGACAGGGTAGGAAAACCTACTCTAGGCTGAACGCTCTCATGTATTGAAGGAAATGTCAATTTCCCTTTCTCCGAGATCTAACAATACTCACCATTCTGTTACTTCGGATATACAGCTGGCCTTGACAGCTGGCTCTAGGACTATAGACTTAGAAAGCTTTACCGACTCCATGGAACCGGGTACTCGGCTCCCAACTGCCGAGTACCTATCTACCATAGAGCTCATATTGTTTGCATAGCCACCAAACAAGAGAAAACCATGGCTTGCCTCCGTGGGGCTGGGAGGCTGGGTCCGTAACAGAATGGTGAGTATTGTTAGATCTCGGAGAAAGGGAAATTGACATTTCCTTCATTCTCCTTCGATCAATACTCACCATTCTGTTACTTCTGATATACACCAGATTTGATCAGTAACCTGGTGGGAAGGGGCAAGCCATCAATGCTACTTTTGCCCCTTGGAGAAAGATTTAGACTTAAAACTTGACTAACGGAGACCTAAAAGGACCGTCAAGTTAACGGAACCGAATCACATTTGCATCACTGGCCCCCCCCCTTTTTCCTCCTAAGAAAAGGGAGAGAACTCACGAACATGTATCCCGCCTGAAACACAAATATGCCAAGAGGGTTAACTGCTCCTTGCATATCCACATGTATTAGCCTGGGAATGAGCATGAATATATATGATGAATGAACATGATATATAGACATAATACAAAAAACTCTCACTATTGAATTACCTTATGATAATTGGACTTCAGATGTACCGCCTCCAACCATTCACTGGTCCGGCCATCAGTGACACAATCTGGTTGTCATCCTCGCGCTCGACCATGGCTGCTTTAGGTTCTTTTCTAACCAAAGTGAAAAAAGGGTGAAGAGCAGTGTGGTCACTTAACTATGGTTTCAAAACAGCTAAAGCGAGTGGATTGGCTGAGTCTGACACATCCCTCATATAGTAATCCGTAAATGAGGACTCAGTGCCATTGTGCAACGGCCATGATGTCCTCTAACGGAACACCACTGTAAAGGGCGGCCGAGGCGGCTATTCCTCTAACATCGTGTGCCCTTGCGCCTCGCACCTGGTGCCCAGTCGCCATCTCATGAGTAGTTTGAATGCATTCTACTACCCAACGAGAGATAGTATCCATGGATGCGGCGCCATAAGGCTTCTTATGGCAGATCCACAGATGTCTATCGTTCGACCGTAACGAGTCAGTCCGTTTCCTGTACTTAGTCAAAGCACGGACCGGGCACCAGACACTGGCATCACGATCAAACCTAGTTAACTTCGGTATTATGATCGGTTTGCCGGGATACCTCAAAGATTGATTCTTTGACATAAACTCTGCTCTTGGCAGAAGACGCAGACCCTCTCCGGAGACAATAAATCGGTCCCTCTCTGCCGAAAGCGCATGGATCTCACTACGCCTTCTAGCTGAGGAAGCTGCCAATAGAAAGACCGCCTTTAGAGTCAAATGCTTTAGATAGCCGAACGCAACAGTTCGAAAGGGTGCTTGGCTAGTACATTAAGCACTAAAGATAGACTCCAGGCTGGAATGACTACCGGTTGTCTCGGTCGGAGATTGCTCATTCCCTTCACCATCACATTTAACTGGGCCACCTCTGGACTATCCCTGTTGGCTAGACAAGGGATAACTGATGCCAAAGCTGACTTGTATCCAGCAATTATGACGGGAGCTAGTCCTGAACAGAACAGCTCACAGAGAAAGTCTGTTATTTGCTGAATAGTGGATTGAAAGGTATCAATACCCTTTTCTTCACACCAGTCTGCAAATCTGTTAACCTTGTTGTTATATGACTTGAAGGTTGACCTCCTTCTAGCAGCCGCGATGAAATCAGCCGCTTGTCGAGAAAAGCCTTCCGACATGGAACGTTGTTTGATAACATCCACACAGTCAATTTGAACATTTCGGGACGCTCGTGTAGGAAGCGTCCCTTGGCCTGGGAGATTATGTTCGGAATCTCGGGCAACTGCACTGGGTTTTCCACCAGCAGATCTAGCAGATCCGTGAACCACGCCCTGCTGGGCCAATACGGCGCTATTAGCAGGACCAGGCACGGTTCCTCCCTGATCTTCACCAACACCTTCGGCAGAAGAATGGTGGGTGGATACGCGTAAGCGTGCATCCCTCTCCAGCTTATCGCCAGAGCGTCTGTATCGACGGCATTTGGATCTGGAATCGGCGAGACATAAGTCATGATTTGAGCATTTTCCCGTGTGGCGAACAAGTCCACGTTGGGTTTGCCCCAATGCTCGAAGATCCTTCGTAGAACTGGAGGGTTGAGGGACCATTCTGTTGGCAGAATCCTCTGTCTGCGAGACAAAGCATCCGCCAGAATGTTCAATCGCCCAGGAATGTGAGCTGCTTTCAAAACAACCGAGTAATTCCTGCACCATTGAATCAAGTGCCACACTTTGATACACAGTGCGGGTGACCTGGTCCCATCTTGGCGATTTATGTATGATACTACCGTCGAATTGTCTGACCGTATCAATATCACCTTGCCCCTGATCATTGGAAGAAACTCTTCCAACGCCAGTTCCACTGCCATCATCTCCAACATATTGATATGCAGCTGACTCTCCTCGAGAGTCCATGTGCCCGAGACCTGGTGTTCTCCCAGGCAGGCCCCCACCCTTCCAGCGATGCATCCGTGTACACGGACAGCTGGGGGTGGGGTAGGTGCAGCGAAACCCCTACTAGGAGATTCTGACGCCGTTCCCAGCATACAAGATGCGACATTATCGGCTCCAAAACTGGTACCAGTTTTGACAGGGGTTCTGTTCTCTGTTTCCACAGAGACATCAGATACAACTGGATAGGTCTTCGCATTAGAGCAGCGTACGGGATTACCTGCTCCATGGAGACCATCATGCCCAGCATCTGAAGAAACCGCCTCGCCTGAATGTGGTTTCCCACTCGAAAACTCTTGAGGATGGCTAACAGAGACACCACTCTGGGCTCTGACGGGTAAACCCTGCCCTCCTCGAGATTGAATCGCATCCCCAAATAAACGAAATGTTGAGTGGGCGTCAACTCAGATTTCTCCTCGTTGACTATCCAGCCTAGATCTGAAAGTAACTTCAGAGTCAGAGCAGTATCCACGTTCAACCTGGCTGCCGAGTCTGCCTTGATCAGTCAGTCGTCTATGTAGGTGTGTAGCGCCACGTTCTCTTTTCTGAGAAACGCTGTCACCGCAAGGACCACTCTTGTGAAAACTCTTTGACAGCTGTCGACAGGCCAAACGGGAGAACAATAAATTCCCATACTTGATTCTGAAACGCAAATCTCAGAAACCTGTGACAACTCCTGTTCATCGGAATGTGGAAATATGCATCTTTCAGATCGATCGATACACACCACATTCCCTTCCTCAATCCTGCCATTACCGACCTCGGCGTTTCCATCTGGAACCGAGGCGTATGGATAAACCAATTTAATGGCCTGAGATTGAGTACGGGTCTCCATCCCCCTGTGCTCTTGGGGACAAGGAACATATTGCAATAGAAGCCTGGAGTGTTCTGGTTCGCTGGTTTTATTGCTCCCTGCAGCAGCAAACCCGACACTTCGTTTTGAACGGCTTCTAACTTGTCTGGTTCCCGTGGTACGGGTGTCCAGACAGGTGCCAAAGACAGATTCTGCGGCGGAAAGTCCCACCACTCTGGCATGTACCCCTGGGATAACCATCCCAGGACCAGACTGTCTGACGTCACACCTCGCCAGGCCTCGATGAAACGCATGAGCCTTCCACCCACCATAGACGCCTCGACGTCTAACGGGGTTGTCCGGCTCGCGGTCCGCTACCCCCCACCCCCCTTTCTTAACGAGAGAGAGAGAGTATCATTTCCGTCCTGGCTCGGCAGGCATAACTGGCACCACTGTTCCTGTCGCACAGGTGCGGTCCAGGCGGATATTAAGGGAGCCTTCGTACCCTCAGGTATGATCCGCTCCCTTCTTTCCGCCCTTGGAGGACTTCCCCTTACCCTTCCCGCCTCTAGGGCGATCCGGAGCAACATTGCGGAGGGTAGGGGCCTCCACAACCTTCCTGGCTTTCTTAGCCGGCGGGGACTGAGAAAATCCAGATGAAGCAGAAGTCGCAGCAGGCTTAGCTTTCGCCTTGCCTTTCTGCTTCTTCTGCTTCTTCGAAGGTTGGCCAGCTAACGGCTTCCGTACAGCCCCTAGTGCGTGCACTTGCCGCACTAGCTCTAGCTGCAGGTTTACCGCCAACCGATTCTGCGCAATGCTGGCAGTGTCCTCTAGGATGGCCCGCGCCTGGCCACCGAAGATGCTAGGCCCTGTCAGGGGTGTCCCAAGAAGACGCTCCCTGACTGCCGTAGCCGGATGCATATGGTCAAGAACCATTTGCCTCCTGGACTTTGTCACACGCGCTTGCACCCTTGCCAGTGCGTCCATAGACAGCACCAAGCCGTCATTCACGCACGAAAGCGCCACAGGTGGCACAGGGTGGCCTGCCCCGCTTCAGCCCACACTGACTGAAGAAGGCGATAAGAATGATTGACAGCACTCATAGCTGCCCTCACACCCTCATCGCATAGGGACAGGACTTCCTCCTGGTGTGCCTGGGACCTGTCCACAAGTGCCGGACCGGGGCCACCCGCTCCAACACTCTGAACCCCCAGAACCCATCGGTCATCCTCGGTGACCGACGGTACCACACCATATCTGTCGTATTCCCCCCGCGGAATACGACACCTTGCCCGCAGCTCCCTGGAGGCTGCAGGGAGCTGGCCCTTGGTCGTAAGCTGCTTGCTATAAATAGCCTCCAGCAACTCTATGAACCGTGGATCCAGTCCAACCGACTGGATCCGGGCCGCCGGCAAGATCCCCGTCCTAATCGATGCAACCGAAGGACGGGGCGCATCCTCCTCGGCCGTGGCCGAAACCACAGACGGGTCCACCCTGGCTAGCCAAGCCAGAGCCTCCGACCAGTCTACTTCCGAGGAGGAAACACCCGCGAACACGTCACCCGTTGACACGCTCACGGGCCTGCCAGCCACGGCCTCCCGGCAAGGAGCCGCGACTGACATGCCAGGCACTCCGGTACCAAACGGTTCCGCCGGCACCCCATGAAACACACCAGTCCATGGGGTAGGTCCGCACGGAAAACCGTACGGACCCGTAGCGGACGCGGAACTGTGGCCACCGTGTCAGCCGGCCTCAAACCAACCGTCACGGGACTGGCGCCTGTTACCAGATTGGCCTCAACCACGGACGGAGCCGCTGTCCCGGCTTGCGCCAAGCCAGACAGATGGAGTACGGTTCCGTCCAGGACGGAATCGACCTCCATATTCTCCACCCGCGGCATCACAGGCCGCAGCAACCTCTCCTCCTCGGCCTCCTCGTCTTCAGACTCCGAAGTCATCACTAGACGAGAAAACCGCGGAGCCGTCCTGGCGGACGGCTCCCACACCTGACACTGCTACTGGACCACCAGGAGGTGGCCGCAGAGAGACAGAACCCGTCAGGCCAGAGCCCGACGGGACTGCCAGGGGGCCGTACGAGACGGCTCCCTCGGTGACCAGTCCAGAACCCTGTACTAGGACAGGGTCCGAACCAGGCATGTGGAGAAACTGCCCCCCAACGTTCGGCAGCAGTGACGACACCAGCGTGGGCAGAACACTATGTAGAAAACCCTGCATAGCCGGACCGAACCACGCCGCGGTGCCATCTCCGCCACCTCCAGCTGGGGACGTGGAACGCCCCCACCGGCCGAACCGGACGCTCCACGATTTACCTTCGGACCGCCTGACCCCGCGTCAGACCCAGCCACATCCTTCTGAGCAAGGAACTTCAACATCACTTCCGCGGACCACACTGCACACACACTACACCTACTATCTAGGTTACATGGCGTACACCTAAAACAGACATGGTCCATAAACATGACCCGTACAAATTTGTGGCACATGTCACATGATGGCGGGGCTGGCTTGGCCTATAAATAAGCACAAACCTACAATAAGCAAGCGGAACGAGACACAGATGGAAGGCAGACAATTAATTTTCAAATAATTTGACCATAAATTAACTGTACCCTCCCGCACCCCACCCCACAACGTTACAGCAAAGATCGCATTGATTATGACGACAAGAACGATGCGGGCATAAATACACCCATAATTGATCCTCCAGGATGTATAAAGGAACCAGGAATCATATCGCATAGCATTCGGGGTATATTTACCAATCAATATAAATTATACTCCTAACGAAAGCCGAAACGATATGTGAAGAAACAACAAAATGTATAACAAACTGCTGTAGCACACGGTAAAACCCCCAACAGACCCCCCTTTAGTGGGTTGGTCTGTAGTTTTATTAACCACTATAAAAACATACTTACCGTTCAATCACTACTTGCTAAATCAAATATCTGCATTTAGCTATCAGAATAAAGTTTTTATGCTTGCTTATACTCCCTAATGCCTATACCATCACCATGTAGACCCTCCACCAGGCTTCTGGTAGAGGGACCCCCTGCATTAGCCTTACAATAGACTGGCACCAGTCTGTACTCACTCCTTGGTGACGTTTGTCACTAAGCACGCTCGCGCATGCGCAGTAGGTCCCAATTGTGAAAACTGAATCACTTTTCTAAATATAAGTGCCATACATCCAGCCTAGATTCTCAAATCAATCCCCAGCGGGGTGGCTGAGGCCGGGTCGTAGTGATTGAACGGTAAGTATGTTTTTATAGTGGTTAATAAAACTACAGACCAACCCACTAAAGGGGGGTCTGTTGGGGGTTGTTATTACACCACAAAAACATCCATTACCGTTCAATCACTACTTGCTAAACCCGTAGATTTGGTCAGTTCCCCACTACGAAACTTTGGTGGGAGGTGATTTGAGAATCTATAAGCATGGATAAAAATCAAACAAACATAACCAAATGTTAACAACATAACATAATGGTGCCACCTAATCAATCACACAGTGATTAACAACCAAATAAAACTTTAAACATAAAGAATTAAATTAAAAACCAAGTAATAACTCTCACCATTACCCGCAGACGCACAGTCCTCGCGAAAATGGTGGTATATACTTGGTAAATGGTCTTCTGGCTTTTTGGTTAAAATAGTAATGTTCCTAAAGAAAGATGCCGCTGCTCTCTGATCTTTCAAATAAAAATACGTAAAAGTAGACTCAGATTTCCATCCTGTAACTTGCATAAGTTCGTCTACAGAAGAGCCAGAAAACGTAGCGAAAGAGGTAGCCATCCCTCTGACATCATGAGCCTTAATGTGATATAGATTGATTTGCTCAGGAGAAGCAATCTCGTAGCAGAGTCGAATGGTGTCACAAATCCATCTAGCAATGGATGCTTTATAGACCAGTCTGGCTACCCCTTCCGCGTAGGGAACCCATAAGCTTTAAGCTAATCGAAGCGATGGGATCAAATATGATGACCTGCCACAACCTGAAGAATCAATGCCAGGTTCCCGGAAGGTAAAGGTTTAGCAATAGGAAGACGAATATTACCTAAACCTCTGATGAAAACATTCAGCACCTTAGTATCTATAACATCCGCATTTAACGAAAAAAAGGAATAGAGGATGTTAAGGAAAAACTATATCCTATAACCGTGTTAACAGTCAGATGAAGCGAATCGAACAGATAGGATAAGAAATCTAACACTTGGGATATAGAAAACAGAATCGGGCACGATATCCTGATCTGAACATCATCCTCCGAAAATCTTAAGTCGACCCTTGTAAACTCGTCGGGTTGACTACCTCCTGGCCGAATAAATGATTTTCTGAGATCTTGCAGAAAATTTATTCTCCGTGAACGAGCACTCGATATTCTCCAAACACACAGACTGAAGATTCCTGGGTTTGGATGAAGACACGTTCCCCTTACCTGGGATAACAGATCTGGGGACACTGGCAGCAGACGCGGAAAGTCTACTAGAAGCTCGAGAAGGTCTACGAAACAGATCCTTTTTGGCCAAAAGGGACCTATCAACAAAATCTCGCAGATTAATAGTTGACTTTCTTCATACCCAAGGGAAGCAAGATAGTCGGAGGGAACGCATATGCGAAGATTCCTGTTCAGGACTGAGACAGTGCATCCACCCCCAACGCCTGATTGTCCGGAAAAGGGGACATGAAATAGGAGATCTGGGCATTCAGAGAGGTCGCGAACAAGTCTACATGGGTACGATCCAGGAGGGGAACAGAGAATTCAGACATCCTGGTACATGTGAGGACACCAGGAAACTCTGTTTCATACGACACCACGTGAGGAGATTCCACACCTCCAAAGTCGAGACGACTTTGTGCCTCCCTGCTTTGCTGATATACGAAACTACTGTCGAATTGGCCGATCGAATCGAGATATTGATCCACTGCACTTGATCCGACCAAGCAAGGACCAAGCAAAGAGAGTCTTCTTGACAGCCCACATTTCCCAGATTCTAGGTGGGGACTTAAATGCTCTCTGACCGGAATCTGATGGTACACAGAATGTTTCCATAGAGACGTGAGCTACATTTGGAAAAGTCTCCTCATCAGCGCCTCCCCCGGAACGATGTTCTCGACGCTGACCATCAAGCCTATCACTCGGAGAAAGAAAATTGCTCTGACCACGGCAGAGGATGTCCGAATTTCCATGGCTACTAAGATGGCTTCTACTCTTACATATGAAGGGAAGACTAAGCCTTGATCTAGGTCGAAAGCCACATCTAGGTGGGTGAAACCCTGAGACGGGACCAAATATGATTTCCCTAGAATTATAACCCATCCTAGACTGGAAACCAGACTGCAGACCTCTGGAATGATACTTGCCAGAATTGAGGCAGATCCTGCTTTTATCAACCAATCGTCTATGTAAAAGTGAAGGGGAACAGAACGACTGTGCAGAAAACCTGCCACTGCTGACACTAGGCGGGAGAAGAAGAAAAGAAGCCGTGGTCAGGCCGAATGGCCTGACTCTGTATTGCCATACCCGGCCCTTAAACGCGAATCTCATGAATTTCTTGAATGGAGGGTGGATGAGAATGTGAAAGTAGGCGTCCTTGAGATCTATGGACGCTGTCCACATGCCTGGACTCAGACTGGCGATAATCTGAGATACCGTCTCCATCTTGAATTTGGGGTGGATATATACAGATTTAATCTCTTCAGATTGATGATTGGACGCCATCCACCTGATTTCTTGGGGACTAGAAATAGATCTGAGTAGAATCCCGGGTCTACTCTCCAACAAGGAACCTCTTCTATAGTCTTCTTCAACCTCATTGACTCCCATTCGTCTTCCAGGGCTCCCAACTTCTCCAGATTGGATGGAACTGGAGTCCATTTGGGCTGGTAAGACAGAGGAGGAGGCAGATCTATCCAAGACGGTGCATACCCCCAGCGGATTTGCTCTAAATGCCAGGAGTCCTGCGCGAGGGCTTGCCAAGTCTCCCAGACCAGAGACAAGCGCCCCCTACTGGCACGCTGGGAAGAAGGGACTGCACCGATAGATCCAAATGTGGTAGAATATGAGGAAGGACTGGTAAATGAGGAAGGACTGGTAAATGAGAACGGGAAAAGGCCTGCCAGGGCTGAGGCCACCCCTTCAACCCTGTCTAGGTTGAAAACCTCTAGAGGAGCATCCTCTAGCTCTAGACCTGGAAGCTCGAGACTTGACGAACCTGGGCTCTAGGTCTATGCGAGGAAATGGATTTAAAACGATCCTCCTTCGCAGATCTGGAATGGGAAGGAGAGGACCGATTAGAGTTCGTAAAACCCTTGACGGATATGCCCATATTCATCCGGCCTAAGACTCTTCCTCCTGGGAGAGGAGGGACTCTTCACCCCGGAAGATTCTCTTTTGCTGAAGACCTCAAAATCGAAATCTAATCCCGCAGATCCTTAGCTGATCAAAAACGATCAGACTCCGCCCTAATAATCGAGGTAGCATTCTGACCAAAAATATCTGATCCGAAAGGCGGAGCAGATATCAGGTTACTCCTGAGGGATCAGAAATGATCACCTCAGCAAGCTTCCTTGACCTTCTCTTAGAGGTGATGAAAACCAAACCAACGGTAAACTGATTTCAACTAACCTCTTGACAGGTCAGCTGAAGAACGAAATATTTCCTGTGGAATCTGACCCCCTTTCTCCTGAGTTTCGATAATGGCCTCCGAAAGAAGGGCCAAAAAGTTAGCTGATTTCAACTGAGCCCGACAGACAGACTCCCATCTAAAAAGGTCTGATGAAGATTCTACCTTAGCCGCTTCCTTCAGATGTGATGACAGAACATCCCATGTCGGACCATTAATAGATTGGGTAGAGGCCAATCTAATGTAATCATCTTTGGGAACCTGTACTGGAGCATCTACCTTGGGCGTAAGAGAGAAAACTTTAAGTTGGACATCGTTAATGTAAAATCTAACATGTCTACGACCAAGTTATCCACCGAAAGAACAGAAGGAACATTGCCTGAAGATTCTGAAGATGCAAGATCAGAACCCAACGACGGAGGATCAATCGAAAATTCATCCTGAAGAGGAAGAGATAGGGACGACGCTATACATTGATGAGCCCTAGACCAGTCATCCGGAGAGGCCCTATCATGATAGAACCTCTTCAGATCCATGGCTTCTGACTGATCTCTGAGTAGCCTTAACAGAAAGGTAAGATGGAGACGACGAAGGAGGACAGATGTCCGAGTCAACTTTGACTAAGACATTTTCAGGAGAAAATGCATAAAGATAGACCAATTTCATAGTCAACTGTAGGACCCAGAAAATGAGGACATAACCACTTATACTCGGCCCTCCATTTAGAAAGGGTTGCCCCTTTGGGCACTTTTCGCTCAGATGCCATTTTAGCAACACATCAACTGCTGTCACAGTCATGTACAATTAAATGTAAAAAAAAAAAAAAAAAAAAAAAAAAAATATATATATATATATATATATATATATATATTCACTTTAGAACACATTTGTCAAAGAAGGCGTGTGGTAGTTTTCCTGATAAATGTTCACTTGCAGGTCGAGATCATTTTTGAAATTCTCCATTGAAATGGCTTATTCAGTAACTGAGACAGTCATTCCTGTGGTAAATTTTCAAAAATAATCTCTTGACCTGCAAATGGCCATTAACTATTTTTTATTAAAATTTTTAGGCAAATTGACCATTAAATGGTTAATTGTAGAACGCGAATATAATGGTAACGCGTGTTGTCAAGTGTCTTCTACAGCGCGATTATTTATGAACTTGCTTTCTTCACTTCTATTGTGAGAAAACTCGCCCGCTATTTCATTTTCTATATACAGCTACCAAGGAAATCGCGGGGAAGAATTAGCTTCTTCAGTATCGAAGGTGTGAACGAACGCGTCTCAAACTTCTGTGAAAATCTCTCACGTAATGTCATTGGATTTTCTAGATATAATTATGTCCAACAACCAATGAAATCGCGAGACCAAATTCTCTTCTCATGACAGAAGGTGTGTAAGAACACATCACTAACTCGTGCGCAGTGGCCGATTTTGTAGATCCGCCATTGCTAATTTTGCATCGACTCGATCATTTTCAGACTAGCGAAATGACAAGATTTTGAGTGGTATCATTTATCAGATGTTCTATGCAATTTTATCTGTCATTTATTCGCCGTATGACTTAATTTTCAAGTCACTCACGGTCTATATCCCTCATTAGAAATCAGAAAATTCGCCAGTATAAAAGGTTTACACTATTCCCGGGACAATTAGCTATTGTAAGACCACCCTCTAGGATGAATTTGCCGGTATGACGCGTTTTGACAGATCACGAATACTGGTAACCAAGGTGAATATCGTTTTCACTTAGAAATGTGCAAATGACGCACAAACGCGCGCTCGATCGATCTATCGTATTTGAGTGCGATACCAACATTGTTCACTTGTTCTCTTTTTCCAAAATTTCCCCAAAATTCATGTTCAGTAAAATATTTTTACCCATCCAGATTTGATCGGACATGACCGATGTCCGACCGTTATTTCATACCCTGTTTCCGGATGCCTGGTAAAACCAGAATCCATTCCGGACAGCAAACCCGCTTGTCTGGCAACGCCAGGAGCAGAGGCGGGTGCTTCTTTATTTCCTACCGGCAGTAGTAACACTACTACCGGAAACGGAAGTCGGAAAACCGAAAACGGAAGATGTCAACATATGCACTGCCGGGTCCAACAGACCCTGAACTACATACTTACTCCCGGAACCGGAACCTTTATCGCCGGAAACTGTTGAATCGGAACCGGATGTTGGCGCATAAGTCCTATTCTCATGAGTCACCGGATGTTCGGACACGCCAGAACAATCTCGGTGCTCCTTTCCGGATGCCTGGTAAAACCAGAATCCATTCCGGACAGCAAACCCGCTTGTCTGGCAACGCCAGGAGCAGCGGCGGGTGCTTCTTTAGATGCGATCGCCGATCTTACCATATTCCTAGCAATCGGAATCACTGTGAAAACGGACCTTGGTGCAGGCGACATCCTGGCGTAATATTGTTTTGAGAGTACTAAGAATTACGTTATTAGGAGTGGTACTGGCTATTATTCCTTCTAACATGGTATCTTGATGGTATATAATAGGCATGGTTACTCTAACCTCTAAAGCGGGAGTGGTGACACGAAAACTGGTAACTCCAAACGCTAGAGTTACAAACACCTCTAAAACACCATGATATAAAAGTTAAACATAACTTAGAAAGAATTGACTTCTTCCTTATGGTAGGCATCTTTGTTCAATTAGTTGTAGTAGATTGTCTATAAAAGCAAGCTAATTAACTTTTATATCTAATTTTGATAGCTGACAGAACTGTTGGCTAGCAGAATATTTGAAAAGTGCTTCAGTTTTCACAATTGGGACCTACTGCGCATGCGCGAGCGTGCTTAGTGACAAACGTCACCAAGGAGTGAGTACAGACTGGTGCCAGTCTATTGTAAGGCTAATGCAGGGGGTCCCTCTACCAGAAGCCTGGTGGAGGGTCTACATGGTGATGGTATAGGCATTAGGGAGTATAAGCAAGCATAAAAACTTTATTCTGATAGCTAAATGCAGATATTTGATTTAGCAAGTAGTGATTGAACGGTAATGGATGTTTTTGTGGTGTAATAACAACCGCAGACCGCCCATCTAATCAAGAATTTTGAAACCACCGATCATTGCAAACCGATCGTGATAACACCTAAACTTGACCATTCCAAAGTTTCCTGTACCATTTTTAGTACGCAGCACCCAGAACAAGATGCGCGAATTAATGAAAAATTTTTCTTCACATAAACATCCGAGCATCACGGGTGTGACGTCACCCGCTCGGATCCTACGGAGAACGACGTCAGCCGATATTCGTGTTAGAAATACTGTAGCAAACACCTATTTTCATATCTGCCGATCGCCTGTTGGGGTTTAAAGAAGGCGATCATCCGGCATATCTCGTTGTTAACACACGTCCCAGATTCTTTGGGGTCAGAAATTGGAACATGCGACACAACGAAATTTAGAGACCTAAGTCTTTTAACTATGGATAATAAGGAATTATACAACCTGGTTATCCTCAGCGGTATCCATATTATCCAATTATCCTTGCTAAGAGAATCACTAGCTATCAATTATCACAGACAAAAGACTTAGAAAACAATCCAAAATCTCTCCACTGCAAAACGCATGTATGCTCTTGTTGCTATGCAAACAAGAATGAGCTCTATGGTAGACGGGTACTCGGCAGTTTGGAGCCGAGTACCCGGTTCCAAGGAGTCGGTAAAGCTTTCTAAGTCTATAGTCCTAGAGCCAGCTGTCAAGGCCAGCTGTATATCCGAAGTAACAGAATGGTGAGTATTGATCGAAGGAGAAGTATAAATTCCTTAGAATTAACATAATTCACAAAGAAAACTAATATGATAATGACCAAATTGCCAATTGAAAAGACAAGAAAAAAGAATTAAAAGAGCCGACACAAAAGAAGGAAGGTCTATAGAAAACTTGTCCTTAAAAAGAAGAGAAAGAGTCGAAGCAATCCACCAGAGAGACAGCGACCAGTCATCCGAAGAGACCCTGACTGGACAAAATCTCCTCAGCCCTGACCGACTAGGGAATAGAAGAATAAGAAGAAGGCTTAGGAGATGAAGAAGAAAAGAGATGAGAAGAGTCACCAGAGGCCATAGAATCAACAGTTCAAATGGAAAGAGGAGAGCAACGCCTCTTGGAAGCTAGAAGGTTAGAAAAACGTAAAGAATCAGAAAAGGAAAAGGAGTGATCAGAAGGAATGTGAACAGATACAACATCCTGACCAGAGGACATGGAAAGAACAGAGAAAAAAGCTGACATGAAAGAACGAACAAGGGAAGAATCCCTAAAAACAGAAAACAATGAAAAAAACAGACCGTAATCAACAATTAGAAACTCAAGCCAAATGGGAGAACGACAGAAACAATCAGATCAAGATGATCAAAAGAGGAAGAGAGGAATTAAGAAGAATGGAAGATGAAGAGGAAAGAACAGGACCAGAAGATCCCTGGATAGGATAGATAGAAGATGAAATACGGGAAAACCCCAGAGGGAAAAAAGAAAAAAGACAGAAAGAGAGAGAGAGAGAGGAAGGAGAACATGACTAGAAGAAAACTTTAGCAGGAGAAGGAGCAGAGGATGAAGGAAGAGACATATACTTATCTTACTCATTATTATTAAAGACTTAGAACCAATATTATCATCATGTAAAGACGGAAATAATTGAGATTGAAGTGCTAATAAAAGGAATGATTGAGAATGATGAATCCCGGGAACATCTGGATGTTAAATACACAAAACACTAATACTTGATTATGATTAAACACCACGGGATGAAAACACAAAACAAAACGCTGAAAAACAGAGGCGATATAAAATCTAAGCAAAAAGACTCACCTAAACCATGACTGTAACAACACAGAAGAAAAAACTCGGCTTTTATTCCTTCACCATAATCTTATTTCTCTATTCTCAGCATTTTCTAGCTCTTGTAATCATTAATCTTAGAGCCATTCTCTTCCCTATGAATTCACTACTGAAACTATTCCTTTCAGCGCCTGTCAGAATTAGACTAAGAATTACGCTAGAAACGGAGATTTTCTTCAAGAAAATAACTCCCTTTGGATAAAATAAATATGTCAACCTGCCGACTTAAGAGGAAAAAAGAGCGCGAAAAAAGGCTGAACGGCCCGAAGACAACTGGCCATCTAAAGTTGGATGAAATTAAAAACTAATTTTAATTGCGACATCTAGTGATAATGCGTAGAATACAGACTGACTTATCGACTGCAACAAAAAACCCATCCGGCAACCAGTCGGAACAGTCTTTAATTACGTTGAAATGTTTCACTGATAAAAGAATAAATGCTGAATATCTACAATTTTAAGAGAGACTTCAAGACTGGCAATGTCTCGGAATTAATATTTTCAGCGATTAAACATTCCGATTTTAAAAGCACTTACTGAAATAAAACTAACCTGGAATCTCAGTAAGAGCTATCACCGGAAATCCAAAAAAGGAAAACAGAACCGGAAGTTAATCATAGAACACCATGAAACCGGTAATGACCCTATCCCCGGATGTACGAATCCGGAAGTGAAAAAATAGGAAACAGAAATGCACAAACCAGAAGAAGACAACTGGAAACTGAACCCGGATGTACAGTAAAAAAACAGAATAAACAAAGGAACCGGAAATACGCAAAACCGGAAGTCAGACCGGATACGGAAAAAACGGAGGTAGATCCAGAAAACGGAAGTAACCCCTGTCCTGAGGACAGAAGTCTATCTGAGTCTGAACGACCCGGAAGTACACCTCTAGAAACAGAAGCGGAAGTGTACAGACAGGAATCCAAACCGGAAGCGCTTCTACCGGAAGACGAAAAATAATAGGAGTCCACAGACCCCGGATATCCGGCATCACCGGAAGCGCTGCTAAAACCGGAAACAGAACTAGGAACCGGATCTTGAAGACCCGGATGTCCTACAAAACCGGAAGACATACCGGAAACGGAAGTAATAACCGGATCTTGACGACATGGATTTCCTGCCAAACCGGAAGTCCTACCGGAAACGGATGCCAGAGAAGAAAGAACCGGATCCTGAAGACCTGGATGTCTTGCTAAACCGGAAGTTAAAACGGAAAAAGGAAGTAAACCCGAGTCCACCACAACGGAACCAGAAGAACTAGCAAGACTAGGAATCAAATTCTTGGCAATGGGCGATCTACAAAGAACCTTGACGACCGGTATAATCGAAAAATTGGCATTAGCATAAGTACCAGCCTTATGGACGTCAGTCTCAGCCTCCGCCACCACAGCTTGTGGGTTATGCCCGTCACCCTCAAGTTCTGCGGGTTTGACCCGGTGCACTACACGAGCCCACCCTCGACAGCTTAGTCGCTCTAGACTACTGCTTAGGAGATTTATTTTTTCTTATCGAAAAATTGGCATTAGCATAAGTACCAGCCTTATGGACGTCAGCCTCAGCCTCCGCCACCACGTCTTGTGGGTTATGCCCGTCACCCTCAAGTCTTATGTTGGTTTGACCTGGTGCACTACACGAGCCCACCTTCGAGAGCTTAGTCGCTCTAGACTTCTGCTTAGATTTCTTAACCTGCATGGAGGTTAGAGGGATCGGTTTCCCCCATTTGCGGGAACGCCCGCTAGCCTTCGGGCTGTCGTCAGAACTTGAAGAAACATCCTGTTTCTTAGCTTCCTTAATAGCAGAAGATATCCTTAGCGGACTCCTAAAAACGAAAAATCGTAAATGAAGACTAGAAACATAAAACGCACTTCTAAAAAGGCGGGAAAGTTCAAATTAGAAATCAAAATCCCTACCAACAAGGAAACAAACTTGCATAGGGATAAATGTCATTAAATGATAATCCTTATAATGCACTAGAGGTAAATTGATAAGGGCTCTTGGTTAAATGCTAGACAATTAATATGATGATGATGATGATAATGATATAGGCATAGTAATTAAGTTACCACGAAACGAGAACGCACTATTTTTACTTTTAACTGAAAGTGATTAAGGGTTCACTGGAGTAATAGTGTTTTTATATGATGATGACTTAGGCATGTTATTAAAGTTGTTACCACGAAAGCGAAACCCACGAAAACCGGCAACATCTATTTACATAGTCATAAAGTTCAATATAACCACGAAATAGTTCCAAAAACATAATTTTGGGAGGATAGACTTCATAATAAGCATATCTTAGCGTGAGGAAGTCCTTCAAGTGTAAGCTGACACAGCGCAAAGCTATAAAAACTTTCTGATAATATTTGTGTAGTTGTTCTGCTTGCAGAATAATTGAAAAGTGAATCCGTTTCCTATTTGGGCTCCAGTGCGCATGCGCAAGCGCGCTTAGTTACAAGCGTCACTATGGGGTGAGTATAGACTGGTGCCAGTCTATAGCTGTCAGTATGCTGGAGATGGACTTAACCAGTAGCCTGGTTGAGGGGCCATATTAATAGGAATAGGCATGGGGAGGTGTGTATGCAGGCATATAAATCTTATTCTGATAGCTAAATGCAGATAATTGATTTAGCAAGTAGTGATTGAATGGTAATGGATGTTTTTGTGGTGTAATAAAAACCGCAGACCACACATCTAAATCAAGAATTTTGAAACCACTGATCATTGCAAACAGATCGTGATAACACGCAAAACTTGAAAATTCCAAAGTTTTTCTGGTACCAATTAAAGTACGCAGCACCTAGAATCAGATGCGCGAATTAATGAAACATTTTCTTCACATAAACATCTGAGTAACACGGTGTGATGTCACCCGCTCGGATCTTACGGAGAACGACATCAGCCGATTTTCGTGTTAAAAACACTGTCAAGCCAACACCTATTTCATATCTGCTGATCGCCTGTTGGGGTTTAAAGGAAGGCGACCATCTGGCATATTTCATTGTTAATACACGTCCCAGATTCTTTGGGGTTAGAAATTGGAACATGCGACAAAGACAAAATTTTGAAGACTTTTAACTATGGAATAATATGGAAAGATACAACCTGGTTATCATCGGCAGCATCCATGGTAATCCAATATATCCTTAGAGAGCGCACAAAGCTATCACAATTACACAGAAAAAAAGACTTAATATAATCTCAAGACTTCCAACTGCAAAAAAGGCATGTGTCTCTTGTTGCTATGCAAACAAGAATGAGCTTCATGGTAAACAGGTACTCGGCAGTTGGGAGCCGCGTAATCGGTTCCAGGAGTCGGTAAAGCTTACTAAGTCTATAGTCCTAGGCCCAACTATCCAGGCTAGCTGTATCAGAAGTAATAGAATCGTGAGTATTGATCGAAGGAGAACAACTTTTCTTCAAGATCTCAGGAAATCATTGTCTCTTCCAGGAGGGAGTCGACCTGTGAATTTGTACTAAGGTCGACTATTAAATCTTTGGAGTATGGTTTTTAAAGCACGGTTTCTTGCCTGATTCCATTTCTATTTCCTAGGTGTTAGATTTTTAATCGTATCTATTCGATTCATTTCATTTATCAGCTATGACGGTTAGGGATTATAGATTTCTTTGGCTTCTTCTCTTCCTTGTCTTCTGAATGCTGATATCAAGGATTCTCAATGGTTTTATTAGAAGATTGGGCAATTTTCGTCCTCCAGTGGCTAAGCCTTTGTCTTCCTGCAATTTGGCCTTGATTCTTAAAGTTTTGGCAGGTCACCATTTTGAGCCAATTGGATCTATCAGTCTCAAACTATTGACTCTTAAGGCCGTTTTCCTTGTTGCTGCCTCTTCAGCTAGAAGATCCGAAATTCATTCTCTTTCCACAGAAAAACCCAGATTTATCGACTCCGGGGACGGTTTAATTTTATATCCCAGAAGGGATTTTTTATCGAAGACCCAGTCTAACCGTTACTCAGCCAAACCTATTTTTCTTAAATTTTTATTGTCTTTTTCGCCGTCGGATAGATTCTGGTGTCCTGTCAGGGCCTTAATAGTCTATAAACGTTGTACCATTTTAAAAAAAGATCCGATTCCAGTTTCTAAGGCCACAGTTTGTGAGACCATAAAATTATGCTATGAGATTGCGTCACCAGGTGAGATCAATTTAGCCCATGTCAAGGCTCTCGACCTTCATGGTATGGCTTCCTCCCTCGCTCTTTTCGCCGGCTCATCATTAGACAATGTCATGCAAGTCACAGGTTGGAAATCTGAATCGACTTTTACCTCTTTCTATTTAAAGGATCAAAGGCCAGCGGCCTCCTTTTTAAGAAATATAACGTTTTTAACAAAACAAGACAATGACCTTTTACCAAGCACATCTCACCAATTTCGTTAGTCTGTATGATATGGTGAGAATATGCTCTTGTTTTGTTTATTTCATTGAGCTGACAATTTTACTTGCTTGATAATCACTGTGTGATTTGTTATGGATGCACTATTATGTTAATTTAATAATTTATTAACATTTGGATATGAGTTGTTTAATTTTTATCCTTGTTTAATGATTCTCAAATCTCCACCCACCAATGGTTTAAGTGGGGCACTGACCAAATCTACGGGTTTAGCAAGTAGTGATTGAACGGTAATGGATGTTTTGTGGTGTAATAACAACCCACCCACCCACCACCCCACCCCCACCCCACACAGACCCCCCTTGCGGGTTGGTCTGTAGTTTTATTAACCACTATAAAACATACTTACCATTCAATCACTGCGACCCGGCCTCAACTACCCTGCGTGGGAATGATTTGAGAATCTGTTTGTAATATTTGGCACTTAAATTTAGAAAAGTGAATCTGTTTCCTATTTGGGCTCCAATGCGCATGAGCGGGCATGCTTAGTGACAGGCGTCACCACTCACCAGGGAGTGAGTACAGCCTGGTGCCAGTCTTTATCAGGATATATGCTGGGGTGTACCCTACCAGTAGCCTGGTTGACGGTATATATTAATATGGAATAGGCATATGGAGGAATGTAAGCAAGCATAAAAATCTTATTCTGGTGGCTAAATGCAGATTAGTTGATTTAGCCAGTAGTGACTGAACGGTAAGTATGTTTTATAGCAGTTAATAAAACTAAAGACCAACCCGCAAGGGGGGGTTTTCATTGGGAAAACAAACAAGCGACATTACATCCATTTGTAGCATATGGGTCTGAAGATGGAAATCTAGTACACCAAAACATTTGTGTCATTAGCGATTCGAGAGAACATTCAACCGCAGTGGTTTGGACATTTCAGAATGCTGTTCTAAAGTATCTCAAAAGCGAATATCTAGAATTGAAAAAAGTGCATTATTTTTCTGACGGATGTGTATGCCAATACAAATATAGATACAACTTTATCAACTTATGTTGTCATAAGGAGGATTTTGGCCTAGAAGCTGAATGGAATTTCTTCGCAACATCTCATTGGAAAGTGCGTGTGATGGTATAGGAGGTACTACTAAAAGACTATGAATTAAAGAAAGTCCTAAGCATCCACACAACAACCAAATATTAACTTCCAATGACATGTTTAAATTTTGTGATAAAGAAATTCCAAGTATTAGCTTCATTTATGTGCAATCAGAAACAATCAGCGAATCGGAGGTTCGCCTAGACTTTATAATGCATAACAAGATATTTTCAATGTAAAGGAATGAAAGAAAGACTACCTTGGATTTTATAATATGTTATAGATAACTTAACAGGCAATTTAAAGACCTGAATTTCGTTTTCATATCTTACATTCCACAAGGTCAAATTCAAGGTTGTAGTAACGGTCAAAAGGTCATTCATGTTTATATTCATCCGATTTTAATTCGGAAAACTGATTCAGAATCCTTAGGTAATTGCCTTAAAAATGATACTTATTTAATCTGAATCGGATTGATACTTTTAAAGCTACAGCATTTAAAATAACAACAGCCGTGCCCATTTTAATGATTTTTCGCAATGTTTAAAGGGCCATAACTCTTAGATCCATCTCTCCAATAGAGGAAAAATGTGGAATTTGGGATTTTTAAGCCATAATAACCATGCATAACATAGTTGGGGTTTTTTTACCATATTGTTCTATGTATTCTACATATAAACGATCTTCATACTATGTTGTAATCATCTTCCATCTAGGATATTTATTGTAGATACAGGGTTTTTAATACGGTACAGTGTGTGTGTGCGTGTGCGTGCTCGTGTGTGCATGTGTGTGTGTGCTCAACAATGACACAGCAGTATTAAAGAAGTTGAGAAAGTTGTTGCCTATCAATGCTATTCTACTTCACAGTGTTCTTTACTTGAACATATTAGAAACATGTCAAAAAGCAACTAATCATATGTCATAATGATTGTGATACACCTTAGGCAGATGAATATTTTATGGCTTTGTCAACACTTGTATGCAGACTTGCTTGTTACACATTACAACTACTGCGACTGTTTAAATCTATACCTGACAAAATGTCAGGAACCGGTAGACTGTGCCTGACATTTAATAGTTTGGTGCCTGACAATGTCCTTGACAGGGACCTTATTTCCAGGCTTGGTGGTGTGGTGGACGTGAATAATGACGTCAAAAACTCTGTGACGTCTTCACATCCAGGTGCAGGAAACAAATTTTTTTGTATGGATGGCCTTATTGTTTGTTGTTATTTGTTGAAATTTTCGTATTTCGACCCGAACATTGCATTAAAGGTTTTATTAAACTTTATTTACAAATTTGTTTATTATTTCTATGTTCTTATTACATTTTGTCCTTAACACGACGAAAGTCGAGACCTGGGTCATTCCATATTAGAAGAACCAAAATTTTTGAAATCCGTCAAGTCATAGTTTCAGATTTCCTTCAAACTTTGTCAGAGTAAGCATATGTATGTATTAATAGGAAATTCCAAGTATTATAGTGAAAGGTCAAATACTTTTTGAAAACTGGCCTACCCAATACCCCCTGCCTAAAATTGACAAAAATTTGTAACAAAATCTCTATGTTTGAGGCTTCATATCTCACCGACTACAGTGCTCACAATACTAGGTCTTTTTATTTTAACAGTATGGTCACCATAGTTCGAGAAAATCACAAGCATTTTGTGCTGACCTGTTTTAGGCATGTATTAGGGGTCGTCAAAAATGCCAAAAAATGTGATTTTTCATATTTTAATCCAAATTTGGTGATGCCGTAAAATGTATTTGTATTTGGTTTACACAAATGATTTCTATCCTGTTAACTAGAGCTACTGCTACTTTAGTGATATTTATTACCTAATGGCAAGATATGCTCCGCAAAAATTTTGTGGGAGCCATACCCCCACCCCTGTTCGCCAAAATGGGGTGACTTCATAACATCTTTTTTCAAAATAACCCCTTTCAATTTTTTTAATATTTTGGTGAATGTTATATATATGGTCAATGGTTACAGGGCCAAAAGGTTCACTCTTACATTTGTTTCCTTTTAGAGCTATGGCAAATACAAAATCCGATATTTTTTCAAAAACTTGTATGATATTCGATTTTGGGGGGTTAATAATTTTAAAAGTATACACTCTAGAAATATGAAACAAGAGATGTAGCGCGTTTCCCTGCCTTATTAAAAGAAACAACCAGCATTTCCCTTTTACAAAATAGATAAACATGGATTTTAGAGATGTCAAAACCCTACTTTGTTAAAATTTGACATTTTTGTGGGTAAACTACAAGTCATTATTCAACAACATTTTCAATGGGAATAACATATTGCCTGGAGAATATTTAAAAAACAATTTGACTATAAGTTGTTGCTGACTTAGCCATCAATAATTTTCAGTCAAATCATTTTCAAAATATACACCAGGTACAGAGTTTGTCCTGTAAGCTGGTCGAGCTGCAACAGCTCATCACTCAGTCTTGAGTTATCCAGTGTTAATAAAGACTGAGAGATTTCATATCTAGAGAAAATAACTCAACCTTCAGAGCTTTGTATATAATTAGGTCAATTGCTGTAATAGACATAGGTAGTGAGGTGATATTGATTAGTCACATGGTCTCAGTTTTTCTCAGAGATCTGCATGCAAGTATTGCTATCAACAAGAGTTCAGTCAAGCATTTTAAGTGATCAAGATTAGGCAGCATGACCAGTGAAAGTGTTTAATAATTACTGCTTTGAAACATTGACATTGTTGCTGATACACAAATGTTTAGATATTTACTTTAGAAATTTAATAATTCACTATACATTTTAATGATAAATTAGGCCTTTTAATTTGAAAAGTGTAAACTTTGACTAGGACACGTTGCACAATGGCTGAATTACCAGAGACATTTTGTTCAGTTGGACGTCTCACTAATGATATTGGTGCAATGAGAAGCGGCCAGAGTGAGGATAGTTTAGAAACAGTGTGCTGTTGCCACAAGAAACACTATCTGCATATATTCCCGATGATGAAGCAGAACACTTCATGTTGTGATCCCCTAAAAGTTCACAAAAAGCTTATTAAAAAGGGACTAGTTAATATAGATCAAGAAATTGTGGCATTAATACAGTCGAAAACTAGAGAGAGAAAACAACCTGGCCAAAAGATTTGCCATCATTGTTTGCAGAAAATTAATAACCTGACAGATTGTAGTGACAGTGAACCGGAATCAATGGCCATAGCAGATACTTTGTACAGTAATGCTGAATGCCTCAACTCTAGTTTCTCAGCAGTTGGAGTTTCTCCCCTAAAGAGTGTCCATTCAGAAAGGAAAGTATCATATGGTAAACGAAAAATCAAACAAATGGCAGAAGCAACAACAAGTCACGTGGCATCCCACCTAGGTTTTCCACCTAATAAATTAGTTGCTGACACTTCACAAACTGAATGTACATGTGAGTCTAAGTTAGATGTGGACTACTTGGTATCGAACATGAATGAAAAACTGTCTGTGTCATCACGAAATCAAAAGATACAAGTATTGACTATTACACCTAAATCATGGTCGATAGATAAAACTGTTCAGGTTTTTCAGGCATGTGGTGTTACGCGTTATATGGTGAAACAAGCCAGACAACTTGCGCAGAATGATGGAATACTCGCTGATCGTGAAACCTTTAAAAGAAATAAGCTTGATCAGCATACACTAGATAGTGTTATTAATTACTACCAAGATGATACTGTATCTAGACTATTACCCGGGAAAAATGGTTTTTGTTACTATAAGAATTTGTGGTACCAAAGAACATAAGCAAAAACGGCTAATCTTGACAAATTTGAAGGAAGTACATGCTAATTTCAAAACAGAAACTGGACTTAAATTGGTTTCTCTAAATTTGTTGAGTTAAGACCCAAATGGTGTGTAATTGTTTCTTCTAGCGGCAGCCACAATGTTTGTGTATGCGAAAAACACCAAAATGTAAAGTTTATGGTGGATGTTATCTCTGAAGACTATCATAACCTAATTGACAAATCTGTATGTGACAGTAGTTCTAGAAATTGCATGCTGCAACGATGTGAAAGTGTCCAGGAACTGCATTTCTCAAAACTTACTTAGAGTAAGACCTTTACGAGCACATGGATGAGGATGACATCATTAAATTCAATGAATGGGTATCCACAGACCGAATTGAAATCATGCGCCGAGAAGTATCAGTTGAAGATTTTATTTCTATATTATGTCAACGGATCCAAGAATTAACACCACATTCCTTCATAGCGAAATCTCAAAGTGAATTCTTGAAAGCGTGCAAACATGATTTAGATGACACTACTGCCATTGTTGTTCTCGACTTTGCTGAAAATTACAGCATTATTGTGCAAGATTGTGTACAGGGATTTTATTGGAACAATTCTCAAGTCACGATACCTCCTTTGGCATTTTATGTTAAGGCTTATGGAAAGTTGAATGAAGAAAATGTATGCTTCATCTCTGAGTGTCTGAAACACGAAACAAATACTGTGTACTGTTTTCAGGAGATTTTTACAAGATATTTGAAGGAAAAGTATCCCAATATTCATATAATTAAATACTTTAGTGATGGGTGTGCAGGACAATACAAGAACTTCAAAAACTTTATTAATGTCTGCCATCATTATTCGGATTTTGATATTAAGGCAGAATGCAGGAAATGTCAATTTCCCTTTCTCCGAGATCTAACAATACTCACCACTCTGTTACTTCTGATATACAGCTGGCCTTGACAGCGGCTCTAGGATTATAGACTTAGAAAGCTTTACCGACTCCTGGGAACCGGGTACTCGGCTCCCAACTGCCGAGTACCCGTTTACCATAGAGCTCATATTGTTTGCATAGCCACCAAACAAGAGAAAACTATGGCTTGCCTCCGTGGGGCTGGGAGGCTGGGTCCGTAACAGAATGGTGAGTATTGTTAGATCTCGGAGAAAGGGAAATTGACATTTCCTGCATTCTCCTTCGATCAATACTCACCATTCTGTTACTTCTGATATACACCAGATTTGATCAGTAACCTGGTGGGAAGGGGCAAGCCATAAATGCTAATTTTGCCCCTTGGAGAAAGATTTTAGACTTCAAACTTGACTAACGGAGACCTAAAAGGACAGTCAAGTTCACGGAACCGAATCACATTCGCGTCACAGCCCCCCCCCCTTTTTCCTCCTAAGAAAAGGGAGAGAACTAACGAACATGTATCTCGCCTGAAAACACCAATATGCCAAGAGGGTTAACTACTCCCTGCATATTCCATGTATTAGCCTGGGAATGAGCATGAATATATAAAATGAATGAACATGATACATATACATAATACAAAAAACTCTCACTTATTGAATTACCTTATGATAACAGGACTTCAGACGTACCGCCTCCAACCATTCACCGGTTCGGCCATCAGTGACACAATCTGGTTGACATCCTCTCGCCTGACCATGCCTGCTTTAGGTTCCTTTCTTACCAAAGTGAAAAAAGGGGAAAAGCAGTGTGGTCACTAACTATCGTTTCAAAACAGCTCAAGCGAGTGGATTGGGTGAGTTTGACACATCCCTCATATAGTAATCCGTAAATGAGGACTCACAGTGCCATTGTGCAACAGCCATGATGTCCTCTAACGGAACACCATTGTAAAGGGCGGTCGAGGCGGCTATTCCTCTGACATCGTGTGCCCTTACGCCCTGCACCTGGTGCCCAGTCGCCATCTCGTGAGTAGTCTGAATGCATTCGACCACCCAACGAGAGATAGTATCCATGGATGCGGCGCCATAAGGCTTTTTATTGCAGATCCACAGATGTCTATCGTTCGACCGTAACGAGTCAGTCCGTTTCTTGTACTTAGTCAAAGCACGGACCGGGCACCACCCACTGGCATCACGATCAAACCTAGTTAACTTCGGTATAATGATCGGTTTGCCGGGATATCTCAAAGATTGGTTCTTTGACATAAACTCTGCTCTTGGCAGAAGACGCAGACCTTCTCCAGAAACAATAAATCGGTTCCTCTCTGCCGAAAGCGCATGGATCTCACTGCGCCTTCTAGCTGAGGAAGCTGCCAATAGAAAGACCGCCTTTAGAGTCAAATGCTTTAGACTAGCCGAACGCAACGGTTCGAAAGGGTGCTTGGCCAGTACATTAAGCACTAAAGATAGACTCCAGGCTCGAATGACTACCGGTTGTCTCGGGCGGAGATTGCTCATTCCCTTCAACATCACATTTAACTGGGCCACCTCTGGACTATCCCTGTTGGCTAGACAAGGGATAACTGATGCCAAAGCTGACATGTATCCAGCAACCGTGACGGGAGCTAGTCCTGAAAAGAACAGCTCACAGAGAAAGTCTGCTATTTGCTGAATAGTGGATTGAAAGGTATCAATACCCTTTTCTTCACACCAGTCTGCAAATCTGTTAACCTTGTTGTTATATGACTTGAAGGTTGGCCTCCTTCTCGCAGCCGCGATGAAATCAGCAGCCTGTCGAGAAAAGCCTTCCGACGTGGAACGTTGTTTGACAACATCCACGCAGTCAATTTGAACATTTCGGGACGCTCGTGTAGGAAGCGTCCCTTGGCCTGGGAGATTATGTTCGGAATCTCGGGCAACTGCACAGGATTTTCCACCAGCAGATCTAGAAGATCCGTGAACCACGCCCTGCTCGGCCAATACGGCGCTATTAGCAGGACCAGACACGGTTCCTCCCTGACCTTCACCAATACCTTCGGTAGAAGAATGGTGGGTGGGTACGCGTAAGCGTGCATCCCTCTCCAGCTTATCGCCAGAGCGTCTGTATCGACGGCATTTGGATCTGGAATCGGCGAGACATATGTCATGATTTGAGCATTTTCCTTTGTGGTGAACAAGTCCACGTTGGGTTTGCCCCAATGCTCGAAGATCCGTCGCAGAACCGGAGGGTTGAGGGACCATTCTGTTGGCAAGATTCTCTGTCTGCGAGACAAAGCATCTGCCAGAATGTTCAATCGGCCAGGAATATGAGCTGCTTTCAAAACAACCGAGTAATTCCTGCACCATTGAATCAAGTGCCACACCCTGATGTACAGAGTGGGCGACCTGGTCCCGCCTTGGCGATTTATATATGATACTACTGTCGAATTGTCCGACCGTATCAATATCACCTTGCCCCTGATCATCGGAAGGAATTCTTCCAACGCCAGTTCCACTGCCATCATTTCCAACAGATTGATATGCAGCTGACTCTCCGGGAGAGTCCATGTGCCCGAGACATGGTGTTCTCCCAGGCAGGCACCCCACCCTTCCAGCGATGCATCCGTGTAGACGGACAGCCGGGGGTGGGGTAGGTGCAGCGAAACCCCTAATAGGAGATTCTGACGCTGTTTCCACCATAGAAGATGCGATATTATCGGCTCCAAAACTGGCACCAGTTTTGACAGGGGTTCTGTTTTCTGTTTCCACAGAGACATCAGATACAACTGGATAGGCCTTCGCATTACAGCAGCGTACGGGATAACCTGCTCCATGGAGACCATCATGCCCAGCATCTGAAGGAACCGCCTCGCCTGAATGTGGTTTCCCACTCGAAAACTCCTGAGGATGGCTAACAGAGACACCACTCTGGGCTCTGACGGGTAAACCCTGCCCTCCTCGAGGTCGAATCGCATCCCCAAATAAACGAAATGTTGAGTGGGCGTCAACTCGGATTTCTCCTTGTTGACTATCCAGCCTAGATCTGAAAGTAACTTCAGAGTCAGAGCAGTATCCACGTTCAACCTGGCTGGCGAGTCTGCCTTGAGCAGCCAGTCGTCTATGTAGGTGTGTAGCGCCACGTTCTCTTTTCTGAGAAACGCTGTCACCGCAAGGACCACTCTTGTGAAAACCCTCGGAGCTGTCGACAGGCCAAACGGGAGAACTGTAAACTCCCATACTTGATTCTGAAACGCAAATCTCAGAAACCTGTGCCAACTCCGATTCATAGAAATGTGGAAATAAGCATCTTTCAGATCGATCGATACACACCACATTCCTTTCCTCAATCCCGCCATTACCGACCTCGGCGTTTCCATCTGGAACCGAGGCATATGGATAAACCAATTTAATGGCCTGAGATTGAGTATGGGTCTCCATCCCCCTGTGCTCTTGGGGACAAGGAACATGTTTGAATAGAAGCCTGGAGTGTTTCGGTTTGCTGGTTTTATTGCTCCCTTCAGAAGCAAACCCGACACTTCCTTTTGAACGGCTTCTAACTTGTCTGGCTCCCTTGGTACGGGTGTCCAGACAGGTGCCAAAGACAGATTTTGTGGTGGAAAGTCCCACCACTCCGGCATGTAACCCTGGGATAACCATCCCAGGACCAGACTGTCTGACGTCACACCTCGCCAGGCCTCGACGAAACGCATGAGCCTTCCACCCACCATAGACGCCTCGACGTCTAACGGGGTTGTCCGGCTCGCAGTCCGCCCAACCCCCCCCCCTTTCTTAACGAGAGAGAGTGAGAACCATTTCGTTCTAGGCACGACGGGTATAACTGGCACCGCTGTTCCTGTCGCACAGGCGCGGTCCAGGCGGATATGAAGGGAGCTTTCGTACCCTCAGGTACGCTTCGGCCCCTTCTGTCCGCCCTTTGAGGCCTTACCCTTACCCTTCCCCTTCCCGCCCCTAGGGCGGTCAGGAGCAACATTGGGGAGGGTAGGCGCCTCTACAACCTTCCTGGGCTTCTTCGCCGGCGGCGGCTCTGAAAACCCAGCTGAAGCAGAAGTCGCAACAGGCCTGGCTTTCGCCTTGCCCTTATGCTTCTTCTGCTTCTTTGAAGGCTGTCCCGTTAGCGGTTTCCCCACAGCCCCTAGTGCGTGCGCTTGCCGCACTAGCTCTAGCTGTAGGTTTACCACTAACCGATTCTGCGCGATACTGGCGGTGTCCTCTAAGATGGCCCGCGCTTGGCCACCGAAGATGCTAGGCCCTGTCAGGGGCATCCCAAGAAGACGCTCCCTGACTGCCGTAGCCGGACGCATATGGTCAATGACCATTTGCCTCCTGGACTTCGTCACTCGCGCTTGCACCCTTGCCAATGCGTCCATTGACAGCACCAAGCCGTCATTAACACATGAAAGCGCCACAGGTGGCACAGGGTGGCCTGCCCCCGCTTCAGCCCACACCGACTGAAGGAGACGATAAAAATGATTGACAGCGCTCATCGCTGCCCTCACACCCTCATCGCATAGTGACAGGACTTCTTCCTGGTGTACTTGAGATTTATCCACTAGTGCCGGACCGGGGCCACCCGACCCGGCACTCTGGACTCCCAATACCCATCGGTCATCCTCCGTGACCGACGGGACTACACCATACCTGTCGTATTCCCCCCGCGGAATACGACATCTTGCCCGCACCTCCCTGGAGGCCGCAGGGAGCTGACCCTTGGTCATTAGTTGTTTGCTATAAATAGCATCCAACAAATCTATGAACCGTGGATCCAGTCCCACTGACTGGATCCGGGCTGCGGGCAATATCCCCGTCCTAATCGACGCAACCGACGGACGGGGCGCATCTTCATCGGCCATGGCCGAAACCACAGACGGGTCAACCCTGGCTAGCCATGCCAGAGCATCCGACCAATCTACCTCCGACGAAGACACCCCTGCAAACACGTCACCCGTTGACGTGCTCACGGGTCTGCCAGCCACGGCCTCCCGGCAAGGAGCCACGGCTGACACGCCAGGCACTCCGCTACCACACGGTTCCGCCGCCACCCCATGAAACACTCTGGTCCATGGGGTAGGTCCGCACGGAAAACCGTACGGACCCGTAACAGTCGCGGAACCGTAGCCGGACACGGGCGCCAACGGCACCCCACATCCGGCTGCCGGACCAGGCGAGATAGGTGACTACCACGCCTGGCCCGGCACACCCGCTCCCGTGACGGCTGGTGACAAACCAAGCCGCCCGGAACCGGTGCACGGTAACGGATTGGCCTCAGCCGCAGGCGGAGCCGCTGACCTGGCTTGCGCCAAACCAGACAAATGGAGGCCGGCTCCGTCCAGGACGGAATCAACCTCCATATTCTCCACCTGCGGCTTCACGGGCCGCAGCAACCTCTCCTCCTCGGCCTCCTCGTCTTCAGACTCCGAAGAGCCGTCACTAGACGAGTCAACCGTGGAGCCGTCCTGGCGGACGGCTCCCACACCTGACGGACCGGCCACCGCTACTGGACCACCCGGAGGTGGCCGCAGAGAGACAGAACCCGTGGGCAGAACGCTATGCAGAAAACCCTGCATAGCCGGACCAAACCACGCCGGCGGTGCCATCTCCGCCACCTCCAGCTGGGGACGTGGAGCACCCCCACCGGCCGAACCGGGCGCTCCACGATTTCGTCTCGGACCGCCTGACCCCGTGTCAGACCCAGCCAAGTCCTTCTGGGCAAGGAACTTAACCATCATCTCGACGGACCACATTGCACAAACATTACACCTATGATCTATATTACACAGGGAACACCTAAAACAAGCATGGTCCTTGAACACTACACGGACAAACTTATGGCATTCGTCACATGATGGCGGGGCTGGCTTGGCCTATAAAATAAGCACAAACCTACAATAAACAAGCGGAACGAGACCCGGATGGAAGGCAGACAATTAATTTTCAAACCGTAACCTCCCCGCACCCCACCCCGCCACGTTACAACAACGATCGCATTGATTATGACGACAAGAACGCGGCGGGCATCAAACACACCCATAATAGATCCTCCAGGATGTGTAACGGATCCAGGAATCATATCGCATAGCATTCGGGGTATATTTACTAATCAATATAAATTATACTCCTAACGAAAGCAGCACGATATGTGAAGAAAACAACAAAATGTATAACAAACTGCTGTATCACACGGTAAAACCGCAGACCACGCATCTACTCAAGAATTTTGAAAGCACCGATCATTGCAAACCGATCGTGATAACACGTAAACTTGATCATTCTAAAGTTTCCGGTACCATTTTTAGTACGCAGCACCCAGAACAAGATGCGCGAATTAATGAAAAAATTTTCTTCACATAAACATCCGAGCGACCGGGTGTGACGTCACCCGCTCGGATCCTACGGAGAACGACGTCAGCCGATATTCGTGTTAGAAATACTGTATCAAACACATATTTTCATATCTGCCGATCGCCTGTTGGGGTTTAAAGAAGGCGATCGTCTGGCATATATCGTTGCTAGCACACGTCCCAGATTCTATGGGGTCAGAAATTGGAACATGCGACACAACGAAATTTAGAGACCTAAGTCTTTTAACTATGGATATAAAGAACAATACAACCTGGTTGTCTTGGGCGGTATTCTCCATAGTCCTTAGTTATCCTTTCAGAACACACAAACTATCACTGATTAAAGACTTAGATTCTTTTAAAAAACACTAAAATCCTTAATGCGAAAAGCATGTATTGCACTTGTTGCTATGCAAACAAGAATGAGCTCTATGGTAAACGGGTACTCGGCAGTGGGGAGCCGGGTACCCGGTTCCCAGGAGTCGGTAAAGCTTTCTAAGTCTATAATCCTAGAGCCGCTGTCAAGGCCAGCTGTATATCAGAAGTAACAGAATGGTGAGTATTGATCGAAGGAGAATGGCATTTCTTTGCTACCAGCCATGGTAAAGGTGTTTGCGACGGTATCGGTGGCACAGTGAAGCGCTTAGCCGCAAGGGCTAGTCTGCAAACAGCGCTTATACGAAATGCTAGTGAATTGTATGAATTCAGCCAACAGACCATAAGCAAGATCTAGTTCTTCTTAGTTAGTAAAGATGAGATCCAGAGCCATCATACAATGTTGGAAGAGCGGTATCTCCTTGCCAAAACAGTGCAAGGAACCAGGTCATTCCATTCGTTTGTTCCAAATGACACTAACTCTATCACAGTAAAGCGAATTTCAACTTATGATGTTTCATACACTCGGTCATTTTCTAACACACAACCTGGTATGTCATCAGAGATTCAGAATTTAAATATCCCTATGGAACTGTCTTTGAGTGACTATGTTGTTGCATTGTATGACAAAAATTGGTGGTTTGGCATAGTGTTAGAAATTAGTCTAGAAAATGAGGACTGTCTCAGTGCTGGGTTCCTTTTTGTGGCATTCTAAGTAAGGTGTTAACACTTTTATATTATATCATGTGTATTAACCAATGCCTGTCTCAGTTTATTAAATAATTCCATGAAATGGGTGACATTTAGGCATACTTTAGTATGAGAGATTACACATATTGGCCTGGTCGCAGTGTGTCAAAATTGTCTATAAATGGCCAAAGAAGTCCATGTAGCTGTACTAATATGACCATAATATACCATTCAATGTCCACCTATGATGAAAAAGTATCTAAAATGCTAAAGTGGAGATATTTTAAACTTTTTAAAACAAATTAGATTGTCGCGGAAAATGTCAAATTTTAACAGAGTCAGGTCTTTGGGTCTAGAAAAATCGATGTTTATGTATTATATAACCAGGGAATGCTGATTGGTTCTTCTAATATAGCAGGAGAACTGGTTGTATCGCTTGTTTCATGCCTCTAGGCCCTATAATTTTAAAATTATTAACCCCCAAAAATGGAAATATCGTACAAGTTTTACAAAAATATCACATTTCTAATATGCCATAGCTCCAAAATGGAACAAATGTAAGAGTGCAAGTTTTAACCATGTAACTATTGACCATATATCTACCATTCACCAAAATAAAATAAAAATTGAAAGGGGTTATTTTGACTTAATAGGCGATGAAGTTGGCCCTCTTTTGTGAACAGGGGTGGTGCATTGGGCCCCCCAAATTTTTTGATGAGCAAACCTTGCTGTTAGTCAGTAAATATTACTAAGCTAATATTAGCTCTAGTGAACTGGGTAGAAATCATTTAGTTACAGCAACTATAATACACATTTTACTGTATCACCAAATTTTGTTGAAACAGGAAAATTAGCTGTTTTTAACGTTTTTGGTGACCCCTAAAACACACCCAAAACAAGTCAACACATATTGCTTGTTATTTTCCTCAAGTATGCTGACCAGAGCATTAGAATATATTGTAAACAGTATATTGGATGAGATATGACGTCTCAAACATTGGATTTGTACTTGAAACTTTTGTCAATTTTAGCATAGGGGTCTTTGAGAGGGCATTTTTCAAAAAGTATTTCACATATCAGTTAAAAAATTGTCATGCTCAACTAAAACATCCATATGCTCACACTGAGAAAGTTTGAAGGAAATCCGTGACTATGAGTTGACGGGCATTGGTCCATCTTATACGGAATGACCCACCTAGAGTAAACATATAGTGATGCAGGCCTGGAAATAGCTTTTTCAACAGTGTCCAACACATTGTCAGGCACCAGCTACTTAGTACCGGACATCCAGAATTTGCTGCCTGTCAACGCTATTCTACTTCACAGTGTTGTTATTTGAACTTATTAGAAACATGTCAAAACCGACAAGTCACGAAAAAAGAAGATAATGAATTTTTGTACAAGTTCCCAGAAAAAAGGAGTTCTGGTTTTTACCTCTAACTAACAAGTCACGAAAAAAGAAGATAATGAATTTTTGTACAAGTTCCCAGAAAAAAGGATCATCAAAATCAACATAATCCCTAAATTATTGTATTATTTGTTACAGGAAGTATGGGGGGGTCATAATATAATTTGAGGAAACAGCTTGATGAAATCATTGATTTCATATTCGTTACCTGTTTTTGTGAGTGGCTTGGGTCTTGATTTGGTTGCTGTGCAACAGTTTTATGGCAGGACAAACAAATAAAAAAATTATATAACAAGCACGTATTGTCTGGCTGCATGTGAAAGCATAACAGCTTCCTGATATATTCCGGAACTAAGTTAGGTCCGTTTGTATATATGTATATGTATTCATAGTTAACCCTGTACAGATGTGTACACAGTATAAATCTATAAGCATATAACATATAACAATAGTATTGTCAAGTTGCAGATTAGTTCAAAGTTACATACAGCTGAAATTGATACAATATGATATTATTGTGTTCCCTGTATTTGCGCATCCCCTCGCTTTGCACATACGTATTCAAACTCTTGTGAGAGGCCCTCACAATCGGCATGCACACATATTGAGTCACATGTCAATCTATGCTTATTCATTTTGCTCATACAAGACTTTCTCCGCTTGAAATTGTGAAACTACTTGTCATTCTAGGTTTAAAGCAGTGCTGTTGATTTCTGACACTGGAATATTAATTCAGAATTGTTATATCTGTTGCAAAAATTGTTCTTAGAAACATAAAATAGGAAGGAGTGTACCTATATTTGGTGATTAAATAATACCAGATGACTTTTTCTTCCGCTTTAAGAATAGCACAAACGTTTTTACGCAGTCAGGGTCACCATTTGTCAAACCGATCTTTCAAATATGATGCATATGTTACCATTGGTTTTAAATTTTCAGCAACAATGCATTTATGTGAAACATGTTAAAGATGTGGTAGCATATGCTGCACAACACATACCTTTTGACCGTGCGCAAAAAGTGGGTACACCATTGGATTCGGTAGCTTCCCCTTTTATGCTGTATTTTCATGCAGACTGACAATTAAAACGGCAAGTTTCATACAGGTGAATAAGAACCTATACTACTTTCTTATATTTATTCAACAATTACAATTTTTGCTCAGACTATTTGATGAGGCGATAATTTTTTTGATTTAAATCGATTTCAATGATTTAAATCGATTTTTATTCGCGACATCCCAGGAAATTACGTAAAACTTATACAGTGAAACCTGTATTAAGACACTGGCTGTGGGAGTCGCAGAAGGTGGTCTCTTAAGACAGGTGGTCTCTTAATACAGGTCCAGATGCATTGCTAAACTGTATTTTGGAACTGAATAAAGTGGTATTTTTATGACTTATTTTTAACTGAATTTTAAGCTTGCTGGTTTCTTAATACAAAAAAACTTTGTTCGCTTAAGCAGTTTTAACAGTATTATTATTGCATCATTTTTTATTGCATCATTTTTTTATTGCATCATTTTTCTATTGCATCATTTTTTTATTGCATCATTTTTTTTAAATGATGCAATAGAAAAGCATTTTTTCATTCTTGAAAAATACAGTCAAAACTGCTTAAGTGACAAAGGCTATGAAATATTTTCAATTCCATAATTAGCAAAATGTCTAACTCCGGCCGAAAACAAGATCCAATATGGATTCATTATGAGAAAGTGAAGACCCCAGATAAGGCCGGTGTCCGGGCTGTCTGCAAGGTCTGCCGACACGAACTCCAAGGTATCCCAGAGCGGTTAAAAAAACATGCAGCCAATTGCACAGGTCCACCAACACCAGCACTTCAAGGTCTAGCTGTAGCCGCAACAGAAACGGGGACTTCATCTCAATCTGAGCAGCAGCAGCGCGTTGAAACTGTTGTTGATCAAAACGATGTGGTGGTGATGGAAGTTGAACCTCTGTCAACTTCAAGTTCTGCTTCAGCGGCAGTGAAGCGCCCAGTGCACGGTCAATTAGCTGCTGGTACATTGGCCGCTAAGATACCCAAGCTGAATTATGGTCTACAGAATTATGTCATCAGAACTTCAGCAGAAAAACGTGGTGAATTAGATCGTGATGTAGCTAGGATGGTGTATGCTACGAACTCCCCATTTCGCTTAGTAGAAAATAGACATTTTATAAACCTTGTAAAAGATTTACGACCAGGCTATCAACCACCATCCAGAAAGGACATAGGGGGGAAATATTTGGATGTTATCTACACAGAAGAGCGGGAGAAGGCGAGAAAAAATTTGGAAGGTGAACTTGTCTGTCTAGCATTAGACGGTTGGAGCAATATTCATAACGAGCCTATCGTATGTGCTACAGTGACGACCTGCTTAGGTGATATTTACTTAGTGGATACTACGGACACCTCTGGACATCCTCACACAGCGGAATATCTTTATGACATTGCGAAGCAGACAATTGAAAACACGCACAATGATTTTGGGTGCATTATATGTAGTATCGTCACAGACAATGCTGCTAATGTAGCAAAGATGCGAGAGTTCTTGAAAGAACGACTGGGTTTCAACATGATTGCGTATGGATGCACGCCTCATCTTCTAAATCTGACTTCAAAGGACTTAGAAATGGGTAATGTTAAGGAGCATGTCACACAAGTTGTGAAGTATTTCCGAAATAACCACTTTGCTAGTGCCCAAATACGCCAATCATCGTGCAGAAAGTTAGTGATGCCAGCAGATACAAGGTGGAACACAATGTACGATTGTTTAAACTCGTATTGTGAGGCATGGCCGACACTTGTGACAATCTGTGATGGACATACTGACCGCATAGATGTTGCCATTGCCAATAAAGTTCGTAATGTAGTAATCAAACATTCTGCAGATGAATACCGACTTTGTTTGAAACCAGTAGCTTGCGCTCTCGATAAAGCTCAATCGGACAATTGCACAATAGCAGAAGCAGTTGAATTATGGAAAGATGTAAAAACGGCCCTGCATAATGACACTAATAATTCAACAAAGCGTGCGGCCGATAAGCGTTATCAACAAGCTGTGACACCTCACCACATGCTGGCCAATCAACTCCACCCTAAATACCGTGGTCGAAACTTGACTCAGCAAGAACGTGAAACTGCACTCACCGTAGCATCCGAAATCCCTGGTTTGATGACTTTGGTAATCAAATTCGAGGCCATGGCACCACCATTTCACATTCTTAAATTTAACGACGAAGTTGTTAATGGAGTAACCTCTCTTCATTGGTGGAAGTCGCACAGACGTGACTTCGAGGATGATCTGCTGGAAGCATTTGAATTCACTCAGCGTCTGATGTCAGCTGTGGCGGCGTCAGCTGGTGTCGAGCGCGTGTTCTCCAGCTATGGGCTCGTGCAGAGTAAGTTGAGAAACAAACTTGGAACTTTAAAAGCGGCTAAACTAGTATTTCTTTTTCGGTCCCTAAACTGTGACAAAGAAAATGACTTCCGGTTTCAGTTGAATGATGATTGTTGACTAGACTAGTGAAGTACAATTGCAGCATTATTGAAAACTGAAAGTGAAAAGTGATGACAGACACATCTATCTGTGACTCAGTTAGGTTTGCGCGATATTGCTTGAGAGAATATCGATATCGTTATTATAAAAAAATTGCGGTATCTCAATAGTCAATATATCGAGTGTTCTGGTTAATCACTTAATTGTGAATAATTAAAGAATATGCATCCCATCATTCATAACATATTGAATATTTTGAAAGCAATTTCACTGGAAGCCGTTGCTGCCTAAGTCAGCAACGGTTTTCAGTGAAATTGCTTTCAAAATATTCAATATGTTTATTATGTTACGAATGATGGGATGTCTATTCTTTAATTATCACTGTTTGAACTAATAATATATAGAGTTCAAAATTTATATATTACGTCATATTAGCAACGATTTTTCAATTTTGTTCACAATTGCATCACAGATACAGTGAGTAGCAATAGGACAGAAATGATGCAATGCATAAATCTAACGAATTAGCCCTAATTAGATGCACAAAATCTATGAAGGTATGCAAAAGTCATCATTGTCTAAGTCTATCAACCTTGTTAACTTCTGTCTTTAAAAATATGCTCAAATTAAAATTGATAAACTGGTGTACATTTTTCAACAATTTTGGTGGACGATGTTGCTGTCTGCGACAGCTCTATCATCCACCAAATTTGTTGAAAAATGTACACCAGTTTATCTTTAACCCTTAGCACACTGATGTCGAAATTTTTAAATTTCAAATTAAATTTAAAGATAAACTGGTGTACGTTTTTCAACAAATTTTGTGGAAGATGGTGCTGTCACAGACAGCAGCATCGTCCACAAAAATTGTTGCAAATTGTACACCAGTTTATCTTTAAATTTAATTTGAAAATTTAAATTATCATGCTCCAGAGTGCTAGGGGTTATGTTTATTTTGAAAAATTAAAACTCCTACATCAGTGTGCTAAGGGTTAATGTAATGTAATGATGTGTTTACGTGTTACAATGTATATAGTTTCTTGCCAGTTTCAGCAATTACTGATTTTGATTTTTGAAGTTGTAGTAAACTACTTAATTTATATAACATTTCAATCTTTATTGTTTTAGTGTTAAATAAAATGGAGCCCAAAAGTCCAACTTGATAAGCACTAGCCAATAGTAATCGAGACACTCAATGACACTCCAGAGTGACTCCAGACGCATGTCATAGCTGAAAAAAGAGACAGTGTCTTGCTTTAAAAGAGTGTGCTTTTGGAATTAGACTAATAGTAATAGCCATACTGGCCCATACATGACTTTTCATGTACACTATTGCTTTAATGGTCATGTAGTGACATGTACGCACATGGAATTCTCCTCTTCTTTACAGCTTACACATACTTAATGATCATACTTTGTACACATGTGTGATGTACTGTGTACATGAACCTCAAGTATGTAGATTGTAGATGTGGACTCGTGCACTGGGTCTAGTCTTGCTGATGACAAATATGAGCAATTAAGTGTATAATTCTATTTTGTGTTGATGTTCAAGTGCCATGGAAGCAGTAAAATAATTATGTTACTTTAATTTAACAAAATTACTGTTAATTGTATTAATTACTTGAAAATTCCTCTATTTTTGCAAAACTGATTTAAATCACGATTTTTTCGATAAAAATCGAGTGATTTAAATCATGATTTAAATCATGATATAAATCAATTGATTTAAATCAAGCCAACCCTGGCAATATGTGGTACCATAGGATATATGACATGGCGGTGTGATTGTTACACACTTGATATTTGACAATCATTTTGAAATGACTGGGTAGCATATTGTGCTCGGTCACTAGACAAGCCTAATTTCATATTATAAGCAGCAAGGGAATGCTTAAAATAATCGATCTATGCATATATCCTATGGTACCCACATATTGCGCATGTTTGGATTATCGCTTCCTATCAAATAGTCTAAGCAAAAATTGTGATTGTTGAATAAATATAAGAAACTAGTATGGGTTCTTATTCACCTGTATGAAACTTGCCGTTTTAATTGTTAGTCTGCGTAAAATACAACATAAAAGGGGAAGCTACTGAATCCAATGGTGTACCCACTTTTTGCGCACGGGCAAAAGGTATGTGTTGTGCAGCATATGCTACCACATTTTTAACATATGTTTCACATAAATGCATTGTTGCTGAAGATTAACCAATGGTAACATATGCATCATATTTGAAAGATCGGTTTGACAAATAACAGGCCTTTGAATTTTCGTCCATCCATCCCTCTACCACAAATTCCCCATACTATATATATAAACTATATATATAAATATACACAAGGTGTGAAACCTTCATCTGTGGGCACCATTGTCAGGAAGCTGATTGGTTGGTTTGTTGTCAAAATCCGCTGACATCATGTTTCTGACCACACACCACTACAAACCAACCAATCAGCTTTCTGACAATGGGTGCCCACAGATGAAGGTTTCATACCTTGTGTATATTATATATAGTATATTATATATAGTAGGAGGGATATGTGGTAGAGGGATGGATGAACGGAAATTCAAAGGCCTGTGGACAAATGGTGACCCTGACTGCGTAAAAACGTTTGTGCTATTCTTAAAGGGGATGAAAATGTCATCTGGTATTATTTAATCACCAAATATAGGTACACGCCTTCATATTTTATGTTTCTAAGAACAATTTTTGCGATAGATATAACATTTCTGAATTAATATTCCAGTGTCAGAAATCAACAGCACTGCTTTAAACGTATAGTGACATGTAGTTTCACAATTTCAAGCAGAGAAAGTCTTGTATGAGCAAAATGAATAAGCATAGATTGACATGTGACTTAATATGTGTGCGTGCCGATCGTGAGGGACTCTCACAAGAGTTTGAATGCGTATGCGCAGAGGGGATGCGCAAATACAGGGAACACAATGATACTGTAACTGTTTCACTGGTTGGCACGAGTGTTGATTGGCCTAAGAAAAAGTATGTTTTGGCTAAATGCCATGGAGTTTGGTTGCCCCATCCTATTATGTAGCCAAGTCCTGACGTTAGAGGCTTGTTGTCAAGTTGTTGATGTTTGCTGTCAGTAGAGGATTCGTGAACAGGGCTCCCAGCGGACCCTTAAAAAAAAGTAGGACATTTTTGGAAAAAAAGTAGGACAATTATACAACATCATAAATGAGAACAAAAAATAAAATTACCATCACACAATGGTTCTTTCATCAGGATTAAACTCCTGGCCAATGATTTATTTATTTATGTATTCTTACTTGGCCTCCCATCGCCCCTTTATAGCCACACCTTCACCTCCTTTGATTTTATTTCTAAAGATTCAATAATTAAAGAAAAAAGATACTGATATTGCCAGTATGTCTGACCAATGGAGAGCAATAAAACCATGTGTAAAGAATATTTGTAATAACACAGTTAACATGTTTAAGGGCTGATTATTATATTTCAAATATATAATACTCAGCCTTTAAATACGTTAAATGTGTGATTACAATTTCTTCTCTACACATGGTTTGTAACTAATTCACAACTGACAAAGCTTGAAATCAGAAACTTAGCATTTTTGTGATATGTCAGCATTATTGTGACAGAGTTGATTTCAATAGTACCCAGCTAACCTGAGGATAGTAAAAGTTCATGTGGTTTAGCAAAACTATAGCTCTACTACCAGCTTCGGTTACTAATGATATCGGGACATAAAATAAAGTTCGACAAATACATATATTCCATGACAAATTTTACTTTTTTTAAACTTCAGAAAGCGTCCATTTGCAAAACAAAAAGTATGCTGTTTTTGAAAACTTACCACTGGAATGATTGGCGCTATTGAGCCAGTCATTCCAGTGGTAAGTTTACAAAAATAACATTCTCTTGGACTTACAAATGGACATGTATCAGAAACTGCAGAAACAGTCCAAACTGTTTTAAGATAAAATCACGAATGAAGACTTAATAAGCTTGCAATATGTCTTACTATAATAGAAACAATCAAATTTGGGTCTGTATAAGCAAACACAGAGGTAGTGAAGATTGCTGCAGGTGAGTAAAATCAATAATTTACTACCCCATCTGGGTTAGTAGAAATAATCCCTAAAATCCACTCCTGTATTGTCTACCTTGTGATATAACAATCAGATCAGCATGCATCTACACATTACATGTATGAATACTGGCAACATCAGTATCTCATGATAAACTAAAATAGTAACAATTACATTTAAATTACTGTTTGCATGAACTTATTAAATTGTTAGTCTAGTGTATGGTACTGGCACTTATAATTGAACATCACTTTTTCTTTTTCGCTAGCTTTTCATTAACTGATTTCATAGCACATGTGATTTCATAGCACATGTTGCCTTTTCTAATGTTTTTTGACCAGATTCAAGAAGAGCCTGTGCTGCATGTATTTCTGCTGGATCTGTTTTCTTAGATTTAAATGCAGTCGACAATCGTCTGCCAGCCTCGGCTATAACCTTTTGACTGGACTCAATTTCACTCTGATGCTTTTTTTGTTCCTCCAACAGACCTTTATTATCATCATCTAATTTTCTTGCAAAATTATCAACTAAATACCAATACATCTGAATGTTGGTAGCATCTACCAAGAACAAAATGACAGGTGTAGCCATATTACTGTTAGTATTCAATTTATGATGAAAACCTGAATAGTTTTATACTAAACAGACATTTATTGGACATGTTGGAGAGAAAAACACACAAACAATAATTTATCTTATGTCTTCTTTCAGAAAAGTAGGACATGACCCTAAAAAGTAGGAAAAGTAGGACGCATGTCCAAAAAGTAGGAAAAGTAGGACCGCTGGGAGCCCTGCGTGAAGTACTGTCACGAAAACATATTACATTTTAAGCAGTGTGTTTTTGGAAGTAAATATTCATATACATTACGGTTACCAATTATATTACCTGGCAATTGCAACAGTAAATATGTAAGTCTGCTGAAAATTCAAATTTGATGAAAATAGCTAGTTTAGCTTAGTTTCCTGGCCTTATTTGCTGTGCGGAAAATATAATGTGACAAAAAAAATACGATTTTCTTCTTCTTGTTGTTCTTAGTACTTCTTAGGCTGGTACCCGACTCTCATACCCTCGATGACGATTCTCTGGCTCAGGATATGGGGGCCGGTAACGGTAGGCTGGTACCCGACTCCTCATACCCTCGCTGGCGATTCTCTGGCTCAGGATATGGGGGCCGGTATGGGCTGCCATCTGTGTACGCGATTTACGTACATGACGTCATTACACAGATAGGGGAAATCCATATGACAGCAGACGCTTCAAAGCGAAATGAAAGCTATTTAACCCTTGTACGACACCGCTTCGGGTATTAGTATGGGCTTATCTTACTCATTTCGTTACACTACATAACTAAAATGGAATTTTTCACTAAAGACTATTGCCCCAAATTAAAAAAGTCACGCTATTAATCTAGATTATTTTCTTGAAGGATAGCAGTGGGCACGCTTCCAAAGTTTGTTACCAGTTTTCGTTCATCGTTTAGTACTACTAAATAGTTAGCTACTTCTAATAGTAGAAGGCCTAGGCTACTTATTTACTTGTTATGTGACTCTTCTAGAGTTTATTTTGCAGGAATACTTGTATAAATTGTATAAAGTATACTAGCATTTCCTTCAAAATCAGCTTGGCCTACCGCTAACGGTAGTGGGGGAGGGTGGGTGGTATTGGGGTGAGGGTGGCTGATTGGTGGAGGCAAATGAAAATCGTTTCACCAGGGGTGTTTCCTGCGAAGCTTTGACAATTTGATCCATTGATTACTTTCAGTATCATGATTCCAACACATTATGTTGAATATTTTGAAACTAAAATTACTGGAATTGTAGAGGCTGTCACAGCATCTTACAATAATATTATTTGTGTCCTTGGATCATATGGTCACATTTCTGCACCATTGGATTAATATAATTTGGATAATGAGGGGTACCACAGAGCTCTGTTCCTCCCCCCCCCCCCACGCCCACCTCCACCCCACCCAACATTCACCCCAGCCAAAGTATATATAAGGCACCATGGAATGATGGATGCCCTTTTTAAAATCAGTTTCATTGCCATAATACATATAATAGTGATTTATGACCAACCATTAAAACCATGAATGATGTTAACTCTCCAGGTAAATAACTATGATCTACACATGAACCACTGATCCCGTGATCATGTAGGCCTTAAAGTGTAGATTTCGGCTACCAAGAGTAATAGTTATTTTAGGTAAATAAACCTCCTCTACTCGAAAATTGTATTAGTTAATAATATAAATGCCGTATTAAAAAATTATAGGCAAATTTTCATTAATTTCCGAGGATTGCCGAACAAAAACTCTGATTTCTGGGAAGCGGGAAATCCCTCGTACTTGTGACGTCACAAGTGGAACCCGTGAAAAAAGTAGACACGCCGTTGTTTCCTGATAGACTATTCGGTCTCAGACGTGACAGATTTGTATGGAAATTGGGAATATGATATTTGTATGTCGATTGGGGCTAATAAGCGTATAGAATTAAAATATTGATCAATACTGCATCTGAAGCGGAGAATGTAATACACATTTCCGGACGATCGCTTAGCGAGGCCGCTCAAAGGCAATTAGCGGGTACTCGGGTACTGGTATGTAAGAATCGGTCCCTCACGATGTTTATTTGTTTTTGTGAAAATTGTTGTTGTAAACACGCATTTATCAGGTTATAGAAAGTCAAAATGAAGAAATACTGTGTATCGTAGAGCACTAAAAGTCACATTGGACGGAATATGCCAATTAATTCTTTTGATAGTCCAACGATTGGAGTACACCTGAAAAGCTGCCTTGTAGCGATGAGCAGGTGATTGGCGAGCCATGACTGAGTCAGTGCAGCACTGCAGGACAGCGTGGGGGCAAGAAATGGTACTTTACACTCAAGGCTTTCAAGTTATAAAGGTATAATCATAAATTTATTATCTACATATTGTAATTGTTCAAACAATTAGTTTTATTTTATTAATCCTATTAGAAGATAATTAATTGAATTACTAAAACACCCGTTTTCATTAATTTCACTCAACCAAACCAATCGTCAACTGTTTAGCATGCTGGAAATAGACATTAGCGCGCTGATGGAGGTTTACTTTTGTTCACACACATAAGCGTAATGGATATTTCCAATTTATCCATCCATCATATGACATCATAATCAACTACGTGACGCATAGTATGACGTCGTAATCAATTACAGCAAGAATGACTCAATTTAGTCCATTTAAATGTTTAACAGTCCGACACATTGCATGAATTGTATGTATTTGCTATTTAATAATAGTCACATTAGTTTCAAAATATTCAACAGCTTCCCTGAATAGTTTTCTGGAAATTGATAGTCAAGAAGTGCAGGGATCGATCGATCCCCACACGAGCATTGTGTTGGTGTAGCTTAGCTAGAGATGAGTGGGGCAAAGCTAAAACTGGAAAGGTGTGTTGTAAGAAAACTATAATAATGATGTATATTGATTTAGTTACTGTTAAAACATATCGCTGTTGTGTATGTTTGGTGTGCATTAGGTTATTTTGCTACATGTACAAACCGGCATGAGAATTATCAGAGCAGTGTAATGATTACTACCGTCATAAATTAAAATTTCTTTAAAAAATCAATAGAGGACTTAAATAATATCAGATATATTTCACACAATCTTCTCTAAGGCCAAAATAAAAAAGGTTATACCGCCAGTCTATACTGGCATCTGTCATGTTAGTTCTCTCTATTTTTAATGAGCAGGCATAGATAAAGACAATGACCACCACTAACTGGTCCCTTAGCCTCTTCGATTAATGGTTGAGTTTAGAATCGATGAATGGTTGAGTTTAGATTTCCATTTAATTTTGAAATGCCTCCAAGTTAATCAGTAATATTATCACAGAGTGGAAATTATATGCCTATGAAGAGACCACCTTATGGAACACAAACAAGTAGCCACTGTATACAGTCTCCTCGCCCTTTAACCCTTGAATTTCTTTTAAATTTTGATTTACTGATGCAAGAGATTAATATTTGAAATTTTACCACTGGAATGACTGGCTTGTTTATCGATTCAGTCGTTCCAATGGTAAATTTTCAAAAATAGCCTTCTTAGTCTGCAAAGTGACATTTCTCAAGACCACTGCAGAAGCCGTTTTTAAAGGTGACCTCACTGACCCTGAAGGTTTCATTGAAGTTAGAAAATGGGCTTTAACATAAACAAAGTAGCCCCCCCCCTCCCACCACACACACCTACCTGTGTTAACCCAAATCACACCAGTATCTTCTGGGATATCCGTAACGCCATTATTTGTTTTGTAGGCCATGTACATCATTTTCACGGGTGGTGGGATCGCGGCCAAAGTCTGAACGATCCTTTGTATGTTGCTAAGATTTGAGCCAAATCAGCTCAGTAGTAGATGCATTTCTGGATACCAAATGCATCACCACCTATGGGATGAGGATTAAACTATGATTCCGGAATTGATTGTAGTACAAAGGTTTTGTTTATGTCAAGAGAGATCTCGTCTGTCTGGATAAATGTTTGAATATTTAACACTTTAATGGTTAAATTTGGTAACAAAAATCAGCATATCTCCTTACTCCATGTTCATCTGCAGGTCATGAGAATTATATTTTTGAAAATTTACCACTAGAATGACTGGCTCCATTATCAAGTCATCCAGTCCAGTGATAAGTTTTCAAAAATTAATCTCTTGACCATGATCATGCATGCTAGAACCCCATATTGATTCGGTTATTGCTGTACAAGAAACATGAACTTTCAGTCTGATAAGCAAACATTTGCTTACCGGTAAATATTAACTACAGAGCGAGCAAGATCACCCTCCACCTAATGACGAATTTTCCGTATGAAACATGGCCATGTTGTGGAAGCCTAATGTACGGTTACAAACTTTCCTATTAAAATTTGAACCAAATTGGTTGACTGATCACAGCCAACATCTGAAAATTCTCTTCACAGTATCAGCCTTTATTGTGTTAACATTTTATCCAAATTTGATCAGTAATTTTTAGCACACCCATTCTGAAGGGACAAGTGACTAAGCGGGCTTATACCATGGTGACCTTTGCCTCTGTCACCTGCCCATCTATAATTCTTTTTATGAAAATACTTCTGGCCATTAACCACCGATATTAATCAAATTGTGCTTAGATAGCTCTATGATAGTAGGCTTCCCAGAAATTTGATTGGTAAATTTTCCAATGGCCACCTGAGGATTTGACCTGGACATCTTGGATTTTACTATAATTTTTTTTAATCTTTCAAAACGTATAATTAAATCTTCTTAAAAATGACAAAATTTTAACCAGGCTTGGCTGGCATGACCTTAAACCGCATGGAATTTTTTGATACAAACTATTACTTGATTGGTTGATTTTTACAATGGCTATCTAGGATTTCAAAAATATTTCAAAACACATTTTTGTCTTAATGATGACAGTATGTTTCAACAAGACCTGTATGTATTTACCTCTAAGATGCTACATTATATGATCATGACATATGGAGAGGCGAATGGTTGCTCTCCTCTTGCCTAAGGTTAATTCTAGGCGAACATCTCATAGATTGCCTATATTGTTTAGTAACGATGATAGAATATAGAGGCGAGAACTAACACTACTCGCTTCACTGGTTTAAATTTAAAATTCAGGAGAGCAGGTGATTACTCCGCTTCGAAATTCTCGTGGAGAGACATGTATGATTCTTGACATTTATACAGAATCTGGTTGTTAAATCTTTTGTGCTCATTTTGGATTTCTGAAATTAGGAATGAAATTTGGTAAAAAATACTTATCAGTAATTAATACATTTTACTACTGGGCCGATTTCAATCAAACTTGGCTGCTATAGTGTTAGTCATCCGAATAGAATATACATAAAATTGATTGGTGGATTTATTTCAGCAGCTATCTTGGGTTTCCAGAAATCCCCCCAAAATTGTTTAACCCTTTAATGGTCATGCCAGCCAAAACCGGCCTCTGTTATGGTCTTGAGGAATGTCCATTTACAGACCAAGAGAAGACAATTTTGAAAATTTACCACTGGAATGACTGGCTTTATACCCGAGCCTTTCATTCCAGTGATAAATTTTCAAAAGTTGTATTCTCTTGGCCTGTAAATAGACATTCAATAGGCAGATATTAAAATCTTTTGACCAAATTTGACCATTAAAGGGTTAACATGTTACTCTTACAAATCTCTGGCCACAATGTGTGCTTTTAAAACTAAAAACTATTGCTGGCAACAGTACTCCAGGTGAGCGATACTGAGCACCAAGCCGCTATCAGATCTGAATGCAATACCTTATTACCTCTACAGGGCAAGGGTAATGAGACAAACATGATAAGCCTACAGGTACAATAACTGAAGCACTAGTGTCTCCATATTTTGAAAGTAAAACGACTAAAGGTGACAAGATGATTAAATTCTGTTTAGTCAAAGCATAATAATTAGGATATTAATCCTTTATCTCTCACAGACCAGCTATTACCGATTTGTTATAATGTAGGGGAGATTCTGTTGAATATTTTGAAACTAATTTGACTGGGAACTTTTGCTCTCTATGGCAACAACAACTTCCAGTCAAATTATTAGCTTCAAAATATTCACAACATCATTATTGAATAGCTCTTGATATCGAGAGGCTGTAATTAAAAAGGTCAGATCTTTATGAAAGTAGATACACCGATGTATATTTTAGAAAGAATAATGCTGCAAGCTATTCAAGACAATAACAGTTTAAAAGCAGTATTATTTCAAAATATGTCTCAGTTTGAATTCTTGTTCACTTAAATAGTAGACTTCTGAAAGTGCTTCAATATCCTTCATATCAATTCAACAAACTCGGGGAACATGCTTCATACATGTATTTCAACATCTCTCTCTAACTGTCCTTTCTTTTGCAGGTCTGTGATAGTCGTGTTACTCATGTACTGAAGTCTTCTGTAGCAGAGTGTCAGTCTTACCCTGAGAGTGACACTGCCCTTGAGGAAATCTGTGATTTTAGGTGGTTTAACCATTTATCTAGAGGACTAGACCCACTTTCTGAGATAACGACGTGTCATGTGCATAACTTTGCTCAGTTGAATATGTGATGTTATAGTGTGTGCTTTAGTAAGAACTGGTGTAATCCCCTGGTAGGATGAGAACTATCGCAATGTCGGACACTCAGTGTGGAGGCTTCCTTCAGTGACACACACCTATTATTGATAACCTACTGAACAATATGTAGTATTCACATATGCGGCTATATTTCACTCACTGTCTGCAGATTAGATTTATATGGGACAAAATTCGGTACATATTGTGCTTTAATCACCAGTCGGAATTCTACTGTCTATGACTCTATGTTCTGAGAATATTATCATATATATACTGTTGCGATACAACAGATTTAATAATCTTTCACAATAAAAACTTTTATTATTGCTTAAATGGTCAAATTTCGTTATTAGTCATTTGAAATTGTTGAAATTATCATTAATTTCAAAGATTTGTGTCAATCAACGCTACCTCCAGAACAGCCACCATAATATATTATAATTTAAAGAAAATGAAAAGATGAACATCGAAATGTTGTTGATTGGTACCATCATAGAGGAATAAACCTATTAACTCCAGTAAAATACCAGAGATGAATCGGAATAACTTAAAACGATGTTTCTAAACATAGACATTAACCATGTATTTATCTGAATAATCGGAGCAATCATTTTACCCGTATTGCAAACAATCAAAGATGTAAGTGGACGTAAGTGCCTATCAGTGGGGTTTAAGTGCCACGCAAATAGTATTCCATTTGTGCATTGATACCTTTAACAGAGCTTATTTACTGGTGCAATACTGCTGATTATTTTGAAAACAATCTGACTGGAAGTAGTTGCTAGCAGCAGCAAGGATTCTCAGTCAAAATGTTTTCCAGTTGGCTAGTATAATTTTCACTGATTGTTTCTATGGTCACAAAATGATGCCAGCGAATAATTTGAAACCATTTTCACTGAAATTCTTTGCTGCATATACCAGTGGCCTGTCAAATTGTTTTCAGAATTGTTTCAGGTATTTTATATCGCTTTTACTAGCAGATATACTAGTAGATCACTGTTATATAACAAGTACAGTAATAACAGGACCGCTTGTAAAAAGGAACAGAATTAGATTTAGCTCTCCTCGCGCATCTGAGCATTGGGAGGCATATTAAGGTAGTTTAGTTGCTTTAAGTTATTCTGATTCATTGTATCTTCTTTACTGGTGATAGTAGTTACATTACTCTATGGTGTTACCAATCAACACCATTTGGAAGCTCCCTTTTCCTTTACCGTAACCACATGCATCAAGTGTGAGCAAGATTTATCCATGATGTTTTGTTGTCCATGATTCTCTTAATTCTTTTGGTTTTATCCATGAAACTCCAGTATCAGTCTGACAGTCTATAGCTTTTTCAAGGGGGTTAATACAATATAAAAAAGCTGTTGGATATTCAGCAAATAATTTTACCGGAAGGCAATGTTAGCATAATCCTTTCATTGACAAATCCCTGAAAAAATAAATTCCGTGCGACATAAAACTTATTCTGTTGAATATTTTGAAATTGATTTAACTGGAAGTTGTTGTTTCCTAAGGCAGCAACAGTTTCTAGTCAGATAATTTCAAAATATTCAACAGTTTTCCTCTATGGTTGCCTTGAAAATTAGATATGGGGAATTCATCCGTGAAAGGGTTAAAGCAAACGGGTTAGAAAAGCATAGCACAATGAAAGCGTGGGCCTTCACAGTACACTCAGGTATTAGTACAGTCATTCTATGTGAAATCATAGCACAATGAAAGCATGGGCCTTCACAGTACACTCAGGTATTAGTACAGTCGTTCTATCCTGGGTCAGCTTATGCAATGGTAATTCGGTTGTAATGAATAACCTGGACAGATTTGCACAATATTCATGTCGTTGATACATGTATATTTTTCAATTGGGCCGCTATGACCCCCGAAACCTCAATACTATCGCTCAGCAAACATTGCCAAAGTTTAATCTGATGGAAATTAATCAAAGGATAAATTATTCACGTGTGTTTCGATATCGTACTACGCATCTTTGTGTCATTTTAACAAAATTAATTGCATAAATATATCTAAATGCAACTCTTTTCTCCTTGCTAGTCGGACTAAATAACACGTTAATGACTAGAGGGAATTCCCTCGTCCCTTCCACTTGTGACGCGTGTCACGTGGTGCGTTTCACCGGTTTTACGGAACTTGCCGAATGATATTAGGAAGCAACAAAAGGCATAATTTCCAACATTTATAATCACGTTCTTCTAGCATACACGTTTTAAAAAGTATAAAAGTGCATGATAACATGTTAATCTAGCATCACTCTATCTGTTTTCAAAAGAAAATGCCAGCCATGATCTACACTTTAATGGATCAGTAACAGATAACTCATTTATTAATGGTAAATCCAGATTGATCCATTTGGATCACTTGTTTTTCACAAGTAGCAAATCTAAATATATAAAAAGGACTTAGATTTACTGCTTACTTTATCAAATACCTGTAATCTGTAGCTGGTTTAATCTGTGAAAGGTTATTGTTGAAATTAAAGTTGTTGTTAATTATGTCAATATTTACATGTAAATTTATTTTGAAAATACAAATATGTTGGCCTGAAATGTGCAAATTTGTGATTAACAGCAAAGTTACACAGAAATGTAAACATTTTGACAGTTAAATGAGAATCTGGTTTTGAAATAACAGAGATTTAAATGGAAATGTGAAGATTTTACAAAATTCAGGCTAGTATTATGAAAATTTAAGTCAGAAATATAAAAGCTTTCAGCCTGAAACAAGGGCATTTTGGTTTATATCAGATTAATTTCAGGCCACACTTAAATTATTGTTTATTTGGGGTAGCCAACTTAATATTTTGGTTATGTATGCTTATATATCCAAAATATATTATAGGGTTTAATACTACAAACAAACCATAATTTATGAGTGGTCTTGGTGATCTTGAGAAATGATATCAGACTGCCATAGATCAAAGTAGTCTTTGAAACCAAGAGGCACAATGGGCATGGTGGGCCTGTATCACTCACCTAGGATATCAGTATCTGTATAAGAAACATTTAAAATTGGGTTTCAAACACAGATTATGGATGGAATCATGGAAATGTGTACTTAAATGCAGAAATGTGTGCTGAATTCAAACATTTCTTGCTGAAATTTGTAAATTTTGTGTTAAAAGCAAAAGTTTAGAGAAATATATAAATTTTGACAGTTAATATGTGTATCTGGGCTCAAAATGTTAAATCTGTAATGGACCGTTTCGTCAAATATTAGCCAGTGTTTAAAATTTAACAACAAATTAGAAAATTTTGACCAAAAATGAAAGAATATGTGTGAAAATGCAAAAGTTTGGTACTGAAATCTGTGAATTTGGGATTATAAGCAAATGTTTACCAAGAAATATATAGATTTTCACAGTTAATAAGAATATCTGGGTTCAAAATGCTAAAAAATGAAAAGCAACTGCTTTGTTTAGAAACAAAACATATAGGTGCAAAAGTCAGACAGTTTAGGCTGAAGATACACACATTTCTGTATGAAGAATTGATAACTATGTTCCAATTATGAACATTTTATCAGGAAACATGAATATTTTAGGTAAAAAATTTAAGAATTTACTGGTAGGCCCAAAATGGCAAAACTTTGATATGAAATAATGGCCACTGGCCAATAATGTCAAATTCCTATTCAACAGGCCCAAAACCTATATTATTGCCATGTTCACTGTGAAAATTAATCAACTAAGATAGCCGAGTCTAAACCCCTAATGGTAATTAAGCCGGCAAAAACCAGCCCTTGTAGTGGTATTGGTATTTTCAAGAATTTATCACTGTAATACCTGTGTCAGTCATTCCAGTGTTAAAATTTCAAAAAATATTTCTTGGACTGCAAATGGACATTCACTAAGTAAAATGACAATTTTCTTAACCAATCCTAACCATTAACAGCAACAATTTTGACAGGAAATATGAAGATTTTTGACTGAAATGCATAATTTTTATTCAGAAACATGAAAATCTTGGTACAAAGGCGGAAATATTACCATTGGCTGAAAATACAAACATTTCTGTACAAAGCATGGATATCTAAGTTCCAAATTGAAAATTTTGACAAAAACATGACCATTTAGGTCAGAAATGAAAGAATTTATATCCCAAAAAAGATAATTTCCATGCAAAACAAAAGAATTGATGATCATGGACACTGACTGGCTCAAAGATAAAAATCTATATATCACTGTTTTCACTGTCAAGACCATCAACTCCACGTAACAAAAGCTCAACTGTGATTGGTCGATAACGTTGAGTTTGCTTTAGCTTAGCTGACTTTTCACACACATATATCTGGGGAAAACATCTACCAGTAGATCAATCTGTCCTAGTTTCTTAAGAATATATGTAAACGGTAAATTTTCTTAAATTTGAATGGTCACTAATAATAAAACATTCAGCCAGTAAGCTCTGCATGAAGTGGATGATGGTGTGACTTAGTGATCCAAATAGGCAAGGGCCTCTATTCCAAACTCAGAATTTGCTACTGGTAGAATGGTTAAAGGTTTTTCAAAAAATTTAACGACATGCAAACAAACATTACCTATTGTTTTATTTATTGAGCTATTTAGACCAAATATATTGCCATAGAATAAGCTCATTTGGCCTCTCAGGCTTTTCAGACCAGGTGAGCTAGAACTGAGATCTGCAGAAAACTAAATATTTTGAAAATAATTTGTCTGAAAGTGATTTACATGTAGGTCTTGCGGTTTGTGCAGCTATATCCTTAAATCGAATAATGTGACTGAATTAATAAAGAAACAAGGAGTGTTTTGGTCTTGCTCACTCTGATTACAAATAAATCTGTTTTTAAGAGAGATGATATGAAGATTGTAGAATATCTTGAAAATAACCTGATTGACAGGTGTTTGCGAACAGCAGGTTTCAGTGAAATTGTTTTTTAAATAGTTTGCCTATTGAAATATCATGCACGTACACTGTCATTGTCATACAGAGTGAAATTGAATATTTTTTCCACTGTTTTTATTAATATATATATTTTTTCAGATGAGAGTTCTCACCTCAGATGGATATGTTACTAAATGTCAAACATGACCATGTCACCTAAGTCATTATTTCACAGAAGTCATTATTGTTTTGTGTGACAGCATTTTCTCATTGAGTATAGGGGTACAGCATGAAATATATTGCTCAGTTTTCCTGACTTTCCAGCTGATCATTGAAATCTTATATAAAATTTTTCATTCCAGTGAATTAAGTTATGATTTACTTCTTAGACAGCAGATTTTCTATCTCCACACTTTTTGAAAAAATGCTGGAATAATGAAATCGCACTTGTTTGGTCATTTACAGGCCACGATGAAACTATTTTTTTTTTAAAGTTTAGCACTGTAATGACTGATTCTGCTGTCGCACCAGCCAATCGATCAGTGTTTAACTTTAAAAAATAATCTCTTGGTGTACAGAGCCATTTCTCAAGACCACTGCAGAAGCTATTTTGGCCGGTTCGGTGATTAACGGGTTATATTCAAATCATTAACTCATTCTAATCCCAAAAACCATACAACATATTCCTCATGGTAATACGAAGTTGTTGGTTGCACAAGGTACATGGACATTTTGAGCTGATAGATAGTAATACCAGTTTAACCCTCAATGTCTCAATTTCAAGACAATTAATTTTTAATCTATGGCAACAGCAGCTCAGTCAAATTGGTTTCAAAATACTCAATATAATATTCATTATTGTACATCATAAAGAATATCAGTCTAAACAAATTATTCTGGATGAAAAACATTATGTTGAATATTGTGTTTTAACTAGATTCAAGATTCTTTACTTTCATATAGATAAATAATTTAATAGTTCAAAACAGGCATCGACCTAAGACTAAGGCTATGTGGTGCTGGGCCCTTGACAAACTAGGTAAATGCACGCATGAAAGAAACTTAACAACCTACAACAGTGGAAGACTGACATCGTCCTCCCCCCCCCCCCCCCACCCTTTCCAGAATAACAACAGCCTACAATACAGTAGCACTAGAGTCCAGCTCATAAATAGGTTTATATATTTCCAAAGGTTGAATATTTTCGCAGCACTGGCTTCCAATCAAATTAAGTCCAAAATATTCAACTGTACATTTTATCTTGTTTTGGAAACAATATAAGTTATTTCTGATCCGTATTGTACGTCCAACAGCGGGAAGTTGACATTTCCCGGAATCTTAGAACACGTTTACAGAAATGTATTTCAGCAGCTTGAATCTGACAATGCGCTACAGATTAGTACACAATTTTGCCAAACAATGTTTGTTTGAATTTCATAATATGGACTAGACACTGAATAAGTGCCGTTTTACGCGGTGTATTTCCGTATTCATAATCAGCTGATTGAAATGTAAACAGAGTTATTTTACATTCCACTCGTTTGTTTTGGGGTTCCCCCGGGCTAAAAATTAACAACCAATAGAAATATTCGGTCTTACGCGTATGCGACTTATCTACATTAGCCAATCAGCGCCGTGGACTCTGTAGCCGTTATCGGCTCCACTATTGCGATTATGAGCAATTGGAGTCGGGTACCAGCTTAGTACTTCTTAGGCCTTCTTAGGATATTTTTGAGGACTCAGGCTGTGTTCTGTCTCTATGTCCGCATCTTCCTCCATTACAAATATTCCAAGTTCCTGACTTCCCGGCATCCAATATTCGGACGTTAAATCAAATTTAATGGCTTGTTGCTCCCAAAATTTATATACGGTCAATTCAAAGGCGAAGACAGATTTACAATTTACTATGGCGCCAGGCAAGCTATTCCAAATATCTACCACTCTATTTGTGAACATATATTTCCTAAGTCCGTTCTAATATGGTGCTTGGACAGTCTCAAGCTATGGCCTCTTGTGCCTCTATTCTCTGCCAAGATCAACAGCCCCTCAGAAGCTTCAGGATCATAGATCTCATGGGTGAGTTTATAGACCTCAATCATGTCTCCTCTCATCCTTCTGTACCGCATTGTGTGCATTTTCAGTCTCTTCAGCCTATCTATATAGCTCAAGTTGCTTAATGCTGGAACTGGGTTGGATGCTCGCCATAGTACATTTTCTATTAGGGCTACATCCTTTTCAGATGAGGGCTCCACACACATACTGCATACTCTAGGTGAGGTCTCACCAGGGCCTGGAACAGCTGCTTAAACATTTCCTCATCTAAGTAAGTTAATGTTCTTCTAATTAGCGCCATAATGCTGTTCGCCTTGTTAACTTGGGCTCGAATGTGGCTTGAGAAGGTTAAGTTCTTGTCTACTGTGACCCCAATATGAGGCAATGTCCTTTTCCTGTTGTGTGTTCTCAAGATTTACTAGTGTCCCATCTTGCTTGTAGAGGTGGTAGCTCTTCTCATCTGGGCGTTTTCCTCTCTTGCTCACTACAGTCAGTACTTTGCATTTGTTTGGGTGGAATCTCAATAGCTATATGTTTGACCACTCCTGAAGAGAGTCCGGATCCTCTTGCAACTCAATTTCATCTTTCTTGCATCTGATTTGCTTGTAGATTTTTGTATCATCTGCATCATGGATATCATTAATGTATATCACAAACAGGATAGGCCCTAGCACACTGCCTAGTGGGATTCCACTTGTTACTGAGTGGTTTTCTGAAACATGTCCGTTGACCACGATGCATTGCTTTCCGTTTGAAAGAAAGTCCTGGACCCATAGTATTATACGTTCGCTTAGACCATATTTTCTGAGCAATATGTCCGTGCCTACGTTGCCTCCCCCATCTGCAGCAAGGACATCCCCATCTTTTTCCGTACACAACAAACCTTTCCTTTGTAAAACGGCAGTAGTAGGTTGTAGTACCTCCGCTGAAATCACCTTTCTAAAAGCACCACGTCCCGCCATCAAGACACCAGATTCTCAGTGCCCCCTGGTGGTATGCAGAACACCACCCCAATCAGCAGCATCTCCTGCATCCACAGACAGTAGCGATTCAGGAGAGACGACTCGTTCCGCCTCATGGATTTGCAATCGGCGACATGGACGGAAGAACGCACGTCCATGCAAACCATGCTGCTTCTTTTGTGCTTCAACAAAACATCCTATGAAGCATTGTCTTCAAATGGCAAATGGCTTGCACAGGTAGAACTTCTCTGTCATCCCGTATGCGCCGCTGTCTATACTAATACTGCTCACACAGAAACAACCACACCGCCACCACCATTGCTACCCCAGCTCCATCTTCACCGCAGTCTACACCCCAGCGGAGACGACGAACTGGCCCATTCCTCACTCAGCCACCTGCAACATTGCGAGGAGCAATAAGGAGACATCGGAATATATACAGAGTGATGCTGCTCCCCCGCCGCTATTGAGGACAGCATCATTGGAAACTCTTCCGCAGGTTCATCGTAAAGTAATCTACAAATGTGCCTGTCTGTTTAGTGGCATTTCTACAAGCGCCACCATCAACACCGGAGCTTCTATTACAGTTTTTAACCAGCGCTTGTATGAGAGCATCCCGCCTAATAAAAAGCCCCCCCCCCCTAAGCCTACAGATATTTACCTACAGACGGCTAGGGGAGCAGATGTACCCGTGGCCGGTGTAGTTAATTTAGTTATACCGATCGAGGAAATGCAATTCATTCAGAGAGTTGTCATCGCCTCCATTCATAACAACGCCCTACTTGGCTCTGATTATCTCAGTGCCAGTGAAGCCATCATACACTGCAGACAACAGGAACTCGACATACACGGCCGACGAATACCTCTTGGACCCGCATCATTGTTATACGATACGTGCGCAGTAATACTTTCAAGTACTGCCACGGTTGAGCCGGGACAGGAACGGATCGTATGGGCCACCGCACCACAGTTAGGAAGCAACACACACATCGCCATGCTGGAACTGACCCTGATTATATGATCGCCTCGCAATGCGCAAGTCCCCGGATAATAGTAGACACCACGGATAAAGGGAAAATAGCATTTCGAGTGTTCAATGGTACAGCAGATCCTATCACTCTGGAACCCGGAATACGCTGCAGCCATTTAGTGGACATAATTTCATTGGAAACACCTGAACTTTCTGATACGACACCACCGCTGACTGATGATTTACCCGAACATCTACATGATTTATATCTACGTCCCACTGTTGAATTACTGCTATCACAAAAAAGCGAAATTCGGAAATTATTACATAAATATCGCGATAGTTTTTCCTCTGGAGATATGGATCTCGGAGAAACTCATCTCGTTACGACACTCCATCAATACAGGCAATAATCACCCCATACCACAACCAGTATGACGTCTTCCCATTCACAAAGAAGTGGAAGCACACCAACAAGTGAATGACATGTTGCGAACGGGCATTATTGAACCCGTCGCTTCTCCATGGGCTAGCCCTATAGTGCTAGCAGGAAAAAAGGATGGAACCTTGCAGTTTTGCATCGACTACCACCACCACCTTAACGATCTTAGTGTTACGGATACCTATCCATTACCACGGATAGATCAGACCTTGGATTCTTTGTCCGGAGCCAAGTGGTTTTGAACCCTTAGCTAGCGGTTACTGGCAAGTAGCCATGGATGAAGCTGATATGGAAAAGACGGCATTCGTTTGTAGAGACGGTCTTTTCCAATTTCGCAAAATGCCATATGGCTTGTGCAACGCTCCCGGAACTTTTGAACCACTCATTGAGCAAGTATTAACCACACTGCAATGGGAGATCTGTCTCTGTTACATTGATGACGTAATAGTCTTCGGACCTACATTTGAGCAAACCTTAATCAATTTAATTACCGTGCTTTCCCGATTCCGCACGGCTAATTTGAAACTCAAACCAAAGAAATGTCATCTCTTCAGACAGAGCGTCGAGTTCTTGGGACACGTCTTATCCAGTGATGGAGTGGCTACACAGCCATCAAAGACTAAGGCAGTAGCAGAGTGGCCACGGCCCTCTTCAGTTACGGAGACACTGAGTTTCCTTGGCCTATGCCAGTACTATCGCTGTTATACCTGACATTTCAGCAAGATTGCTTCACCCCTCTACCAGATCACCGAGAAAGATCGACCATTTGAGTGGATGAGTGAGTGTGAAGGCTCCTTCAAGGCACTGAAGGAACTCTTGACGACGGCCCCAATTCTTGCTCACCCTAATCCAAACCTCGATTTCATCTTAGACACTGATGCGTCAGCTTTTGCTATCGGCATAGTTCTATCTCAGGTCACCGAAGACGGAACAGAGCAGGTATTGGGTTATGGTTCGCGTACTCTGAATAGAACGGAGAAAAGATACGCAACCACCAAGCGAGAATTATTGGCGGCGGTCCATTTTGTCAAGTGTTATAAACACTTCCTGTACGGGTGCCCTTTTACACTCTGTACAGACCATGTCTCACTACGGTGGCTTAGGAACTTAAAAAATCTGGAGGGCCAACTAGCGAGATGGCAGGAATCCCTGCAGGCCTATAACTTTAACGTTGTTCACCGTCCCGGCAAATTGCATGGAAATGCCGATGCCCTTAGCAGAATCGGTGCGAAGGCTGAACACAAAGAGGCCGACACCGTGACACAGTCAAAACAACCATCTCCGGAGTTCCCCGAATTGAGGTGTGCCGAGTGGAATCCGGAGAAAATCGCACACCACCAAACAACAGACGTGAAGACACAAAATATATACGCGTGGGTTCAGGAGGGGGTACGTCCTCCTAAGGAATCGGTGACACCTGTCTCCCATGGCTAAATATTATTACCAACGGTTCGGACAATGTCAACTAATAAATAACGTTTTGTACATTAATGACCATTTGGTGATTACGGAAAGTTATCGAGAGCTTATACTCCAACAACCACACGATAACGACGGACATCTAGCCATGGAGAGAACCATTGCCTGCATCAAACTGAGATTCCACTGGATCGGGATTTGCGATAGTGTCAAGGCATGGGTTGCCACATGTTTCCCGTGCCAAAGACCTGCTTGTTGGCCAACACCATATCACACCATCGCAAATTAAGATTGTTGGTGCACCATGGGAGCGAGTGGCTATCGATGTGCTCGGACCCTTGAATACGACGGATGACGGAAAAAAATATATCCTCGTATTACAAGATTATTTTATGAAGTGGGGAGAAGCATTTGCTTTGCCGGACCAAGAGGCATCCACCGTAGTGGAGGTCTTGGCCAGCAATGTGTTCTGCCGCTTCGGTATGCCTTATGAACTGCACTCCGATCAAGGAAGTAATTTTGAGAGCCAGCTCATATCAGAGCTCTGCAAATTATTCCATATCGTCAAAACAAGGTCAACTCCGTACCACCCCCGGAGCAACGGGATGGTAGAGAGATTCAACAGAACTCTCGCGGAGATGCTTACCAAGGAAACACGCCTTGATTGTAGAGATTGGGATCTACGGCTCCCATATGTGCTAATGGCTTACTGCACTTCGGAACATTCCAGCACGGGCTACACCCCTGCTCGGCTAATGTTAGGCTGTGAATTAGCCTTACCCTTGGACCTGGCCATGCCACGGATATCAGGGGAGAAAAATTCACCATCTCTCCATGTCGAACTCTTGCAGCAAAGGATAGAACAAGCCCATGAGCTAGTGAGAGAAACACTATCCACTGCACACCGGCGGCAAAAGACATGGCATGACCGGAGAGTGCATGGAGATCCATATGAAGCAGAAAGAATGGTTTGGGTACATGATTCACGACGGTCTGCAAACATGCCCAGTAAACTGAGTTACCAGTGTAAAGGCCCCTATGAGGTAGTAGGTAAGACGTCGGACGTGACCTACCGCATCCGTGCTTCGGATGGCCTGACCTCCATCATCCACTTCGATCGACTTAGACCTTGTGTCAGCGACGACCCAGCACCAGGGCTCGGACTGGGCGTTTCTCATGACACAGGTACCCAGACAGATATTTCTACGGAAATTAGTATTCCCATGGTTAGCGCAGAGCACTGCAGTGCCAGTTCATCCCCAGTTCCACCAAGCCAGAATGTGGATGAACAAGCGGCTAACACTGATGATGATGACGAGATATGTACTCGCTCTCTCCCTCCTCAGCGTGGGTCTACTAGATCTGGGAAGTTGTATCTGAAGAATTTTGTGTTTGTTTTGTCCAAGGGACCAGATGGAAAAGTTGTTCCTCCAATCTCTTCCCATTCCCACCCACTTCATGCTATGCCCCCCCCCCCACCCCCATCATAGAGTTGCCACAAGCGGAAGCTGAGGCCGACCCAAGCCATATTTCCTGTGGAGTGGAACATATGGTGAATAGCATGGAAGTGAAGAGGCTGGATGAAGCCTTAGCATGTCTAGAACCGCAGAACCGTACAACAAGGTGTACCCGACCAATTCCCGAAATCGCCAAAACCGAGAGGGACAGGCTCCTCGATTGTTTCTGGCGAACAGGCGGCAGTGGGCCTGCGAGGGTCCAGAGGCATGTAAAATCATTTTTATAGGGCTGAGGAGATACTGTAGGCCTCCGTGTCTAATGAAGTATGAATTAACATCCTACTGTGGTACCGTCTACTCAGCGCTATGTTCGGGCTGCTGAGATTATTTTTGGTCCAATCTCAGTAAGTGGACATACCTGGTACGTGGATGACAGTCCACACCCAGGGCGATACAAAGCCCTGCAAACTCTTAAGGGACGCGGTTTGTCAGAGATTCCCTGCAGGCAAGGCCGGGGAAAATGGTCAAAGTTTGTATACTGTTAGCAGATAGATATGGATCAGACCGTCGGTTGCCCCTGGGCGTGAGCTCAGATGGTGATCGCTATCGACTGGGTCGCCGGCCGGTCGTCTTGATCATGTCAGTTCATCTGTGTGATCAAGATGGCTCAATGTACAGTCAGGCCATGACACGCGTTCGTAATGCGAGTCATGTCTCCTGTGATCAGAGGTCATGAAAAGTGATTCTTTGGAAAGCAGGAGGGTATGTGCATGAGACGGTGTAACCTGTCACTTGCCGGACGAGTGGAGCAGTCTGACGCCCAGGTACCCGTGGCATGAATGATTTGTCTAGTACAATCTGCACAGGGCCTCTCAGCTAAAATGACGTCAAAAGTACGATCTACGCGAAGGCCTTAGTAGCGATGCATCTAGCAGACATCACCTCCATTGTACGGTCTATGCGGCGATACGGCCCCTTGCCAAGATGACCCTACATACATATTTCCAGACATCCCCTCACTAAGTCTTTAATAACTCAGAAACTACTCATTCGATCTTGACTGGACATGGGTCATTTTGTTCGCAATTGAAAACTATATAATCCTGTTCCGATTTTTCAAGCTGATATCTCGACAGGAAATGGGTTAAACTTAAAGTTAAAGCTGTCCCATAATCTCGCTTAATTCTGGTCATTTTAGGTGGCTAATTGTGCATAGCTCTTGAACCCCATTGGAATATCTCGATTCTGCAAACGGAGTCTTGTAGGGAATGACAGCCTGAAGTAGGTGCACTAAGGGTCGTAGTTATCAAACCAAAATTGCGTACTTTATGCGTAAGTTAGTGTAAATCACGGAAACATAGGAGAAAATGCCAGTTCCGCAGAAAGTATTAGCCCAATTCGAATTCTGGTTCGTAGATCCATAGGGCCTAATGTCTGCTAGAAGTGTACCAAGTTTCACGTCGGTAGCCACAAAACTCTCGGAGAAGATACGTTCGCATTTTCAAGCTGGTCAACTTTGTAATATTACAAAATCAACATACATATTTCCAGACATCCCCTCACTAAGTTTTTAATGACTCAGAAACTACTCATTCGATCTTGACTGGACATGGGTCATTTTGTTCGCAATTGAAAACCATATAATCGTGTTTTCGATTTTTCAAGCTGATATCTCGACAGGAAATGGGTTAATATTAAAGTTAAAGCTGTCCCATAATCTCGCTTAATTCTGGTCATTTTGGGTGGCTAATTGTGCATAGCTCTTGAACCCCTTGGAATATCTCGATTCTGCAAACGGGATCTTGTAGGGAATGACAGCCCGAAGTAGGTGCACTAAGGGCCGTAGTTATCCAACCAAAATTGCGTACTTTATGCGTATAAGTTCGTGTAAATCACGGAAACATAGGAGAAAATGCCAGTTTCGCAGAAAGTATAAGGCCCAATTCGAATTCTGGCTCGTAGCTCCATAGGGCCTCATGTCTGCCAGAAGTGTACCAAGTTTCACATCGGTAGCCTCAAAACTCTCGGAGAAGATACGTTCGCATTTTCAAGCTGGTCAACTTTGTAATATTACAAAATCAACATACATATTTCCAGACATCCCCTCACTAAGTCTTTAATGACTCAGAAACTACTCATTCGATCTTGACTGGACATGGGTCATTTTGTTCGCAATTGAAAACCATATAATCGTGTTTTCGATTTTTCAAGCTGATATCTCGACAGGAAATGGGTTAACATTAAAGTTAAAGCTGTCCCATAATCTCGCTTAATTCTGGTCATTTTAAGTGGCTAATTGTGCATAGCTCTTGAACCCCTTGGAATATCTCGATTCTGCAAACGGGGTCTTGTAGGGAATGACAGCCCGAAGTAGGTGCACTAAGGGACGTAGTTATGCAACCAAAATTGCGTACTTTATGCGTAAGTTAGTGTAAATCACGGAACATATGAGAAAATGCCAGTTCCGCAGAAAGTATAAGCCCAATTCGAATTCTGGTTCGTAGATCCATAGGGCCTAATGTCTGCTAGAAGTGTACCAAGTTTCACGTCGGTAGCCACAAAACTCTCGGAGAAGATACGTTCGCATTTTCAAGCTGGTCAACTTTGTAATATTACAAAATCAACATACATATTTCCAGACATCCCCTCACTAAGTCTTTAATGACTCAGAAACTACTCATTCGATCTTGACTGGACATGGGTCATTTTGTTCGCAATTGAAAACCATATAATCGTGTTTTCGATTTTTCAAGCTGATATCTCGACAGGAAATGGGTTAACATTAAAGTTAAAGCTGTCCCATAATCTCGCTTAATTCTGGTCATTTTAAGTGGCTAATTGTGCATAGCTCTTGAACCCCTTGGAATATCTCGATTCTGCAAACGGGGTCTTGTAGGGAATGACAGCCCGAAGTAGGTGCACTAAGGGACGTAGTTATGCAACCAAAATTGCGTACTTTATGCGTAAGTTAGTGTAAATCACGGAACATATGAGAAAATGCCAGTTCCGCAGAAAGTATAAGCCCAATTCGAATTCTGGTTCGTAGATCCATAGGGCCTAATGTCTGCTAGAAGTGTACCAAGTTTCACGTCGGTAGCCACAAAACTCTCGGAGAAGATACGTTCGCATTTTCAAGCTGGTCAACTTTGTAATATTACAAAATCAACATACATATTTCCAGACATCCCCTCACTAAGTCTTTAATAACTCAGAAACTACTCATTCGATCTTGACTGGACATGGGTCATTTTGTTCGCAATTGAACACTATATAATCCTGTTTCGATTTTTCAAGCTGATATCTCGACAGGAAATGGGTTAACATTAAAGTTAAAGCTGTCCCATAATCTCGCTTAATTCTGGTCATTTTAAGTGGCTAATTGTGCATAGCTCTTGAACCCCTTGGAATATCTCGATTCTGCAAACGGGGTCTTGTAGGGAATGACAGCCCGAAGTAGGTGCACTAAGGGACGTAGTTATCCAACCAAAATTGCGTACTTTATGCGTAAGTTAGTATAAATCACGGAAACATAGGAGAAAATGCCAGTTTCGCAGAAAGTATAAGCCCAATTCGAATTCTGGCTTGTTGATCCATAGGGCCTAATGTCTGCTAGAAGTGTACCAAGTTTCACGTCGGTAGCCACAAAACTCTCGGAGGAGATACGTTCGCATTTTCAAGCTGGTCAACTTTGTAATATTACAAAATCAACATACATATTTCCAGACATCCCCTCACTAAGTCTTTAATAACTCCAAAACTACTCATTCGATCTTGACTGGACATGGGTCATTTTGTTCGCAATTGAAAACTATATAATCGTGTTTTCGATTTTTCAAGCTGATATCTCGACAGGAAATGGGTTAACATTAAAGTTAAAGCTGTCCCATAATCTCGCTTAATTCTGGTCATTTTGGGTGGCTAATTGTGCATAGCTCTTGAACCCCTTGGAATATCTCGATTCTGCAAACGGGGTCATGTGTGGAATGACAGCCCAAAGTAGGTGCACTAAAGGTCGTAGTTATCCAACCAAAATTGCGTACTTTATGAGTAAGTTAGTGTAAATCACGGAAACATAGGAGAAAATGCCAGTTTCGCAGAAAGTATAAGCCCAATTCGAATTCTGGCTTGTAGATCCATAGGGCCTAATGTCTGCTAGAAGTGTACCAAGTTTCACGTCGGTAGCCACAAAACTCTCGGAGAAGATACGTTCGCATTTTCAAGCTGGTCAACTTTGTAATATTACAAAATCAACATACATATTTCCAGACATCCCCTCACTAAGTCTTTAATGACTCAGAAACTACTCATTCGATCTTGACTGGACATGGGTCATTTTGTTCGCAATTGAAAACCATATAATCGTGTTTTCGATTTTTCAAGCTGATATCTCGACAGGAAATGGGTTAATATTAAAGTTAAAGCTGTCCCATAATCTCGCTTAATTCTGGTCATTTTAGGTGGCTAATTGTGCATAGCTCTTGAACCCCTTGGAATATCTCGATTCTGCAAACGGAGTCTTGTAGGGAATGACAGCCCGAAGTAGATGCACTAAGGGTCGTAGTTATCCAACCAAAATTGCGTACTTTATGCGTAAGTTAGTGTAAATCACGGAAACATAGGAGAAAATGCCAGTTTCGCAGAAAGTATCGGTCCAATTCGAATTCTGGTTCGTAGATCCGTAGGGCCTAATGTCTGCTAGAAGTGTACCAAGTTTCACGTCGGTAGCCACAAAACTCTCGGAGAAGATACGTTCGCATTTTCAAGCTGGTCAACTTTGTAATATTACAAAATCAACATACATATTTCCAGACATCCCCTCACTAAGTCTTTAATAACTCAGAAACTACTCATTCGATCTTGACTGGACATGGGTCATTTTGTTCGCAATTGAACACTATATAATCGTGTTAACTATATAATCGTGTTTTCGATTTTTCAAGCTGATATCTCGACAGGAAATGGGTTAACATTAAAGTTAAAGCTGTCCCATAATCTCGCTTAATTCTGGTCATTTTGGGTGGCTAATTGTGCATAGCTCTTGAACCCCTTGGAATATCTCGATTCTGCAAACGGGGTCTTGTGCGGAATGACAGCCCAAAGTAGGTGCACTAAGGGTCGTAGTTATCCAACCAAAATTCCGTACTTTATGCGTAAGTTAGTATAAATCACGGAAACATAGGAGAAAATGCCAGTTTCGCAGAAAGTATAAGCCCAATTCGAATTCTGGCTTGTTGATCCATAGGGCCTAATGTCTGCTAGAAGTGTACCAAGTTTCACATCGGTAGCCACAAACCCTTGGAGAAGATATGTTCGCATTTTCAAGCTGGTCAACTTTGTAATATTACAAAATCAACATACATATTTCCAGACATCCCCTCACTAAATCTTTAATAACTCAGAAACTACTCAGTCGATCTTGACTGGACATGGGTCATTTTGTTCGCAATTGAAAACTATATAATCGTGTTTTCGATTTTTCAAGCTGATATCTCGACAGGAAATGGGTTAACATTAAAGTTAAAGCTGTCCCATAATCTCGCTTAATTCTGGTCATTTTGGGTGGCTAATTGTGCATAGCTTTTGAACCCCTTGGAATATCTCGATTCTGCAAACGGGGTCTTGTGCGGAATGACAGCCCAAAGTAGGTGCACTACGGGGCGTAGTTATCCAACCAAAATTGCGTACTTTATGCGTAAGTTAGTGTAAATCACGGAAACATAGGAGAAAATGCCAGTTTCGCAGAATGTATAAGCCCAATTCGAATTCTGGCTTGTAGATCCATAGAGCCTAATGTCTGCTAGAAGTGTACCAAGTTTCACGTCGGTAGCCACAAAACTCTCGGAGAAGATACGTTCGCATTTTCAAGCTGGTCAACTTTGTAATATTACAAAATCAACATACATATTTCCAGACATCCCCTCACTAAGTCTTTAATAACTCAGAAACTACTCATTCGATCTTGACTGGATATGGGCCATTTTGTTCGCAATTGAAAACTATATAATCGTGTATTCGATTTTTCAAGCTGATATCTCGACAGGAAATGGGTTAATATTAAAGTTAAAGCTGTCCCATAATCTCGCTTAATTCTGGTCATTTTAGGTGGCTAATTGTGCATAGCTCTTGAACCCCTTGGAATATCTCGATTCTGCAAACGGAGTCTTGTAGGGAATGACAGCCCGAAGTAGGTGCACTAAGGGTCGTAGTTACCCAACCAAAATTGCGTACTTTATGCGTAAGTTAGTGTAAATCACGGAAACATAGGAGAAAATGCCAGTTTCGCAGAATGTATAAGCCCAATTCGAATTCTGGCTTGTAGATCCATATGGCCTAATGTCTGCTAGAAGTGTACCAAGTTTCACGTCGGTAGCCACAACACTCTCGGAGAAGATACGTTCGCATTTTCAAGCTGGTCAACTTTGTAATATTACAAAATCAACATACATATTTCCAGATATCCCCTCACTAAGTCTTTAATAACTCAGAAACTACTCATTCGATCTTGACTGGACATGGGTCATTTTGTTTGCAATTGAAAACTATATAATCCTGTTCCGATTTTTCATGCTGATATCTCGACAGGAAATGGGTTAACATTAAAGTTAATGCTGTCCCATAATCTCTCTTAATTCTGGTCATTTTAGGTGGCTAATTGTGCATAGCTCTTGAACCCCTTGGAATATCCCGATTCTGCAAATGGCGTCTTGTGCGGAATGACAGCGCAAAGTAGGTGCACTAAGGGTCGTAGTTATCCAACCAAAATTGCGTACTTTATGCGTAAGTTAGTGTAAATCACGGAAACATAGGAGAAAATGCCAGTTTCGCAGAAAGTATAAGCCCAATTCGAATTCTGGTTCGTAGATCCATAGGGCCTAATGTCTGCTAGAAGTGTACCAAGTTTCACGTCGGTAGCCACAAAACTCTCGGAGAAGATACGTTCGCATTTTCAAGCTGGTCAACTTTGTAATATTACAAAATCAACATACATATTTCCAGACATCCCCTCACTAAGTCTTTAATAACTCAGAAACTACTCATTCGATCTTGACTGGACATGGGTCATTTTGTTCGCAATTGAAAACTATATAATCGTGTTTTCGATTTTTCAAGCTGATATCTCGACAGGAAATGGGTTAACATTAAAGTTAAAGCTGTCCCATAATCTCGCTTAATTCTGGTCATTTTGGGTGGGTAATTGTGCATAGCTCTTGAACCCCTTGGAATATCTCGATTCTGCAAACGGGGTCTTGTGCGGAATGACAGCCCAAAGTAGGTGCACTAAGGGTCGTGGTTATCCATCCAAAATTGCGTACTTTATGCGTAAGTTAGTGTAAATCACGGAAACATAGGAGAAAATGCCAGTTTCGCAGAATGTATAAGCCCAATTCGAATTCCGGCTTGTAGATCCATAGAGCCTAATGTCTTCTAGAAGTGTACCAAGATTCACGTCGGTAGCCACAAAACTCTCGGAGAAGATACGTTCGCATTTTCAAGCTGGTCAACTTTGTAATATTACAAAATCAACATACATATCTCCAGACATCCCCTCACTAAATCTTTAATAACTCCGAAACTACTCATTTGATCTTGACTGGACATGGGTCATTTTGTTCGCAATTGAAAACTATATAATCGTGTTTTCGATTTTTCAAGCTGATATCTCGACAGGAAATGGGTTAACATTAAAGTTAAAGCTGTCCCATAATCTCGCTTAATTCTGGTCATTTTGGGTGGCTAATTGTGCATAGCTCTTGAACCCCTTGGAATATCTCGATTCTGCAAACGGGGTCTTGTGCCGAATGACAGCCAAAAGTAGGTGCAATAAGGGTCGTAGTTATCCAACCAAAATTGCGTACTTTATGCGTAAGTTAGTGTAAATCACGGAAACATAGGAGAAAATGCCAGTTTCGCAGAAAGTATAAGCCCAATTCGAATTCTGCCTTGTAGATCAATAGGGCCTAATGTCTGCTAGAAGTGTACCAAGTTTCACGTCGGTAGCCACAAAACTCTCGGAGAAGATATGTTCGCATTTTCAAGCTGGTCAACTTTGTAATATTACAAAATCAACATACATATTTCCAGACATCCCCTCACTAAGTCGTTAATAACTCAGAAACTACTCATTCGATCCTGACTGGACATGGGTCATTTTGTTCGCAATTGAAAACTATATAAACGTGTTTTCGATTTTTCACGCTGATATCTCGACAGAAAATGGGTTAACATTAAAGTTAAAGCTGTCCCATAATCTCGCTTAATTCTGGTCATTTTGGGTGGCTAATTGTGCATAGCTCTTGAACCCCTTGGAATATCTCGATTCTGCAAACGGGGTCTTGCGCGGAATGACAGCCCAAAGTAGGTGCACTAAGGGTCGTAGTTATCCAACCAAAATTGCGTACTTTATGCGTAAGTTAGTGTAAATCACGGAAACATAGGAGAAAATGCCAGTTTCGCAGAAAGTATAAGCCCAATTCGAATTCTGCCTTGTAGATCAATAGGGCCTAATGTCTGCTAGAAGTGTACCAAGTTTCACGTCGGTAGCCACAAAACTCTCGGAGAAGATATGTTCGCATTTTCAAGCTGGTCAACTTTGTAATATTACAAAATCAACATACATATTTCCAGACATCCCCTCACTAAGTCGTTAATAACTCAGAAACTACTCATTCGATCCTGACTGGACATGGGTCATTTTGTTCGCAATTGAAAACTATATAATCGTGTTTTCGATTTTTCACGCTGATATCTCGACAGAAAATGGGTTAACATTAAAGTTAAAGCTGTCCCATAATCTCGCTTAATTCTGGTCATTTTGGGTGGCTAATTGTGCATAGCTCTTGAACCCCTTGGAATATCTCGATTCTGCAAACGGGGTCTTGCGCGGAATGACAGCCCAAAGTAGGTGCACTAAGGGTCGCAGTTATCCAACCAAAATTGCGTACTTTATGCGTAAGTTAGTGTAAATCACGGAACATAGGAGAAAATTCCAGTTTCGCAGAAAGTATAGGCCCAATTCGAATTCTGGCTCGTAGATCCATAGGGCCTAATGTCTGCTAGAAGTGTACCAATTTTCACGTCGGTAGCCACAAAACTCTCGGAGAAGATACGTTCGCATTTTCAAGCTGGTCAACTTTGTAATATTACCAAAATGTTATCACCCTCGAAAATCCTCAATATCTCGGTAGGATAAAGTCGAATATCTTATATTAAGTTTAATATCTTGCAAAAAAAAAATAGAATGTTGAAAATTAATATTTTTCGGAATTCATTAAAATGAAAGTGGTGCAAACTTTTTAAACTATGGACGAAAATGGATGAAACTCCAAATCCCTCCATTTCTCGGTCTAATAATGGTGTCTCTCAAGTTTCAGTTTGAATATCTTGCCAAAAAATGCTGAAAAGTGATATTTCTAGAAAGAAAGTGCCTCTTAACTTCTTAAATTATTGACGAAAATGTATCAAACTCGAAATTCGTCAATAACTCGTTTTGGATAAAGTAGAATATCGTATATTAAGTTGAATATCTAGCCAAAAAAACAAAATGTTGAAAATTAATATTTTTCGGAATTCATTAAAATGAAAGTGGCGCTAACTTCTTAAACTATGGACGAAAATGGATGAAACCACAAATCCCTCCGTATCTCGGTCTAATAAAGGCGTCTCTCAAGTTTTTGTTGAATATCTTGCCAAAAATTATGAAAAGTGATATTTTTAGGAAGAACGTGCCTTAAACTTCATAAATTATTGACGAAAATATATCAAACTCGAAATTGGTCAATAACTCGTTTTGGATGAAGTAGAATATCGTATATTAAGTTGAATATCTTGCCAAAAAATCAAAATGTTGAAAATTAATATTTTTCGGAATTCATTAAAATGAAAATGGCGCTAACTTAAACTATGAATGAACATGGATGAAGCTCCAAATCCCTCCGTTTCTCGGTCTGATAAAGGCGTCTCTCAAGTTTCAGTTGAATATCGTGCCAAAAATGCTGAAAAGTGATATTTTTAGTAAGAAAGTGGCTGTAACGTCATAAATTATTCACCAAAATGTATCAACCTCGAAATTCCTCAATTATTGACGAAAATATATCAAACTCGAAATTCGTCAATAACTCGTTTTGCAAAAAGTTGTTGAAATGTTGAAAATTAATATTTTTCGGAATTCATTAAAATGAAAGTGGCGCTAACTTCTTAAACTATGGATGAACATGGATGAAACTCCAAATCCCTCTGTATCTCGGGCTGATAAAGGCGTCTCTCAAGTTTCAGTTGAATATCTTGCCAAAAAATGCTGAAAAGTGGTATTTTTTAGTAAGAAAGTGGCTGTAACGTCATAAATTGTTCACCAAAATGTATCAACCTCGAAATTCGTCAGTATCTCATTTGGATGAAGTGGAATATCTTATAGTAAGTTTAATATCTTGCAAAAAAAAAAAAAAGAATGTTGAAAATTAATACTTTCCGGAATTCAATAAAATGAAAGTGGCGCTAACTTCTTAAACTATGGACGAAAATGGATGAAACTCCAAATCCCTCCGTTTCTCGGTCTGATATAGGCGTCTCTCAAGTTTCAGTTTGAATATATTGCCAAAAAATGCTGAAAAGTGATATTTTTTAGTAAGAAAGTGGCTGTAACGGCTTAAATTATTCACCAAAATGTTATCAACCTCGAAATTCCTCCATAACTCGTTTGGATAAAGTGGAATATCTTATATTAAATTGAATATCTACCAAAAAAAAACATATTAATACTTTCCAGAATTCATTAAAATGAAAGTAGCGTTAACTTCTTAAACTATGGACGAAAATGGATGAAACCCCAAATCCCTCCGTATCCCGGTCTGATAAAGGCGTCTCAAGTTTATGTTGAATATCTTGCCAAAAAATGCTGAAAAGTGATATTTTTTGGTAACAAAGTGGCTGTAACGTCATAAATTATTCACCAAAATGTATCAAACTCGAAATTCGTCAATAACTCGTTTGGATAAAGTGGAATATCTTCTATTAAGTTGAATATCCTGCAAAATAAAATGTTGAAAATTAATATTTTTCGGAATTCAGTAAAATGAAAGTGGTGTTAACTTCTTAAACTATGTACGAAATTACATGAAACTCCAAATCCCTCCGTGTCTCAGGCTGATAAAGGCATCTCTCAAGTTTCAGTTTGAATATCTTGCCAATAAATGCTGAAAAGTGATATTTTTTAGTAGGAAAGTGGCTGTAACGGCTTAAATTATTCACCAAAATGTTATCAACCTTGAAATTCCTCCATAACTCGTTTGGATAAAGTGGAATATCTTATATTAAATTGAATATCTTCCAAAAAAACTATATTAATACTTTCCGGAATTCATTAAAATGAAAGTAGCGTTAACTTATTAAACTATGGACGAAAATGGATGAAACTCCAAATCCCTCCGTATTTCGGTCTGATAAAGGCGTCTCAAGTTTATGTTGAATATCTTGCCAAAAATGCTGAAAAGTGATATTTTTAGTAAGAAAGTGCCTGTAACGTCATAAATTATTCACCAACATGTATCAACCTCGAAATTCCTCAATTATTGATGAAAATATATCAAATTCGAAATACGTCAATAACTCGTTTTGGATAAAGTAGAATATCGTATATTAAGTTGAATATCTTGCCAAAAAAACAAAATGTTGAAAATTCATATTTTTCGGAATTCATTAAAATGAAAGTGACGCTAACTTTCTAAACTATGGACGAAAACAAATGAAACTCCAAATCCCTCCGTATCTCGGTCTGATAAAGGCATCTCTCAAGTTTCAGTTGAATATCGTGCCAAAAATGCTGAAAAGTGATATTTTTAGTAAGAAAGTGTCTGTAACGTCATAAATTATTCACCAAAATGTATCAACCTCGAAATTCCTCAATTATTGATGAAAATATATCAACTTCGAAATTCGTTAATAAGTCGTTTTGGAAAAAGTTGTTAAAATGTTGAAAATTAATATTTTTCGGAATTCATTAAAATGAAAGTGGTGCTAACTTTTTAAACTATGAACGAAAATGGATGAAACTCCAAATCCATCCATTTCTTGGTCTAATAAAGGCGTCTCTCAAGTTTCAGTTTGAATATCTTGCCAAAAAATGCTGAAAAGTGATATTTTTAGTAAGAAAGTGCCTCTTAACTTCTTAAATTATTGACGAAAATGTATCAAACTCGAAATTCGTCAATAACTCGTTTTGGATAAAGTAGTATATCGTATATTAAGTTGAATATCTAGCCAAAAAAACAAAATGTTGAAAATTAATATTTTTCGGAATTCATTAAAATGAAAGTGGCGATAACTTCTTAAACTATGGACGAAAATGGATGAAACCCCAAATCCCTCCGTATCTCGGTCTGATAAAGGCGTCTCTCAAGTTTTTGTTGAATATCTTGCCAAAAATGATGAAAAGTGATATTTTTAGGAAGAACGTGCCTTAAACTTCATACATTATTGACGAAAATATATCAAACTCCAAATTGGTCAATAACTCGTTTTGGATGAAGTAGAATATCGTATATTAAGTTGAATATCTTGCCAAAAAAACAAAATGTTGAAAATTAATATTTTTCGGAATTCATTAAAATGAAAGTGGCGCTAACTTCTTAAACTATGTACGAAATTACATGAAACTCCAAATCCCTCCGTGTCTCAGGCTGATAAAGGCATCTCTCAAGTTTCAGTTTGAATATCTTGCCAAAAAATGCTGAAAAGTTATATTTTTTGGTAACAAAGTGGCTGTAACATCATAAATTATTCACCAAAATGTATCAAACTCGAAACTCGTCAATAACTCGTTTGGATCAAGTGGAATATCTTCTATTAAGTTGAATATCTTGCAAAATAAAATGTTGAAAATTAATATTTTTCTGAATTCATTAAAATGAAAGTGGTGTTAACTTCTTAAACTATGTACGAAATTACATGAAACCCCAAATCCCTCCGTATCTCGGTCTGATAAAGGCGTCTCTCAAGTTTTTGTTGAATATCTTGCCAAAAATGATGAAAAGTGATATTTTTAGGAAGAACGTGCCTTAAACTTCATACATTATTGACGAAAATATATCAAACTCCAAATTGGTCAATAACTCGTTTTGGATGAAGTAGAATATCGTATATTAAGTTGAATATCTTGCCAAAAAAACAAAATGTTGAAAATTAATATTTTTCGGAATTCATTAAAATGAAAGTGGCGCTAACTTCTTAAACTATGGACGAAAATGGATGAAACCCCAAATCCCTCCGTATCTCGGTCTGATAAAGGCGTCTCAAGTTTATGTTGAATATCTTGCCAAAAAATGCTGAAAAGTTATATTTTTTGGTAACAAAGTGGCTGTAACATCATAAATTATTCACCAAAATGTATCAAACTCGAAACTCGTCAATAACTCGTTTGGATCAAGTGGAATATCTTCTATTAAGTTGAATATCTTGCAAAATAAAATGTTGAAAATTAATAATTTTCGGAATTCAGTAAAATGAAAGTGGTGTTAACTTCTTAAACTATGTACGAAATTACATGAAACCCCAAATCCCTCCGTATCTCGGTCTGATAAAGGCGTCTCTCAAGTTTCAGTTTGAATATCTTGCCAAAAAATGCTGAAAAGTGATATTTTTTAGTAAGAAAGTGGCTGTAACGTCCGTCATAGTTATTCACCAAAATGTTATCACCCTCGAAATTCCTCAATAATTCGTTTGGATAAAGTAGAATATCTTCTATTAAGTTGAATATCTTGCAAAATAAAATATTGAAAATTAATATTTTTCGGAATTCATTAAAATGAAAGTGGCGCTACCTTCTTAAACTATGGACTAAAATGGATGAAACCCCAAATCCCTCCGTATCTCGGTCTGATAAAGGCGTCTCAAGTTTTTGTTGAATATCTTGCCAAAAATGATGAAAAGTGATATTTTTAGGAAGAACGTGCCTTAAACTTCATAAATTATTGACGAAAATATATCAAACTCGAAATTGGTCAATAACTCGTTTTGGATGAAGTAGAATATCGTATATTAAGTTGAATATCTTGCCAAAAAAACAAAATGATGAAAATTAATATTTTTCGGAATTCATTAAAATGAAAGTGGCGCTAACTTTCTAAACTATGGACGAAAATGGATGAAACTCCAAATCCCTCCGTTTCTCGGTCTGATAAAGGCGTCTCTCAAGTTTCAGTTGAATATCGTGCCAAAAATGCTGAAAAGTGATATTTTTAGTAAGAAAGTCGCTGTAACGTCATAAATTATTCACCAAAATGTATCAACCTCGAAATTCCTCAATTATTGACGAAAATATATCAAACTCGAAATTCGTCAATAACTCGTTTTGCAAAAAGTTGTTGAAATGTTGAAAATTAATATTTTTCGGAATTCATTAAAATGAAAGTGGCGCTAACTTCTTAAACTATGGATGAACATGGATGAAACTCCAAATCCCTCCGTATCTCGGGCTGATAAAGGCGTCTCTCAAGTTTCAGTTGAATATCTTGCCAAAAAATGCTGAAAAGTGATATTTTTTAGTAAGAAAGTCCCTGTAACGTCCATCATAAATTATTCACCAAAATGTTATCACCCTCGAAATTCCTCAATAACTCGTTTGGATGAAGTAGAATATCTTATATTAAGTTGAATATCTTGCAAAAAAAAAAAAATGTTGAAAATTAATATTTTTCGGAATTCATTAAATTGAAAGTGACGCTAACTTTCTAAACTATGGACGAAAATGGATGAAACTCCAAATCGCTCCGTTTCTCGGTCTGATAAAGGCGTCTCTCAAGTTTCAGTTGAATATCGTGCCAAAAATGCTAAAAGGTGATATTTTTAGTAAGAAAGTGCCTCTTAACTTCTTAAATTATTGACGAAAATGTATCAAACTCGAAATTCGTCAATAACTCGTTTTGGATAAAGTAGAATATCGTATATTAAGTTGAATATCTAGCCAAAAAAACAAAATGTTGAAAATTAATATTTTTCGGAATTCATTAAAATGAAAGTGGCGATAACTTCTTAAACTATGGACGAAAATGGATGAAACCCCAAATCCCTCCGTATCTCGGTCTGATAAAGGCGTCTCTCAAGTTTTTGTTGAATATCTTGCCAAAAATGATGAAAAGTGATATTTTTTAGGAAGAACGTGCCTTAAACTTCATAAATTATTGACGAAAATATATCAAACTCGAAATTCGTCAATAACTCGTTTTGGATGAAGTAGAATATCGTATATTAAGTTGAATATCTTGCCAAAAAACCAAAATGTAGAAAATTAATACTTTTCGGAATTCATTAAAATGAAAGTGGCGCTAACTTCTTAAACTATGGACGAAAATGGATGAAACCCCAAATCCCTCTGTATTTCGGTCTGATAAAGGCGTCTCTCAAGTTTATGTTGAATATCTTGCCAAAAAATGCTGAAAAGTGATATTTTTTGGTAAGAAAGTGGCTGTAACGTCATAAATTATTCACCAAAATGTATCAAACTCGAAATTCGTGAATAAATCGTCTGGATAAAGTTGAATATCTTCTATTAAGTTGAATATCTTGCAAAATAAAATGTGAAAATTAATATTTTTCGGAATTCATTAAAATGAAAGTGGCGCCGCTAACTTCTTAAACTATGTACGAAAATAAATGAAACTCCAAATCCCTCCGTACTGCGGTCTGATAAAGCTGTCTCTCAAGTTTCAGTTGAATATCTTGAATATCTTGCCAAAAATGATGAAAAGTGATATTTTTTAGGAAGAACGTGCCTCAAACTTCATAAATTATTCACCAAAATGTATCAAACTCGAAATTCCTCAACAACTCATTTGGATAAAGTGGAATATCTTCCATTAAGTTGAATATCTTGCACAAATAAAAGGTTTTGAAAATTAATATTTTTCTGAATTCAGTAAAATGAAATTGGTGTTAACTTCTTAAACTATGCACGAAATTGCATGAAACTCCAAATCCCTCCGTGTCTCAGGCTGATAATGGCATCTCTCAAGTTTCAGTTTGAATATCTTGCCAAAAAATTCTGAAAAGTGATATTTTTTAGTAAGAAAGTGGCTGTAATGTCCGTCATAAATTATTCAGCAAAATGTTATCAACCTCGAAATTCCTCAATAACTCGTTTGGATGAAGTAGAATATCTTTTATTAAGTTGAATATCTTGCAAACAAAAAATTGTTGAAAATTAATATTTTTCGGAATTCATTAAAATGAAAATGGCGCTACCTTCTTAAATTATTGACGAAAATGTATCAAACTCGAAATTCCTCTAACTCGTGCATGAATTATTGACGAAAATGTTATCAACCTCGAAAGTCATCCATACCTCGTTTGGATAAAGTGGAATATCTTATATTAAATTGAATATCTTCCAAAAAAACCATATTAATACTTTCCAGAATTCATTCAAATGAAAGTGGCGTTAACTTCTTAAACTTTGGACGAAAATAAATGAATCCCCAAATCCCTCCGTACTGCGGTCTGATAAAGCTGTCTCTCAAGTTTCAGTTGAATATCTTGAATATCTTGCCAAAAATGATGAAAAGTGATATTTTTAGGAAGAACGTGCCTTAAACTTCATAAATTATTGACGAAAATATATCAAACTCGAAATTGGTCAATAACTCGTTTTGGATGAAGTAGAATATCGTATATTAAGTTGAATATCTTGCCAAAAAAACAAAATGTTGAAAATTAATATTTTTCGGAATTCATTAAAATGAAAGTGGCGTTAACTTTCTAAACTATGGACGAAAATGGATGAAACTCCAAATCCCTCCGTTTCTCGGTCTGATAAAGGCGTCTCAAGTTTCAGTTGAATATCGTGCCAAAAATGCTGAAAAGTGATATTTTTAGTAAAAAAGTGGCTGTAACGTCATAAATTATTCACCAAAATTTATCAACCTCGAAATTCCTCAATTATTGACGAAAATATATCAAACTCGAAATTCGTCAATAACTCGTTTTGCAAAAAGTTGTTGAAATGTTGAAAATTAATATTTTTCGGAATTCATTAAAATGAACGTGGAGCTAACTTCTTAAACTATGGATGAACATGGATGAAACTCCAAATCCCTCCGTATCTCGGGCTGATAAAGGCGTCTCTCAAGTTTCAGTTGAATATCTTGCCAAAAAATGCTGAAAAGTGATATTTTTTAGTAAGAAAGTGCCTGTAACGTCCATCATAAATTATTCACCAAAATGTTATCACCCTCGAAATTCGTCAATAACTCGTCTGGATAAAGTTGAATATCTTCTATTAAGTTGAATATCTTGCAAAATAAAATGTGAAAATTAATATTTTTCGGAATTCATTAAAATGAAAGTGGCGCCGCTAACTTCTTAAACTATGTACGAAAATAAATGAAACTCCAAATCCCTCCGTACTGCTGTCTGATAAAGCTGTCTCTCAAGTTTCAGTTGAATATCTTGAATATCTTGCCAAAAATGATGAAAAGTGATATTTTTTAGGAAGAACGTGCCTCAAACTTCATAAATTATTGACGAAAATATATCAAACTCGAAATTCGTCAATAACTCGTTTTGGATGAAGTAGAATATCGTATATTAAGTTGAATATCTTGCCAAAAAACCAAAATGTTGAAAATTAATATTTTTCGGAATTCATTAAAATGAAAGTGGGCTAACTTCTTAAACTATGGACGAAAATGGATGAAACCCCAAATCCCTCCGTATCTCGGTCTGATAAAGGCGTCTCTCAAGTTTATGTTGAATATCTTGCCAAAAAATGCTGAAAAGTGATATTTTTTGGTAAGAAAGTGGCTGTAACGTCATAAATTATTCACCAAAATGTATCAAACTCGAAATTCGCCAATAACTCGTCTGGATAAAGGTAAATATCTTCTATTAAGTTGAATATCTTGCAAAATAAAATATGAAAATTAATATTTTTCGGAATTCAGTAAAATGAAAGTGGTGTTAACTTCTTAAACTATGTACGAAATTACATGAAACTCCAAATCCCTCCGTATCTCAGTCTGATAAAGGCGTCTCTCAAGTTTCAGTTGAATATCGTGCCAAAAATGCTGAAAAGTGATATTTTTAGTAAGAAAGTGGCTGTAACGTTATAAATTATTCACCAAAATGTATCAACCTCGAAATTTCTCACTTATTGACGAAAATTTATCAAACTCGAAATTCGTCAATAACTCGTTTTGGAAAAAGTAGAATATCGTATATTAAGTTGAATATCTTGCCCAAAAAAAATACATGTTGAAAATTAATATTTTTCGGAATTCATTAAAATTCAAGTGGCGCTACCTTCTTAAATTATTGACGAAAATGTATCAAACTCGAAATTCCTCTAACTCGTTCATAAATTATTGACGAAAATATCTCACACTCGAAATTCGTCAATAACTCGTTTTGGATAAAGTAGAATGTCGTATATTAAGTTGAATATCTTGCCAAAAAAAAATACATGTTGAAAATTAATATTTCTCGGGATTCATTAAAATGAGAGTGGCGCAAGCCGCCTCTCAAGTTTCAGTTGAATATCTTGAATATCTTGCCAAAAATGATGAAAAGAGATATTTTTTAGGAAGAACGTGCCTCAAACTTCATAAATTATTGGCGAAAATATATCAAACTCGAAATTCGTCAATAACTCGTTTTGGATGAAGTAGAATATCGTATATTAAGTTGAATATCTTGCCAAAAAACCAAAATGTTGAAAATTAATACTTTTCGGAATTCATTAAAATGAAAGTGGCGCCGCTAACTTCTTAAACTATGGACGAAAATGGATGAAACCCCAAATCCCTCCGTATCTCGGTCTGATAAAGGCGTCTCTCAAGTTTATGTTGAATATCTTTCCAAAAAATGCTGAAAAGTGATATTTTTAGTAAGAAAGTGGCTGTAACGTCATAAATTATTCACCAAAATTGATCAACCTCGAAATTCCTCAATTATTGACGAAAATATATCAAACTCGAAAGTCGTCAATAACTCGTTTTGGAAAAAGTAGAATATCGTATATTAAGTTTAATATATCTTTCCAAAAAAAAAAAATGTTGAAAATTAATATTTTTCGGAATTCATTAAAATGAAAGTGGCGCTAACTTCTTAAACTATGGATGAACATGGATGAAACTCCAAACCCTTCGTATCTCGGGCTGATAAAGGCGTCTCTCAAGTTTCAGTTGAATATCTTGCCAAAAAATGCTGAAAAGTGATATTTTTTAGTAAGAAAGTGGCTGTAACGTCCAGCATAAATTATTCACCAAAATGTTATCAACCTCGAAATTCCTCAATAACTCGTTTGGATAAAGTAGAACATCTTATATTAAGTTGAATATCTTGCAAAAAAAAAAGATGTTGAAAATTAATATTTTTCGGAATTCATTAAAATGAAAGTGGCGTTAACTTCTTAAACTATGGATGAAAATACATGAAACTCCAAATCCCTCCGTATCTCGGACTGATAAAGGCGTCTCTCAAGTTCCAGTTGAATATCTTGCCAAAAAATGCTGAAAAGTGATATTTTTTGGTAAGAAAGTGGCTGTAATGTCATAAATTATTCACCAAAATGTATCAACCTCGAAATTCGTCAATAACTCGTTTAGATAAAGTTGAATATCTTCTATTAAGTTGAATATCTTGCAAAAAAAAGATGTTGAAAATTAATACTTTCCGGAATTCATTAAAATGAATGTGGCGTTAACTTCTTAAACTATGGACGAAAATAAATGAAACTCCAAATCCCTCCGTGTCTCGGGCTGATAAAGCCATCTCTCAAGTGTCAGTTTGAATATCTTGCCAAAAAATGCTGAAAAGTGATATTTTTTGGTAAGAAAGTGGCTGTAACATCATAAATTATTCACCAAAATGTATCAACCTCGAAATTCCTCAATAACTCGTTTGGATAAAGTAGAATATCTTATAGTAAGTTGAATATCTTGCAACAAAAAAAAATGTTGAAAATTAATATTTTTCGGAATACATTAAAAGGAAAGTGGCATTAACTTCTTAAATTATGGACGAAAATACATGAAACTCCAAATCCCTCCGTATCTCGGGCTGATAAAGGCATCTCTCAAGTTTCAGTTGAATATCTGTGGCGTTAACTTCTTAAACTATGGGTGAAAATACATGAAACTCCAAATCCCTCCGTATCTCGGACTGATAAAGGCGTCTCTCAAGTTCCAGTTGAATATCTTGCCAAAAAATGCTGAAAAGTGATATTTTATGGTAAGAAAGTGGCTGTAACGTCATAAATTATTCACCAAAATGTATCAACCTCGAAATTCCTCAATAACTCGTTTGGATAAAGTAGAATATCTTATAGTAAGTTGAATATCTTGCAACAAAAAAAAATGTTGAAAATTAATATTTTTCGGAATACATTAAAAGGAAAGTGGCATTAACTTCTTAAATTATGGACGAAAATACATGAAACTCCAAATCCCTCCGTATCTCGGGCTGATAAAGGCATCTCTCAAGTTTCAGTTGAATATCTTGCCAAAAAATGCTGAAAAGTGATATTTTTTGGTAGGAAAGTGGCTGTAGCGTCATAAATTATTCACCAAAATGTATCAAACTCGAAATTGGTCAAATATCTCGTTTGGATAAAGTGGAATATCTTCTATTAAGTTGAATATCTTGCAAAAAAAAGATGTTGAAAATTAATACTTTCCGGAATTCATTAAAATGAAAGTGGCGTTAACTTCTTAAACTATGGACGAAAATAAATGAAACTCCAAATCCCTCCGTGTCTCGGGCTGATAAAGGCCTCTCTCAAGTATCAGTTTGAATATCTTGCCAAAAAATGCTGAAAAGTGATATTTTTTAGTAAGAAAGTGGCTGTAACGTCCGGCATAAATTATTCACCAAAATGTTATCAACCTCGAAATTCATCAACACCTCGTTTGGATGACGTAGAATATCTTATATTAAGTTGAATATCTTGCAAAAAAAAAAATGTTGAAAATTAATATTTTTCGGAATTCATTAAAATGAAAGTGGCGTTAACTTCTTAAACTATGGGTGAAAATACATGAAACTCCAAATCCCTCCGTATCTCGGACTGATAAAGGCGTCTCTCAAGTTCCAGTTGAATATCTTGCCAAAAAATGCTGAAAAGTGATATTTTATGGTAAGAAAGTGGCTGTAACGTCATAAATTATTCACCAAAATGTATCAACCTCGAAATTCCTCAATAACGTGTTTGGATAAAGTAGAATATCTTATATTAAGTTGAATATCTTGCAAAAAAAAAAAATTGGTTGAAAATTAATATTTTTCCGAATTCATTAAAATGAAAGTGGCGTTAACTTCTTAAACCATGGATGCAAATACATGAAACTCCAAATCCCTCCATATCGCGGTCTGATAAAGTCGTCTCTCAAGTTTTTGTTGAATATCTGGCCAAAAAATGGTGAAAGTGATATTTTTTTGTAAGAAAGTGGCTGTAACGTCATAAATTATTCACCAAAATGTATCAACCTCGAAGTTCCTCAATAACTCGTTTGGATAAAGTGGAATATCTTATATTAAGTTGAATATCTTGCAAAAAAAAAAGATGTTGAAAATTAATACTTTCCGGAATTCATTAAAATGAAAGTGCCGCTAATTTCTTAAACTATGGACGAAAATACATGAAACTCCAAATCCCTTCGTGTCTCGGGCTGATAAAGGCGTCTCTAAAGTATCAGTTTGAATATCTTGCCAAAAAATGCTGAAAAGTGATATTTTTTAGTAAGAAAGTGGCTGTAACGTCCGGCATATATTATTCACCAACATGTTATCAACCTCGAAATTCCTCAATAACTCGTTCGGATAAAGTAGAATATCTTATATTAAGTTGAATATCTTGCAAAAAAAAATGTTGAAAATTAATATTTTTCAGAATTCATTAAAATGAAAGTGGCGTTAACTTCTTAAACTACGGACGCAAATACATGAAACTCCAAATCCCTCCGTGTCTCGGTCTGATAAAGGCGTCTCTCAAGTTTATGTTGAATATCTTGCCAAAAAATGCTGAAAAGTGATATTTTTTAGTAAGAAAGTGGCTGTAACGTCATAAATTATTCACCAAAATATAAATCAACCTCGAAGTTCCTCAATAACTCGTTTGGATAAAGTGGAATATCTTATATTAAGTTGAATATCTTGCAAAAAAAAAGATGTTGAAAATTAATACTTTCCGGAATTCATTAAAATGAAAGTAGCGCTAATTTCTTAAACTATGGACGAAAACACATGAAACTCCAAATCCCTCCGTATCTCGGGCTGATAAAGGCATCTCTCAAGTTTCAGTTGAATATCTTGCCAAAAAATGCTGAAAAGTGATATTTTTTGGTAGGAAAGTGGCTGTAGCGTCATAAATTATTCACCAAAATGTATCAAACTCGAAATTGGTCAAATATCTCGTTTGGATAAAGTGGAATATCTTCTATTAAGTTGAATATCTTGCAAAAAAAAGATGTTGAAAATTAATACTTTCCGGAATTCATTAAAATGAAAGTGGCGTTAACTTCTTAAACTATGGACGAAAATAAATGAAACTCCAAATCCCTCCGTGTCTCGGGCTGATAAAGGCCTCTCTCAAGTATCAGTTTGAATATCTTGCCAAAAAATGCTGAAAAGTGATATTTTTTAGTAAGAAAGTGGCTGTAACGTCCGGCATAAATTATTCACCAAAATGTTATCAACCTCGAAATTCCTCAACACCTCGTTTGGATGACGTAGAATATCTTATATTAAGTTGAATATCTTGCAAAAAAAAAAAATGTTGAAAATTAATATTTTTCGGAATTCATTAAAATGAAAGTGGCGTTAACTTCTTAAACTATGGGTGAAAATACATGAAACTCCAAATCCCTCCGTATCTCGGACTGATAAAGGCGTCTCTCAAGTTCCAGTTGAATATCTTGCCAAAAAATGCTGAAAAGTGATATTTTATGGTAAGAAAGTGGCTGTAACGTCATAAATTATTCACCAAAATGTATCAACCTCGAAATTCCTCAATAACGTGTTTGGATAAAGTAGAATATCTTATATTAAGTTGAATATCTTGCAAAAAAAAAAAATTTGTTGAAAATTAATATTTTTCCGAATTCATTAAAATGAAAGTGGCGTTAACTTCTTAAACCATGGATGCAAATACATGAAACTCCAAATCCCTCCATATCGCGGTCTGATAAAGTCGTCTCTCAAGTTTTTGTTGAATATCTGGCCAAAAAATGGTGAAAGTGATATTTTTTTGTAAGAAAGTGGCTGTAACGTCATAAATTATTCACCAAAATGTATCAACCTCGAAGTTCCTCAATAACTCGTTTGGATAAAGTGGAATATCTTATATTAAGTTGAATATCTTGCAAAAAAAAAAGATGTTGAAAATTAATACTTTCCGGAATTCATTAAAATGAAAGTGCCGCTAATTTCTTAAACTATGGACGAAAATACATGAAACTCCAAATCCCTTCGTGTCTCGGGCTGATAAAGGCGTCTCTCAAGTATCAGTTTGAATATCTTGCCAAAAAATGCTGAAAAGTGATATTTTTAGTAAGAAAGTGGCTGTAACGTCCGGCATATATTATTCACCAACATGTTATCAACCTCGAAATTCCTCAATAACTCGTTCGGATAAAGTAGAATATCTTATATTAAGTTGAATATCTTGCAAAAAAAAATGTTGAAAATTAATATTTTTCAGAATTCATTAAAATGAAAGTGGCGTTAACTTCTTAAACTACGGACGCAAATACATGAAACTCCAAATCCCTCCGTGTCTCGGTCTGATAAAGGCGTCTCTCAAGTTTATGTTGAATATCTTGCCAAAAAATGCTGAAAAGTGATATTTTTTAGTAAGAAAGTGGCTGTAACGTCATAAATTATTCACCAAAATATAAATCAACCTCGAAGTTCCTCAATAACTCGTTTGGATAAAGTGGAATATCTTATATTAAGTTGAATATCTTGCAAAAAAAAAGATGTTGAAAATTAATACTTTCCGGAATTCATTAAAATGAAAGTAGCGCTAATTTCTTAAACTATGGACGAAAACACATGAAACTCCAAATCCCTCCGTATCTCGGACTGATAAAGGCGTCTCAAGTTCCAGTTGAATATCTTGCCAAAAAATGCTGAAAAGTGATATTTTTTAGTAAGAAAGTGGCTGTAACGTCATAAATTATTCACCAAAATGTATCAACCTCGAAATTCCTCAATAACTCGTTTGGATAAGGTGGAATATCTTCTATTAAGTTGAATATCTTGCAAAAAAAAAGATGTTGAAAATTAATACTTTCCGGAATTCAGTAAAATGAAAGTGGCGTTAACTTCTTAAACTATGGACGAAAATAAATGAAACTCCAAATCCCTCCGTATCTCGGGCTGATAAAGGCGTCTCTCAAGTATCAGTTTGAATCTCTTGCCAAAAATGCTGAAAAGTGATATTTTTTAGTAAGAAAGTGGCTGTAACGTCCGGCATAAATTATTCACCAAAATGTTATCAACCTCGAAATTCCTCAATATCTCGTTTGAATAAAGTGGAATATCTTCTATTAAGTTGAATATCTTGCCAAAAAAAAATTTGTTGAAAATTAATATTTTTCGGAATTCATTAAAATGAAAGTGGCATTAACTTCTTAAACTATGGACGCAAATACATGAAACTCCAAATCCCTCCGTCTTTCGGTCTGATAAAGGCGTCTCTCAAGTTTATGTTGAATATCTTGCCAAAAAATGCTGAAAAGTGATATTTTTTAGTAAGAAAGTGGCTGTAACGTCATAAATTATTCACCAAAATGTATCAACCTCGAAATTCCTCAATAACTCGTTTGGATAAAGTGGAATATCTTCTATTAAGTTGACTATCTTGCAAAAAAAAAGATGTTGAAAATTAATACTTTCCGGAATTCAGTAAAATGAAAGTGGCGTTAACTTCTTAAACTATGGACGAAAATACATGAAACTCCAAATCCCTCCATATCTCGGGCTGATAAAGGCATCTCTCAGGTATCAGTTTGGATATCTTGCCAAAAAATGCTGAAAAGTGATATTTTTTGGTAAGAAAGTGGCTGTAACGTCATAAATTATTCACCAAAATGTATCAACCTCCAAATTCCTCAATAACTCGTTTGGATAAAGTGGAATATCTTCTATTAACTTGAATATCTTGCAAAAAAAAAGATGTTGAAAATTAATATTTTTCGGAATTCATTAAAATGTAAGTGGCGTTAACTTCTTAAACTATGGATGAAAATACATGAAACTCCAAATCCCTCCGTGTCTCAGGCTGATAAAGGCGTCTCTCAAGTATCAGTTTGAATATCTTGCCAAAAAATGCTGAAAAGTGATATTTTTTATTAAGAAAGTGGCTGTAACGTCCGGCATAAATTATTCACCAAAATGTTATCAACCTCGAAATTCCTCAATAACTCGTTTGGATAAAGTAGAATATCTTATATTAAGTTGAATATCTTGCACCAAAAAAAAAATGTTGAAAAGTAATATTTTTCGGAATTCATTAAAATGAAAGTGGCGTTAACTTCTTAAACTATGGACGAAAATACATGAAACTCCAAATCCCTCCGTATCTCGGACTGATAAAGGCGTCTCTCAAGTTCCAGTTGAATATCTTGCCAAAAAATGCTGAAAAGTGACCATTTTTGGTAAGAAAGTGGCTGTAACGTCATAAATTATTCACCAAAATGTATCCAACTCGAAATTCGTCAAATATCTCGTTTGGATAAAGTGGAATATCTTCTATTAAGTTTAATATCTTGCAAAAAAAAAAAAAAATGTTGAAAAGTAATATTTTTCGGAATTCATTGAAATGAAAGTGGCGTTAACTTCTTAAACTATGGACGAAAATACATGAAACTCCAAATCCCTCCGTATCTCGGACTGATAAAGGCGTCTCTCAAGTTACAGTTGAATATCTTGCCAAAAAATGGTGAAAAGAGTAGTATAGCCGGGATTAAAATGATACCACGTCCCTGAATAACGGGGGAAATCGTGAAATTCGCCTCCCAGGCCCTTAACAATTGAGGGCCGCATTTTTTAGGTGTTTTTAGGCCCAGGTAGCGCGGGCCTCTAAAAAACTGCCGCCCCTAGGGCCCCCCCCCCCTTCACTATGCCAGCACGTAGTGCGACGCCACCCCCCATAATGAAAGCACCCAGGAGGCGAATTTCCCGATTACCCCCGTTATTCCGGGACGTTGTATCATTTTAATCCCGGCTATACTACTTAGCACATGGTCGTAACGTCCATTTAGAGACTAGCACACTCAGCGGTATACGAGCTGATCAAGCACGCATTACATGGTCTGAACGTCCATTTAGAGACAAGCATACTCAGTGGTATACGAGCTGATCAAGCACGCATTACATGGCGTCCATTTAGAGACAAGCATACTCAGTGGTATACGAGCTGATCAAGCACGGATTACATGGTCTTAACGTCCATTTAGAGACAAGCATACTCAGCGGTATACGAGCTGATCAAGCACGCATTACATGGTCTGAACGTCCATTTAGAGACAAGCATACTCAGCGGTATACGAGCTGATCAAGCACGCATTACATGGTCTGAACGTCCAGACAAGCATACTCAGTGGTATAGCACGCATTACAGGGGCTGACCGTCCATTTAGAGACAAGCCTTACTCAGTGGTATACACCATGATTACTGTTGCACAGCTTCGCGCTATGGCAAGGCAATTTGGCCTTAGAGTAGCCTCTAAGGCCAAGAAAGCCGACCTGCTCCAGCTGATCAGACAGGCCCGTGCCGAGGAATTCATTGCTCGACTGAGCCGATCAGTGAAGATGGGACGGTTTCCCGCGGCCACCAGAGATGATCCTTTGAATCCCCACAAGAAAGCACAGCGGCGGCGGGAGCTTCATTAGTTGGATGAGGAGGTGACGGCTAGCTTACGAGCCAAAGCTGTAGCGACGCGGATGGCAGACCATCCACTGGAGCGCCTACCTGCCCTACGCAGGATCGCTAAGCGAATGATGAGGGGGCCGAGGGCTGAACCCTTAGCCCGGAGCATGAGGCGAGAGGGTGAGCAGATTCTCAATGAGCGTCTGGGTGAGATGGAAGGGGAGGAGAGAGGAAGACGGACAGTACGCTGGACGTTCTTCCATGGCCTCAATGGAGACATTACAGGGCAGATCATGGGTAAGATCCAGCAGACTGCCCGGAACGCCTTCTACCTCCGGTATACCCACACCTATCGCATCAAACACATCGAGGATGGTAGGGTGATGCTCTTCCACATGAACGCTCCAGGGAGTCCGTGGCTGAACACGATAGGAGCAGCTCAGGACTGGGTGGCAGCAAGAGAGCAAGCCCACCTCGACCCCGACAACATCGACCGCCACAACACCAAGTGGGCTTTCGCCCGATCAATCAACGTTGTGGTCAAGGCTGTCATCGACCACCAACCTTTGCTCGGGACAGGCCCGCTCCCAAACTGGCTATGACAGAAGAAGTGTATGGCGGCACTTGACACCTACAAGGATAACATGTGTCTCTGGAGATGCCTAGCAGTGCATCAGGGGGCGAGGCCCGATAGAAGTACTGAGCCCGCGCGTGAGCTCGCGAGACAGTTCTATGACCTGGACGGGCCTGTGCCTGACGTGCCAAAAACCACTCTGGATCAGCTGGATAAGGTAGAGTTCTTCGCGAAGATCGGGATTCGCGTGTATGAACCAACTGAAGAGGGCACCTGGCACCTGATCCGGCAAGCGGCCCACTACCACGACACTATGACCATCGGGGTGTACGATCACCACGCCTTCTATATAAAGAACATCTCCAAGCTGGCACATACACTAGTCTGCAGTCACTGCCAGCAGAGGTTTACACAGGCATGCCATCTTCAGCGTCATGCTGACCGTTGTACAGGTGGCAAAACAACCATAGAGTGCCCTGGGGAGAAGGTTGATGCACCGCAGTCTGCACATGAGAAAGCCTTCTATCCACCCCAACCAGCCAGTTCAGTGGCTACTCGTTGGGTGACGCATGAGGCGAAAACCCAAGGTATCCACATACACCATGTAGAGTGTGGGCACGGTGGCGAGCGTTGGATCGAGGGGGCTCCCGTAGATGGTTATGATCCGACTACCAACACCGTTTACCAGTTCCATGGCTGTTTCTGGCATGGATGCCCTCAGCACCAGCAAGGTGAGGCGGCCGAACAAAAATACTTCAAGACAGTCCGGAGAGAGGAGAAGCTGAGAGCAGCTGGATACACGCTTGTGGTACAGTGGGAGTGCGGTATAAAACGCTGCCCAAGCATCCCTAAACGAGTTCGGACCGTCTCATACCCGTACTTCATCGTCTATGACTTCGAGGCCCTCCTAGATGGCGTCAAGACTCATCCTACGGAGACTCTCACGATTGAGAGTAACCACATACCGATCTCTGTGTCAGTCGGCTGCTCCTTGGAAGGCTCCGCCAGTGAGCCCACTCACCTCTGCAATCCTGACCCAGAAGCTCTGATCAAGGCTTTCATGGAGGAGATTACCAGGCGAGCACACAGAATCCGTACAGAAGTCCGGGCACAGTTCATCCCTTCAGACATGGACAAGCTCCCAAAACGCCAGCAGCGACTGATTACCGAGTGGTGTGACCAAGTCCCGGTGCTGGGCTTCAACTCTGGCCGTTATGACCTAAACCTGATCACGAAGCACTTTGTGGATGAGCTGACCAACAGTACTGGCACAGTGAAAGTCGCCAAGCAAGCTAGTAAGACCATGTTCCTCATGACCCCCGAGCTTAGGTTTCTCGATGTGATTAACTACGTGGGGCCAGGAGTCTCCTACGAGGCATGGATCAAAGCCTATGGATGTACACAGCAGAAGAGCTGGCTCCCATATGAATGGTTCGACACCCCCGAGAAGCTTAATTACCCCGGACTCCCCGACTACCCAGCGTGGTGGTCCAAGCTCAAGGGGGGCTACCTCCTGGGGCTATCGGAGTGGAAACAGTGCAAACAGACATTCAGAGACCAAGGCATGCAGACGTTCGCCGACTGGTTGCGGTACTATAACAACCTGGATGTTAGCCCATTCATCGAAGCACTCGAGCGGATGCGGGAGTTCTACACAGAACGAGAAATAGACATCCTCAAGGATGCTGTGTCTCTCCTAGGAGTGTCTCTGCAGTACCTCCTATGCGGAACCGCTCAGCACATGCCGGATGTTAGCCTCTACTCCCCGGGCAAGGAGGCCTACGATATGCTGAAGGCTGCGGTTGTTGGAGGGCCCAGCATCGTGTTCACCAGATACCACGAGGCAGGTGTGACCCGCATCCGCCAGAGTGAGCGGGTCTGCCAACGTCTACTCGGCTACGACGCAAATGCTCTGTACTTGTCTACGATGGCTAAAGAGATGCCATGTGGTAAGGAGACAGTACGGCAGTGGTCCGGTGCTAGCGACGTAGCCAGATTTAAGAAGGATCTGCTGGCCGACAACTGGTTCGGTTTCGCCGAAGTGGACATAGAGGTTCCTAAGGCCCTGTGGGCGAAGTTCGAGGAAATGCCCCCTCTCTTCTACAACAGAGAGATTCCGGCTGAGGCAATATCTGTTGAGATGCTCACATACCTAGAGAAAACAGGTAGGAAACGTCCCACAACCAGTAAACTAGTCGGCGCCCTCTCGGCCAAGAGGAAGCTCTTGTATGCACCATCACTCAAGTGGTACCTCGCCCATGGGCTGGAGATTACAGCGGTCTACCGCACCATAGACTACAAGCCGCAGAGACCCTTTGAGTGGTTCGTGAACAATGTTACCGATGCTCGCCGTACAGGAGATGTTGATAAGAGCAAATCGCTATTGGCAGATCTGTTCAAGCTACTAGGCAACATTGCCTATGGGAAGCTCATCGAGGCCCTGGAGCGCCACAGCAACACGACCTTCACCAATGATGAACGAGTGGTAGATAGAGCCCTCCGCAGTGCATGGTTCGAAGATCTCGAGGAGATCGGCGAGTCCTACGAGATCCAGAGATGCAAGGCAAAAATCACCATTCGCCGGCCCTTCCAGGTGGGGATAGCCGTATACGAGCTCGTGAAGCTGCGGATGCTGGAGTTCTACTACGACTTCCTGGATCACTATGTGCTTTGTGACAGCTTCGAGTACCTCCAGATGGACACAGACTCTGCGTACATCGCAATAGCTGTCTCCAGCCTCGACGAAGTCATTCGCCCTGAGATGCGAGCAGAGTATGAGGCTCATAAGTGGGAGTGGCTAGCTTGGGACAAGTGGTCTGGACGGACTCCGGGACTGTTCAAGCTCGAGTTCGAAGGCAACCGTGGTATCGCTCTCTGTTCCAAGTGCTACTACGTGGAGAGCCCCGAGGGGAAGGTGAAATGCTCAGCCAAAGGTATGTCTAAACGCCAGAACGATGTCTCTTGGCAAAGGTTCTTCAGTGCCCTAAACGGTAGCATGGACAGAGCTACGAACCGAGGCCTACGCATGCGCAACCAGGGCATGGTGACGTATGAACAGGAAAAACTCGGGCTCTCAGCCTACTACGATAAGCGGCATGTGTTGCCAGATGGTGTCCATACCGAACCAATCGAGTACCATATCCCTTAGACACCTGACGACGGTGGTAGCTGTGTGTCTGGAGGGACCACCTGAAGCTCCTCCCGAACAAACGGACGTTTGGGACAGCTCTCCGAGCGTGCCAGATAGTACAGCGTAGGCTGCCCCTCCATCTCGACATACCTGTCAAGTCCGTGGGCATCTAGCGACCAGTTAGGATCTGTTGCACGTCGTCGCCCACCTTCCAACTCACCAGGTTCATACAGGTACCGAACCAGAGCATAAGATGGAAGGCACACCTGTTCCTTGTCCGCTCCTCCGGAAGGTTGGGCAACAGAGGATCGTTGGATAGCCTCTACTGGCTTCTTACCAGTTAACCGAGTTACCTCATTGGATCGCTCTACCACCCGGGGCAAACCTTTCACCCACACCCTGGACCTCTCTCCGGCCTGTGCCATTTCCTGGGCGTATTGGTGTGGGAACAGTCTCTCTGCCAGTGTCCGATTCCACCGCTCGACGATTGCCTGGGCACGGTGGTGACCAACTTCACCTCGTCTAATTGCCACACCATGTTTCCGCATGAGGGCCGCAGTCTCACCTCTGAACTCCTTACCCTCATCCACCTGCAACAATTCTGGCCACTGGAGGGGATTTTCCGGATCCTCGTAGACACCCTGGAATGCCTGGGCCACCTGGCCAGCTGACTTGTCTGTGAGCGGTGCTGCAGCCTTGTACCTGCTGGCGACATCGACGATGGTGAGGGCATACTTGTAGGTCTTACGACCATCCGAGTCGTGTGGAAGGAATAGAACATCTGCCTGGTGAACTCTATTCGGGACAGTTTAATCGAAATGGGCATACCTGATGTGCCGTGGACGAGGTTTGTATATCTGCCACATCGCCTGGTGGCTGAGCCACTGGCTAATTGTCTCCAAGGTGAAGTTGTGGCCCTTGCGACGTACAGCCTCGAGTAGTTGGTGGGGCTCATGGTAATATCCACCAGGCTGATAGTAGAGTTCCTCAAGAAAGACCCCGGATTTCATCACTGACGTCCACTCCCGTCCTGTCATGCACGGTCTGGGTGAGGGTATCACTGACGTCCACTCCCGTCCTGTCATGCACAGCCGGGGCGAACTCTACACAGACGGCCGTTATGCATTCGACTATCACTGAAGACCTCCTCAAACACCACCGTACACTGGCGTCTAGTCTCTGCTGGATCTTCGCTGAGCGGTAGCTTATCGACTAATCCTCGGAAGTTAAGTGTCTTGACTAGGTCATACAGAGACGCCATCCTTATATAGTACGGCTTAAATGTTCGGCGGCCCAGATGGCCGGAAGTGCCATGGCAACATACGGTAGCCAAGGGCCTTCGACTCCGAAGAACATACATACTCCTGAGGCTATGGCTGGTATGGCTTCAGAAATCTTCTCCACACCCTGGAGAGCATTGTTGGCGATCTTGCGGACCGTCTTGCCCGCCTTCGTTGTCAACAGAGCGATCAGAGCCCCAACTGCTGCCAGCGGACCGATAGAACCTTTTACATAAGTGCGATAGATTCCTTTTGCTCTGTGTATTAGTTTGAGGGACTCATGACCCATGGTCTCCGCTACATCGTAGTCGTCTGCATCATAGTCCTCGACTGGATCTTCATAATCCTCCTCATCTATATCCTCGACTGGATCTTCATAAGCCTCTGGTTCATACATATCCGTATATAGTAGCTTTAAACTGTAGTCTATAGCATGGCCGCCGCAATCTTGAATGCGGGCGTGTTTGCCTTAGCGAACTGGGGACTCAGCTTCGCCGACAAGAAGGCGGCAGAGGTTGAGCGTGAGCGTCATAACCAGGCGATGGAGAAGCTGTCTATGGAGAAGTTTGAGTACAGCAAAGCACTCGAGCATATGCGCCAGAGGGAGGCACGCCGACGACAACTCCGAGCTCAGGCCAACCAGAGCCTCAAAGAGGCAGATGAGAGTCTCGATGAGTACTACGAGGCCGTATCTGAGCCAACGCTCGACTATGAGGCATCGACAGGTCAGAAGACAGCAGAGCTTATAGTAGTAGTGGCAGCTGCAGCGGTGACGACAGGGGTCGTGCTCTACGCACGCTCAAGCTGAATACCTGATGTGTTCGATACGCATACCTTAGCATAGCCAAAGTAAAGTACCGTCACACCTAATGAGCGAGTCCCAGCTATGAGGTTTCCGATGTTGAAGCTGAGCCGGTTGCCCTGATTAGGTGGGATGTTCCTGCCACCGACGTGGTGATGGCCCTTGAGTGCTGACTCGAGATCGTCGCTTCCACTGGTTAGTCGCAGAAGTGCGTATGACTTAGTTTTCTGTCTGTAGAGTTGGCAGTCAGCCAGCTCGCGTACCTCACCAAGAACATTGGTCCCAGCAACCACAAGTTTGAAGTCGTCCAGCTTGCCCACCTCCTGGATGACGACTCCCTTCTGAACCAGGACCGCAACAGCGACACAGTCCGATGCACCACGATGCAATGTCAGCTCTACCTCTTGGTTAGCTGTGGCTTGGACCTGCTGGTGTTCTCGCTCCACATGCACGATCCGCTGTTTGGATCCCGTTTGCTTCAGTTCCTGGTCATTCTCGTCATGCCAGACATGAAGTCTTGGAGCATTCATCGACACATCTGCGAGATGCTCAGTGTACACCCGGAGGAACAACCTATCCTGCATGGCAGCTGGATTCACGTGTGTGTTCTCGAGGAGGGTGAAGAGTGGAACTGCCACAGGCTTCTCGACACCTACCAGTAGTTCGAATGCCGTGAACCCCCCACCCACAGCGTCGTACCCCTTTCCCTTCGCATAGAAGGTTGGGTCACGAGCCAGCGGACCTAGGACTCGGTACTCATCGTTCACATAGGTTGTGTCCACGGTGCTGTTGCTCTGTATGATCTCCCACCTGTTCAGAACCTGCGGGAGCTCTACCATCTGTTCTATTGTGCTGTGAAGCTTGAACTCGAGTGTCATGCTCTTGATCTCGTGGATCTGTGCCGAGATTGCAAAGTCAATGTACTTCCCAGCAGCGGACAATGGGTTATCATCGTGTATACTTGGCCGAATGACCGTCAGGCAGTCCTTCCGGGGATCAGTACAGTGTGATGACGCGGGTTCAACGGCCCCATCTGGATGTTGCACATACTGCAGCATGTTTAAGGTCTGGGTATATAGAGGGGTTAAACGGCTGCCATGTTTGGTAAAGTTCTCCAGCAGACTATCTTTGGGCAGCAGGCCAAGTCGGCACGACAGCCGCGTCGTGCACTGTCCCACAGTGACAGGGTCCGAGGCCTGCTTCGTGACATCAACATTATCCATGAGCGAGTCAAGGTTACACCGCCGACGGATGCGGAGATACTGGCCGCCATAGAGGAAGGAGCGCCAGCTCGTAGTACAAAAGAACTCCTGACTCGGATACTCTACCGGAAGTTTGACAGCACCCAGGGCAGGACACTCGACCTACCTGTGGGCCAAACCAACAGTCCTGTTATTCTAGCTCTCCAAAAGGCGAGGGTCGACCCCAAAGATCTACTAATGGTCGGGAAGTGGGCTGCCGTATTTAGCCTTCATAGCCAGGAAGAGCGAGAGATGCTGGATAGCCTCCAGTCTGGGGCAAATAACTACTTCAGGGAGGAGGTCAGTGCCGCTGTAGCGGAGAGCCATGACACTGGTCACGCAAAAGGTACTCAAGAGGGGTTCACTGTTGGCAGCAAGGAGGCTGTTGAGCATATCTTCAATGAAAGAGGGCGTAGGAGATTGGTCAAGAATCTGTCAGCATTTCTGAAATTCCCAGATAACTACCAGGACTACCTCATCAAAACGGCTCGCAAGACAGATGCTCATCGCGCATGGAAAAAGTGGGTCTTCCGTGAGAAGTTCCAGACGAAGAGAGTCCTACCATCTGACCCTCGGTGGATAGAGTTTCAGCGACAGGCTTCTGACGAAACTGACGAAGTTCCTCAAGCTTCTGACGAAGTTCCTCAAGCTTCTGACGAAGTTGCTCCAGGCTTCTGACGAAGTTCCTCAAGCTTCTGGCGAAGTTCCTCAGGCTTCTGACGAAGTTCCTCAAGCGTCTAACGAAGTTCCTCAATCTTCTGACGAAGTTCCGCAAGCTTCTGACGAAGTTCCGCAAGCTTCTGACGAAGTTCCGCAAGCTTATGACGAAGTTCCTCAAGCTTCTGACGAAGTTCCTCAAGCTTCTGACGAAGTTCCGCAAGCTTCTGACGAAGTTCCGCAAGCTTCTGACGAAGTTCCGCAAGCTTATGACGAAGTTCCTCAAGCTTCTGATGACGTAACGGACGAAGTAGCGGAGACCGCGCAGCTTGAACGAAAAAAGTTGGAGCGGAGACCGCCGCGGTCTCCGCTCAGTCTGTCAGTGATGACGCGTAGAGCAGGCTAGTTTCCTGGCTGGATTCAGCTTGTAGGTGAAGGTCTTCGCCTTTTCCAGAGAGGGCTTGAAGTGTGACAGCTCACCTGTCTCCTTGTTGCTGAAGATGAAGTGGTACAGCTCAGCTGCCCTCTGTACACCTGCGATAAAGCCCCCTTTGGGCTCCTTGACGGTTAGGCTGTAGTATATGGTCTCGAGCAGGGCACATCCACACTTGGAGCTGAAGTATAGCAACCGGGCATTGTGGCGGATGTCTGGTGAGATCTAGCGGGTGTACTTCTGAAAGAGGATGAAGACAGTTATCTTTGTGTGCCGGATGCGCCTGGTGATGTTGCTGAGGTAGGTGACTGTCTTCTGGTCCATTGCAGGGTCATCGATAACTAGAACAAGTGGTTCTGTCAGTCGGGCTGCCAGCAGCTTCTCCATCAGGGCTTGCAGGTTTTGCGTCTTGGTGATTGGACCATTGTACCATTGATCATTACTGTCAACCGCCTCAGCAGCGGAGTCAGACAGCAGACGGATGTATTGAGAGTGTAGATGTTCGGCCAAGAGAGCCCGCAGCAAGATGTTTTTCCCGTGGCCTGACGGGGCAATGATCAGCACCACCTGGCCAGCATCGCCTGGCCTACTGTCGAATGGTACAGACATGTGTGCGAAGGATGGTTATCACTTGGTCGGCGGTAGCCTCGTCTATATCTGGGAGACTAAACGGCAGTACTTCCTGCACCAGCTTTTGCGCCTGCTGTGTGGGTAACGTTGTACCTCCGGCGGATACGAAGGATGCGATGGAGGCGTCAAGCATGAAATCCCAGCAGCAGCTGAGAAGATAGCGTAGAGGGCCTGTGTCAGCACCCACAGTGTCTAGCACATCCAGTATCTGTACGATACATGCATGGGAAGTCATGACTATTATGTGAGCTTAATCGGCAAACCAAAGAACCCTGACTTCTTCACCTCTGGTAGCTGGAGGCTGTCGGTAGCACCTTTTTTGCCATCGACCGTGATATTGCTCAGGCCGATGGTGCCTACCCTGGGATTCTCTCCGTCTTGTTGAAAAAAGCTCCGCGGTTTCAGGAGATACTTAACCAGGTCTTGTGCATAGGACTCAGCCATAACCTTGATGGCACCAGCCTCGTCGACTCCGAGCATACCTCGCATCGTTGCCCTGTCTTTGATGCCCATCCCCTTGTATACAGTCTTGGCCTTGTTAATGGCCGATTGTCCTACCGTATCAGTGTTCCCCACGAGATCTCGGGCTGGGATGGTACCTCGGATCTCCCGCGGGTCTCCCTTCTCATCGAAGTCTAGGAAGGAGATAGAGGCAACAGTGTCCTCTGAACCAAGGCGTGCCTCGCCCAAGTGAGCAAGATCGCCTAGCTCTTTGCTTTCTAGGTCTGTGAGTAACAGAGTCATAGCGCTATATGCACGGCTTAAACCCACTAGTCATACCCTCAGTGAAATAGTTGGGCATAGGAGGACCACGCAGTCGGCCAAGGGAATAGGTAGCAGTGCTCAGGGTACTGGCCCTCTCTGCAGGGGCACGCCTTGTGGGCGGTCCACCATTCCTGGGCATTGGCAATCCTCAGGCCGCATGCTCGACTATGGACTACACACCACCCTCCAGCCCGCCATGCCTCATATGCTGCAGGGGTCTCGTCATCCATCTCTCACTATTCAGAAGGGTTAAACATAGGCGACGATGATCTCAGCCATTGCACTCGTTGCTAGCCCTAGAACCGCGGCCTCCATTAGTGTAACACGTTCACCCATGATCTTGGCGGCGGAAGTGTAGGCGGCACCACTGAGGGCGATATTTGGGATGGGGTGAGTTATTCCGAGACAGTGGCCAGCCACCCCACTCACTACGGTAGCGAGGACAGCTGCAGTGGCGGCAGGAAGAACCTCATTTCCCCCTGTCATCTTCACCACAGCCACATTCGCCGCCACGTTACTGGCGACATGGACTGCCAGAGGTTTAGCCTGTGTCAGTAACTTCTGTGTCTTGGTTCGCAGCAGGTTCTCCACCTTCTGAAGACTCATCTGGCTCTCGGGCAGTTGCTTCACGATCTGTACCGTTGACGGCATTGTTTAAACCCTGAGTATACAACGCAGTTAAACGCCTGTGTTCCCTGTCGAGTGAGCTAATAAGATCTTCCCAGTCTGCATCTGCCAGGTGGCCGGGTTTGTACTCAGGAATATTCATCTCTCTATTGAGGCATCTTAAACATGTCCGCGCTATGCGAGAAGTACTATGAGGTCTTCCAGAGGGAGCTGAAGGCCTACAAGAAGAAGACGCCAGATGAGCTCGCTCAGCTCTCTGGTGCTGAGCTGACAGAGGAGCTGACAGCTGTGAAGCTCTATCTAGGATTTGGAAAGGGGCAGATCTGCTTCCTCGAATACCTTATCATGGGTGGGAGTATCGTCGAGCAGCTCCTGCGAACTAAAGGTTTCTACAAGGATCGGGAGTATCTGTCAGATGTGTTCCAGCAGTTGCAGACCTCCATGGCCTCACCTAACTCAGAGCTGAACAAGGCTCTGCGATACTACAAGCTGGAAAAAGGATGCACTGCGGAACCCTCCAGCCCTTGGATGTGCATGTTGGCAGCGTGTATAGGGGCTGTAGGGCAGGCCAAGCTGGCTCAGTGTCTCACTGTGGTCCCAGCCGAGACGGCTGCTACTGACGAGAGTCAGGATAGTCTTATAGCTGATTTGCTAGCGGCGGAGTAGGCTGATCCCGAGCACCACGATAGTTAGGCCTGACACCACTCGTAGAGCTGCCACGGGAAGTGGTGTCGTGGCGACTGGCTGCAGTGGTGGGGTTGGCGCTGCCATGGGAAGCGCCATGTCGACTGGCTGCAGTGTCGGAATGACTATGGCCCCGTCTAGGTGTGTTGATATCCACGTTGAAACCGAAGTGGACACCGGGAGAACTCCCCTCGACTATCATGTTGTTATAGCCCCTGACTTGGAGGTCCTCGATGTTCACGATCATGTTGCTCGGAATCAACCGTAGGTGTGGTGAAAGAGCAAAGTCAAGTTTGCGATGGGCCTTCTACAGCCCCTGCTGGAACTTAGCAATAAGACTGCTGGGATCTGCCACGATGATCATATCCTCAACGAGACTGATGCACATGGCCTGGACCTCTGCTCCGCTGACACCATCTATGGAATGACGCAGCTTGGTCTGCGCTGTAAGGAGGCAGTAGCACAGGGCTTCCAGGGACTGGTTGATCCGAACGATCCCTGCTGGTGTGAGGCCCGAGGTGGTGTGTGGGACAAAGTACTTCCACGCATCTGGGGAGTCCTGCCTGATTCCGGTGATGTGCATATTCTGCACTATCGCTCCAGGATCGGAGTCTGGATCGAACGAGAATGTCGCTGTCTTCCGACGGCCTACTCGTCGGGATGTTCGATAGGGGAATCCTGAGTAGTCACGTCCCAGGCCACCGTACATAACCCCTAGACCGTGGTTGTCGCCGCCATGCCACCGATAGTCTGGGTGAGCTCTGAACTCTCTCTGTAGTCTGCTGGCCGCTGAGACGCTATGACTGTTGAGCTGTGGATCGAAGTCGTTTGTATCAGGGAGGCTTACACCCAGCTCATGGAGGATTCGTCGCACAGTGAAGTACACGTGGAATCTGAGACAGCTGGCGATGAGCGCAGCTTCAGGAGTACCAGAATAGGAGTGAAGCATGGTGGAACTTACTCCACAGCCTGCCATGGCACACCACACGGCAAAGTTCAGCTGCTGATTCCAGTATGAGAGGCTTGGAGCAGCCATCCAAGTATGAGCTTGCTTCGCATCCTTGATGGTGATGGGGCGGTTCGTCAGTGGTCGTGGGTTGACGGAGAAGCTGATTCGGGCCCGTCCATCCACTGTGATAGAGAAAGGTGTTAGCTTTGGTATATCATCAAGTAGGCCTCTCAGGCCAGTCAAGAGTGTACCCAGGAGGGGTGGTTGGCTCGGGTTGACTGTCGTGAGGTCCCGTGGGAAGGCCATCTATACTGGTGTTCTTAAAGCTAACGCAGCACATTATTTGTAGTCGCTCCAGAGACCGGCGAGGTGACCTCGCCGTAACATCTCGTTTTTTAACTCCTCCATATCAACCCGCCCGCTGAGGTATTGCTGTCGCACTTTAGGTTTCTCAGTGCGGTACAGGGCTTGGACCTTCAATATATGGCGGTACTCCTCATCGGTGACCTGGCCATCCTCGAGAGCTTTGCTAACAGACTCGTCGATAGTCCGTAGCATACTCTGTGCTAGTGTCACGTACTTAGCATGCTTCTCCAACCTCCTTGTGATCTGCCGTTGCCACACCCCCAAGCCCGTGGCCAAGACAGTGGTGGCTAGTGTCACGCCACCCAGAGGGATGGGGACGAGGGCACCCACCCCTGTAGCGAGAGTGGCCACAACTGCCACACCAGCACTGGCTCCAATCACGCCCGCAGCAGTGGTTGTATGCGCGAGGACGTTGTAGGCTGTCTTATATCGACTGCACGTTCTGCCGTACTTTTCTGCCTCATGGACGAGATTCTGCCTGATGGTATCTATCTGCTGGAGTCGCCAGCCGTGGATGGTACCGCCCTCGTCAGCAGTCAGGGAGGCGTATAGTTCTGGTTGCTTCCGCCACTCTGATTTCGCCATAGTATACCTGGGGCTTAAACCGACATCACCTGCAGAATCTGCTTATGAGACATAGAAGGGTTCATTTTGGAGAGTCTGGCAAACCCTGCCAGCTTTTCGGTCTTGAGACAGATGGCTCTTAAAACGTGGTCATCCAGCACTATGTCGGGTGCCAGTAGCGTTCTGAGACGTGACATCTGGAACTTCACCTTATCACCAAGATAGTAGGTCCGCCGCTGGATGGCTTTCTTGATCTTATACTTCCGCGCCATCTCCTCTTCCCACTGTATGACCTCTGGCTCATCCTCGTCCGTGAAGACACTTGGCTCATCGTCGTAGACATCTGGCCGATCGTCGTCTGTCAAGACTCCTGCATCCCGCTTACTCTCCTCTAGGAGGGCCTGCCAGTATCGGAAATTCCCCCGGTGCCTCCTTGCCCCGCGCATGTTGTGTTGATACCAGTTCTCCCACTGTAGGCGATCTCCTTCTTGTTGACAGATCTGTTGCTGTGCGAGCATCTGTTCGTTTTGTGCAGTGGTCATGAAGGGGCAACCCTCTTTCTTCAGCATCTCGGCAAAGGACAGATATTGCTGGTATGATATCATGTTGTCGTCAGGTCAATGAGTAATAAGAGTGTAAACTCTAAATGGGCGTCCGATACCCCATCCGTGCTGGCGTATATGTTAATGGAGGGCTTGTCAAACAGGTGATTTACAGGTGTGAACAGGCTAGGACTGATAGCTTTCCATAGGTTGCTGTTGGCACCTGGGAGATACTCTATCACATCCCGACCGACTTCTACCAGTGAGCTGCTGTGTGCAC